>JAYKKT010000092.1:49185000-49785000 GCA_036023115.1 Brasenia schreberi
ATTTTTAGTTTATAAGAAACTAACCTAAGCCAAATGCCTTATTCGTATTTGTTGTTTGCCTCAAGAAATGTGTGATCAGATGTTGATTTAGGAAAAAGTATTGACTTCAAGAAACTCCAATTCCTTGGTCTTGTGATATCTTGTAAAGAGGTTCTAAGGGATAAGTGGAATTGTATTGTATAGAAGGAAAGGGAAAAGAGAAATTTAAAGAAATTCGCCTCATAACTTTGACATTATAGCAAAAGAAAAGTGCTAACAAGTAATGATATTGGTAGCACGAGATTCATTAAATCCACGCATTGTAAAACGTCGAAAGGGTTCAATTTGATGCAAGCGGTACATGAATTGGGTTTAGAATGTCAGTGCAACGGTTCGATCTACCATTCCTCTTCGGGTATAATAGGGAGGCCTAAGTCACATGCACACTCCGGGTATTGAACTCATGACCTTTAACTTGTGAATCGAAACCCTAGCTAAGTGAATCGAAACCCTAACAATAGCATACCTTTAACTTATGGCATTTGCATGTTGCCAGACTAAACATTCATTTGAATTACTTAGAGTGTGGCTCCAATCATCCATATTTTAGAAAATTACAAAAACATGCTTAACACATCATTTATTTACAAATAACTACTTAGTGTTCTTGATCCTATCTTTACTCTCTACACTTTTTTTTTGTTACAAGAGAAGGCGGAAGAGAATATCGTTCAAAGGAGAACCTAACACTTAGTTGTTGTTAGTTGTTGTACAACACACACATACCTATAACACATGCACCCTGTGGGAGTTGAACTCCCAACAGGGCAACAATGGTGCTAGAGCATCGTGCCGTTGAGCTAATGCTCTTGGTGCTACTCTCTGCACTTTCATAATCTATATCAATCATACTCTTGGTCTTGAAATTCGCAATTTCTTGATTGATCCATGACTCAACTTTCATGAGAAAACTTAGTAGAATAGAGACACAAAATGCATCGCCTTCCGAAGTCTATGCCCAAAACAAGATTCTTGAATGGATACTTTTGAACGGGGTCTGCGCGGCTGCAGTCCCCTGCCAATGATCGAACTCCTGACCTCTCTTGTAAGAGAGCCCAGCGTCCTACTGTTAGAACTTGAGGAGACCACAATCAGCCAATGAGACCTGGTTGCGTCTAAATTAAAGCGTTCATGTCCAAGTTCTATACTTGCTTAGTGCTTATGTAAGGGAAGGGAGCACCGTGGAACTCAAACCCTAATGGTTCGTGCCCTCCCGAATTATGCTAACCCTCTGCACACCCGATTAAACCTTCTTTCGTCAAAATGCTATTTCAGTAACCTTATTGAAAGACTTGTGGAATGGTAAAAGAGAAAACTACTTCACACTCACACCATCAGAAGAAAAGCCACATTCTCGTTTAAGCTTGCTGCAGTGGGGAATTAATGGCCGACACGTGCTGCGGGTGTCGGTATTTTTTAATGATAATTAGATAAGTTTGTGAGGATTAAGCACTAATTTACAGCCAATTAGTTCCCTCGATCTTCTAGGTGAGATGTGATAATATATAGTGCGTGTTGGGATTTTCTATTGAATCTTTGAGGAAGCCAATGGCGTTGCAGCCACATTGGTTGGTTCGAAGTGAAGCAAAACTTAGCTGGAATAGGGCGTTTCTCCTTTAGGGAAGTGCTTTGTTTAATAGAATAATCTATGACACAAAAGAAGCTCTTTTTGGGGCTTTTACAAGATGCTCTATGCAAGCCCGTCATGTTTGGCGACCTCCGTGTATATGTACTACGGATTTTCTCAAAGATCTCTTCTCATGGAAAAGGTCATTTACTCTCTCTCTCTCTCTCTCTCTCTCTCTATATATATATATATATATATATATATATATATATATATATATATATATATATATATATATATATATCAAAATTTAATATTGCCCATCTCTAACATCATCCTTCCTTACTTTTTAAAAACATGAGTATAAAAGTACTAAAAAAATATATAGTCAACCATGTCATACTCACCCCCAAAAATAAAGAGTGAGCATACACTATACGGTGTCAGTGATATACACCACCCAATCTCTCTCTTTATATATATATATATATATATATATATATCATTTTCTTTTTTTGTTTTGTTTTCAACTGAAATACGATTTTCATATCACCACCCCTAGATGTTGGTCGAGCATTACCGATGATAGTGGTGATAGGCAATGCTTATGGTGGTGGAACAAGAAGTCCCTATATATATAAATGAAAAACCGAATTCTCTTCAGTTTTGACATGCTCTTCTATTGCTTTAGATGATATGAGTATATAAAAAAATAAAGGTTTTAAAAAATGAAAGACAATATTATTATACTCATGCTCTCAAAAGACAATAATCAAATATCAATAAGTAGTATCAATTAAGGAGGATCCAATCTCTCTCTCACTATATATATATATATATATATATATATATATATATATATATATATATATATATATATATATATATATATATATATTATCTCTAGTTATGCATTCATGTATGCGTGTGCTTCTGGTACTTTATCATACTGTATCAGTATCTAATGCCACAGGTTTTTTCAGATGAGAACTCAAAGCTCGGATGGATTAATTAAAAGTGAGCAGCTTGTTAAGCTGCATTGCTTTGTAAAGCAGATTTTAGATCTTTATTGGTGTCACATGCCATAATGCGGCCGTCATAAGCATGCTTCAAATAATTTGGGGCTCCTTAACAGATTATGGTGTCAACTAATATAAATTAGAGCTAAGTGTAATTAGTGTTCTACTGCAAAACCAACTCTTTAATTTTCTGCATTAGGTGGGGTCTGTGATAAAGGAGTCTGTGATAGGGATCTGACACCAAATTATGTAAGAGATCACCCTTGCATGACCGGTCTCAAGCCTAAATAAAGGAGGAGGGTTGCGTAGGCTTGTGACAGTCTGCCAAATACTTTGTCAGACTTATTTATCATGAATTCTACAAATTATGATAGAACTTTGCGAAAACAAAGAATCAATGTAGCCAACTCCCTCTAGTACGAGAAAAGAACAATCCATATCAGATTGTTGGTTGACTCACACACGGGTCTGTCACCCTATTGACTCATCCGACGTTGCACACGAGCCTGAGGTATGACATGCTAAGAATTGTCAAATATGAACAATATTTTCCTAAAGATACTGGTTAATCCAGGTAATATGTTTGCTTTGAAATATAAAATAGCTCGATTACAAGTTTCATCTTAATACATTTTGGTCATCAAAAGCCTGTTTAATTTATAGTATTTGTCCTCTGAATTCTAACATAAAATTTATTCTACTAGTTTTAAGATGCCAAAAATCAGATTTTTTTTTATCTACATGAACTTAGTACAAATATTTACGCAGTGGCATTCGCAAATTTTTGGCATGTGAAACTCCCAACGTTTCTAAGGACGCTTCACCTCATTGCTCACTCAGCATTCGAACTCCTGACTTCTCAAAAAAAAAGCACAACACTCTACAGTGAAAAAAAATCCAGGGGCTGATGAGAAAAGAAACTTCCTTATGTACAATATGATGATTGTTGCTAACTTAGCTACCGGGTCGATCCACAAGTTGAATGTCACGAGTCTAATACTCGAGCGTGCATTGGGCTTCGGATCGTATAATGTCTAAACCGCTGATTCCGGTTTGCTGAAACCAGGAACTGGAATCAGGCCGGTTCTGATTATGTTTTGGAACTTTCAGTTTAGGTGGAGTCCTAAATTGTTCGAAGAAAAAAAATTCATTTTTTCAAAATTTGATAAAATATTAAAAAATTATAAAACCAAAGGATTCAAACCACCTGTTCGGTTCAAGCATGGTTTCGGTTGGAATCGAAACCAAACCCGGTCCTCCCTAGTTTTGGATCCGGTTCGGTTCTGGTTGAAACCGGCCATGTCTACCTACAACACCATCATGCTGTACCCAAAGTATATGTTGTTTCACCGGTGAACCAGCATCATAGATATAAGTGCTAAAGAATGCTTTGATCCTAGGTACAAAACGATGTCCTCCAAGAAATCCACAGTGTTATTGTGTATCAGAAAAGGAAAAAGAAACAATAATATTGTGGATGTCTTGTAGGACATCCTATTATATTGAGGATCAAAATATTTTTATATAATTGAAAGGATACAAATTGTGAGTAACATGAATAGATGATAAAAAAGAGAAAATAATTTAAGATGGTTTAAACATGTAGAAAGATAAAAAATCACTACAAAGGTATGAAAAATTATAGATCATGAAAACATTAAAAGACAAAGAATAAAGATTACTAAAGTGTTAGAAGGGAACAATAAAGAATGATGATCTAACTTATGTTGAGTTAGCTCTATGTCGCATGATCAAATTATATGGAAAGAAAAAATTCATGTAACTGACCCCATCTAGTATGAAAAATGGCTTAGCTTGATTATTTTTATTTGTTGTATAGTTGAGAGCTCGAATCCTGATGCAACTCCTAGTTATGTGTGTCCTCCCAACAACGGAGTTGTTGCTCTCTTTCATAGTGTGTTCCAATGCATTGCTACAATAAATAGGGTTTTTCTTTTTCCTTTTTGAGCAGGAAAAAAGAATATGCTCTTTTCAGCACCAACTTGTAATATGTCAAATGTTGATATGGTTTATTAATTAATTGGTGGATGCATATGAAATCCAAATAATTGCATGTGGATACAATCATATGCACTCACAATAAACATCATTGGTGTTATAAACTTTTCCTTGTTAAATAATGAGACTTTTATAAGTTTCCAATTGAGAGAAAGTTCACCAATAACTCCCAACACTTCTTGTATTCAAATCAAGCACTAGAAAGACAAAAGTGACCACATTGGCCTACTCTTAGGGATTGTTGTAGAGACCCTTTATTTTCCCTTTTTGATTTAGAACTGCAAGCCGATGGCTTTGGGGAAGCAGGTGATTGGAGGCAAGTGGTTGAGCATTGGCTTAACGAATCAACTCGAGCACTCTACAAAGGGAACCGGAAATGAAAATAAGGGAGTGCTCATATGGGCTGAGAAAGGGAATCCAGCCAATGTTAATCCCCTTTTTCTTTTTTCGAAAGGCAAGTAGGCGTAGGTTGAACCCTAAAAATTATGTTTCTAGACGAAAATTATATTATGGTATATAAAATTGTTGATGCCAGTTAGGAGGATGGTCAGATTTCCTTAATCATGTTTATAGTATTGTCCGATAAAATATAATGATATAATATATCCTTAATTTGCCCTATTGTTTGCATCTAGATACATGGGTCATTTGCATCCATTTAACTGTTTCCACTGCACCGTATCATATGATATTTTAGTACCATGTATATATATGTGTAAATATAACACTCCTTCACTAAAAAAACATATTGAGGAGGTGGGAGATGCATATTTGGATCATTGGTACAGAGAGCCATACTGAGGTCTACATCTCTCTCTATATATAGAGAGAGAAAGAGTAGATTTAAGGAACCCACCAAAATAAAAAAAACCACAAGGAACCTATCAATGTATATATATAGAGAGAAAGAGTAGATTCAAGAAACTCACAAAAATAGAGAACCACAAGGAAGCTATCACAACAGTTCGTTCTTTGGGATGAATGATTGAGGTGATAAAAAAACATTAAAAAGTACAATAATACTTTTAATTTAAATCTGTATAGATGATCATGTCAATTGAATCATGAAAATTATAGGTTCTTTGTAGTTATTTATTTCTCTAGGTTCCTTAAATCTAGGCTCTCTCCACACATACACACACACACATATATATATATATATATATATATATATATATATATATATATGTGTGTGTGTGTGTGTGTGTGTGATGAAACTATTGGATCTTCATTGATTATGACTTCTTTGAATGAATCAAGTTAATTAACCAGAAAAGAAAAAAAAACGAATACATGTAGGTGCAGGGAAAAGCAGATTATGTCACTATTGTCTTTCCTCAGATGAAATAATATGACACAAAGTGTATCTAGACAGCTAATTAAACTAAAATGTTGACCACAGTGTGACATCTTTCTTAAACATGATTGCGTTTTTCTATAGAAATCTCGTGTCAGTGTCACGTGCCCATGCATGTCATCGTGATGTAGGCAGACCTTTCACTTTGTTCCTTTTATATATATATATATAAACCCTTTTTTTGTTACAAGAGGAAGCCGAAGCTTAACATGCACCCTTTGGGAGTCGAACTCCCTGCCAGCTGGGTGTTTTCTTTCTCTTTTATTGTCCTATCATTTGTGGCGAACATGCAGGCGACAATGAGAAGAATATTTTGATGGTTCGAACATAGTGATCATGACAACACCATTAGCTTAATTAATCAATATCTCTACAACTAAGTAAGCCAAGTTATTGGTTGGCGTGGGTATCATACAAGGTGTATTTTCTACTTTTCCTAAAAAGGGATTGAAATAATTAGTGCTTTTGTTATTCTAACCTTTTGATTTGATTAGTATAATATCATAAGGAACGTGTTTGTGCATGATGCTTTACTTGATTTAATTTTTTAAGGAATTGCGATATTTTTTGTTTTTTTAGAGCCATTGATATCGTGCAATTTCTAGTTGATTCTAAACATAAATAGTAGAGGGATTAGTTGCTATGTAACTGATAGCCTACATAAAACAATGCCTCTTTTTTGCACAGAGAGCGTTAGCTCAACGGCAGGGCACTCTAGCGCTGTTATTGTTGATGGGGAGTTCGACTCCCAGGGTGAGTGTGTGTGTGTGAGGCTTCGGCCTCCTCCTGTAACCAAAAGAAAATCAATGGGCATTTTTTAGGCTATATTGGGAAGCCGAAGCCAATGCGTGCCCCATGGGTCGAACTCGTGAACTCTTTATCTTGTGACCGACTGACTATTCAGAGTAATATTTATGTCCATTGGTTATATTGGAGGGAGACAACAAAGATAAAGTTGAAAATTTGACTTCTAAACCAACTTCCAACCTTCTCCAAATTTACCATGCCAGAATTTGGCTACTTCGACCACTCAAGCTGCTCATCCTCCATTAGAGGATTATATAGATAGATACAACAACTACTACTACTAAGCCTTTTTTCATACTAGACGGGGTCGGCTACATGGATTCTTTGTTTCTACAAAGCCCTATCATGTGCCATGTTAGCAGTTAACTCACAATAAGCTAGATCATTCTTTATTGTTTCTTTCCAACACTTTTGTGGTTGTCCTCGAGAGTACCCATACTCTATTTTGACTACTAGATAAAGCTTGATTAATGATCGAAAAGTGCGTAAAAAAATTAAAAGTGTTATCATACTTTCAAAGTAGAAAATAAAGTACATTATTTTTCTACACGCATTTAATAATATGATACACAACAAAAATATACTATATATACATGCATAAGTATATTTGTTCACACACACACATATATATATACATATATATATATATACATATATACATATACTTTCAAAGTAGAAAATAAAGTACATTATTTTTCTACACGCATTTAATAATATGATACACAACAAAAATACACTATATATACATGCATAAGTATATTTGTTCACACACACACATATATATACATATATATATACATATATATATATACATATATATATACATATATATATATGTATATATATATACATGTATGTATATATATATATATGTATGTATATATATATGTATATATATATATGTATATATATATATAAAGTGATAAATGCGGACACTGAATCCATATACAAATCAATTTAAACATTTCTATAGTTTGAGTTACATGATCAACTTTGAAGATTTCAATAAAAAATTAGTGTGCTTTGTACGTTGCATTGCATTTAATGCATAATATGTATATAACATTATTGATCATGTCAATCAAATCGACAAAAATATTTAAGTAGATTTGAATATGGATTGAGTGTTCTCATTTGCCACCTTTCATATAGAAACAGTGGTAAATACATAATTTTGCATAAATATTTTTATCGTTTGATTGTCATAATCAACTTTAGACACTTGAATTAAAAATACTACTTTTATACTTTGCATACTTTTTATTTTATCACTTAAACCGTTCACCTCAAAGATCGAACTATGAAAATCTTTATGGAGGACTATATATCAAAAGCATTATCATTTACCACTATCCTCTCTCTCTCTCTCTCTATAAAGAGAGATACCATTTTTACGCTAGTTAAAGTTTGAATCCCAAAAAGAAGTGGGTTTCATCATTATTTGTTATCCTACATGACGCACGCCTTCCAGATGTGGCAATTATTCAAGAATGGACTAAAAGGAAGTTCGCACGGTTTGGACGGAGGAAGTATCGGCGTGGTCAAGCACAAGGATTCCTCGTCGCTACTCTATTCAGATCTACATTGGATCTTACCCGCATTTAGATCGTGTGAGCACTTGCCTTACTCTGCACCTTGGCAATTGCGCAATATGTGCACTATTAGAAAAATATGACCCAATATAGGGAAACAGTAATGAAAGAAAATACTATTTACATGAGAAAAATATGACCCAATAGATGGCAGGCAAAGTATTGAGGCCGGTTCTTGCCTCCATCTACTTGTTTCCCATGAGTTTTTTTTTCCTGAAAATTTCTTAAAAATATGCCAAAGAATTGACAATAGAAGGTAGACCCACTACAATAGGGAGGGAGAAGGAAGAGGAAAGCCCCGAGTATCAAACTCATGACCTTCAACTTGTTAGTCAACTCCCTAATCAGGTGAGTCATCTGGTGTTTTTTAATATTTAGATATTGTTATAAGTAAAGCCTAAAGTAGAATTCTTGGAATTTTATAAATGCCTAAAGGATCAGCGAACTTTTATAAAGACACCTAATTTTGCTTATGTTAAAAATGCACCTAAAATTTGTAGTTATAATTTAAACAAACTATCTCAATTAACACATTTCCCATGCCATAAATTGTCGAGGAGTCCAGAAATTCAGGCGAGCTTAAGGACCTTAACCACAAAACTTGGACGCGATTTTACATTTCACAATGAAGGTAGGATCGAACTCATGACCTTTAACTTGTGAATTTACCCCTAGACTGAGCTTAGCTCTCTAGTTGTACATAATTTCATATTTTTGTCATTTATTTAGGTCCGTTTTTCAAACAATGGGTAAATATTAACTGCCGTTCGCCATCGAACTTCTGAAGATCTGTGCCTCACCAGAAACCTAAAAAATTCGTGGGTCCGCCATTATATATACGAAGCTAAAAGTGTTTTGTGAACTTAAAATACAATACAAAGTTTATTTCACCTAAAATATAAGTACGCTTCACCCCAAAGAAAATTCCTAGGTCTGTCTTTGGCCTTCAAAGAGGTTTACTTATTTGTGAAGCTAAAGTGCATGAGCTGCACATGGACTGACATAGTTGCCGGAAACTGAGAGCGTCAATTAAGAGATCAGCCATGGATCGTCTTCCAAACAGTTATGAGCTCATGGGTGTCCGTCGGCCATCTTTCGTGACCGTCGTCGTCTGAGCCATGACCCGTACTAGTATAGATAAAAACTAGACCTGTTCCTTACAAGAAAACAAAAGCATATTTTTCAGCCTATATTCACTCAATCAGCAGGGGAGAGAAACGACGCTTGGTTGGTTCAAATGGTTCTTCACTTGTTCCTCTTAATTATGGTCTCGAGTTCAAACACTTTCATATGGAGAAAGCCAGTGCTGGCAGAGCTTTACCCCTATAGGCCGACTCAGCTCGACCTGGTCGGGGTCCTTGTGGGCTTCCGGATGATATACCGGTATGGTTTAAACTAAAAAGAAAAAGAGAACAAGTTAGCTTGTGTATACCTGTGAAACATTTGTATCATTCTATCTTTGAGATAAAAAGTGAAGATTTGAATTATTTTGAATTTAATGGACATGATGCATTAAATATAATGGTTTTGATTTTGGTTTCTGATGACCTTTTAGGTATATATATATATATATATATATATATATCCTCATTACGAATCTGGCTTTTCATTTTGTATGGGATGTCAACTTTTACCTGTTGAGACCTCATTCAGTTGAGAGGCAAAGCTCAGCTAATTTCCGATTAACAAAAATGAAAGCTTCATCTCTTTCCACACACTTATTAACTTTTTGTTTCTGAATGGAAAATCTTTGATTACCTTACATGCAAAACCAGCCCCTTTAGAAGCATTAGTTAAAATATCATGTACGCAGGCTGCAAATAAGGTCAGAATTCGGCCCCAAATGGCATATATTTGAATGTGAGTCTTCTCTGGAGCAAAACATAACTATATAAAGATCCTGATTGAGACTAGTTTCATCGTAGTCTTTGTGCCAGAAGCAGACATGATCGATACAATCATAGTCACAAATGACCAGATTACTCTCACTCCCTAGATGATATTGATGACAACTAAAAATCTCCTGAAAATGAACCAATGTCAGGAAGATTAGTTAACAAAATAAACAAGGAAAATCAAATGATCACGAAGAATTGCCCAAGAGGTGAGAAACTATTCAAAACTCTCCAACAATGGATAGCACAGAATGGAAGCCGAAGGCTTTAAAAAGTGTTCTTGCTTTCATAACCATTCTCCAGCACAAACAGCACGCCGGCGGCAAAAGTGAGAGAGTCACGAACTGCCTATGCTGTGAATGGAGCAAAAACGGCGACTGAATTGCGTCCGCCGAATCCAAACGAGTTCGAAACAGCTGCGATAAAGTAACTTTTTGTTAACCACAAGAATGATGCAACCAAGCAAATAAATATATACAGCAAATAAACCCACAATTTTACAAGCATCTGCCGATGAATGTCTGCAGTAAAGAAGAGGACTGCTCTACGATCCAATCTTACACAAGATAAAAGAGCTCTATTTCTTTCCTTAACTCTACGACCACGCAAAGTAAAATAAGTGTCTCCATCCCCGCTCACATGGTTGAGAGAAACCAAGGAAAGTTACAGCAGATATGGTCAATGAGACCAAATCATCTACCAGTGAACAGTGAACCCCATGGTAGTGAATCGTATGATACGAATATGATACAACGGATAATAATGAATCATATAGCAAAGCCACATCTATATAATACTATCTCCAAAGTGTGCTTCTTCACATTCAGGATAATAATCCGAGCATCTAAAGGAGAAAAACAAATCTACCAGTATGCGCTAAAACTAAATCAAAAGGGGTTGGTTTGGCCAAATAGCCAGATAAACAAAAGGCACACCCCAACCCCAAGACACATCATCTTTCTCTGTTTAAACACCTACACTTTCTCCTTTCTCCGCTTTCTTTTGATACAGAATTAATCGGAGCCCATTTACTGTCACGCATCCCTCCTTCCTCCTGCTTCTCTCTCGTAGTCAGAACCAGTCCGACACTCCTTTCTTCCTCTCTTCTCCTATCATCAGCATCCGCCAGTAGTTGTTCCCCTCTCTCTCTGTTTTTCTGGTAATCACACATTTTCTTTAGGGTTCTGACACCGACCATCCCTATGTAGGAGACACACGCGAGATAGCATGTCCTTTATATAAGAGATGTGTGCGAAATGCGTCTCCTTCAGTACGAGAAAGAAAAGAAAACGATGGGTGCACGGAAGGGAGATGCACGTCACAGATCTCTCTCCCATGGAAGAGATGCACGCAGTGTGAAGGAGACGCATGTAGCATGCGTCTCTCTGATAAGAGTATGTGTTTAACGATAGTGGGAGATGAGGCCAAGAGTCTACAAGTTGGCTTGTCTTGCCATGATAATGATGAGTGGGGCTGAAGGTAGTTTCAATACACTTGAGTTACGTCAGGCTTAGATAACACAAAAAAAAGATAGCGTAGACAAGAATTGAGAGAGCAACAGAGCCAAAAGAAAGAGTTGAGGGAGACAAGAGGAGAGAGTTGCGAAAATAAGAGTAAACTAGAAATAAAGGTATGTACTTAATAATTTAGAATGTGCCTTTAAGGCTCTTCACTAAATTTGGATTCGCTTATCAACAGTAGCCATAAAAATATTTATCGGCAATAACACTAGTACCAAAAGAAAAAGGAGGGTACAAGGGAAAAAATTTATCGGCATAGTGGCATAGAGATTCGTGTACCTGATGGTGCAATATATGGTTGCTTTTATTATGTTGGGTGAAAATTTGTTCAGTATATACAAAAGAAAGTGCCAGCTATGTGCCTATGTATCCTTACGTCTCACAAAGGCGAGAACTCAACAGTTTAATTGTCTTGAAAATAAATAAAATTTTCAAGAATTTCTTCAAATGATTTTAATTTAAGATAACCAATACCAATTTGAACGAGAGGGGTGATTCATTCCCAATGAAAAGAGATTACCAGGCATTCTCTTCTCAAGTAGTTATTCAGTAGTTGAAATCTTAGAAACCTTTCGAAAATAATGGTTTGAGGCTTACCCTTTCCAAACAAGGTTACCAACCTGTAAATGCCTTGGATTGCGAGACAGACAGTTAAGGGTGTGTTTGATCCGTAGTTTCAGAACCCTCGTATTGGAACTGCAGGTGGCAGATCCGCATGGGCCTATAACCATGGTTTCATGGAAATTCTGTCTTTATTTGTGCATGGAATTAACACATGGAATCAAGGGTTTCATCCCTATCCCTATGTTCGTCTTGCTAAATTTCACCCTCCAACAAATGTTAATAGGAGAATAACGAAAACAAGTAGCATGAAATAAATAGGAAAGAAAGAAGAAGAAAAAAAAATGAAAGAAAAGAAGAGAGAAAATGAAAGAATCAGGAACCAACTTGGGTTGTCAGAGAGCATCCCCTCAAAACTTGCTTGGGTCGTTTGGTAGCGAGAAGAATGAGGAAGGAAGAAGGGTGATTAAGGGGGAGATAGAGACATCAAGGGTTTCGTTTAATAGATGAAAGAACAACTTGAAAGGACAATTGAGGGATAGGAAGAGATCAAGGGGTTTCTTCTAGTGGAGGAAACTGCTGGAGGTTGAATGGGTGTCGACTAGAGAGAGAGAGATCGAGAGAAGAATTCAGCTTGAGTCTAAATCTTGTCGTCCATCCCCTGATATGAAACATATTTTTGCACAAAAATTAGTTCCATGGAACCACAGTTCCATCCTTATCCACGGTTCTGTGCTTGATATGAACATGAGCTTGACAACACAGTACCTAAAATCAAAGTTTCGACCCACTTAGAACCTTGTACCAAACACACCTAGGGTTCGACTTCCTTAGGTGCCGTCCTCTTTACATAGTATTCGGCGATCATGGTTCTAATCTTAGTCTCTCACTGGATTATTATGAATTCCACCGTAGCAAAAGAGAGTTACGATGAAAGGTGTGACTTAGGGATGTTTGCATCGTGAGCCCATGTGGAACAGCAGGGCAGGAAGGCCCCAATGGCCCGGGCCATTGTGTCGCACCTCCGAGGCACATTATCATGGCAGGGTCGCTGTCTGACCCCAACTTGCTTATTAAAAGAAAAACTTGCATTTGCTAATTATACAAAAGCATTAACTTTTAGTAATATGCTTACTGAACAATTTCTTTTGCACATAATTCATTTAGACGTACCTGACCTTTCAATCATGTTTATTTGTGATAAGCATTTTTTTCATCAAAAATCAAAATTAAAAGAGCATTAGGAAAACACAGCATGAAAATATTAAGGACTCATTCCGAAACAACCATCCATCTCATTTTCTTTTTGTGTTTATATGAAAAGTTTATTCATTTATATTTGTATTGTAGACCAATAACGATAAAAAAAAGAGATCTTCACAAGAAAAAGTAGATAGAAAATGTGGTGAGGAAGGGGGACAAAAGTAGGTAGCAATAAAATGAACCTTTATATTTGGATCCAGTTAGCGGGTCATCACTGATCCGTTTGCGGACCTACCCCTTGAGCCGGATGTTTCAGTCGGGTATATCTGGATCCAGTTTGTGGGTTTTGATACCCAAAAGGCTGAAACCTATCGGATTCAGAATTGGATTTGGGTTTTGCATTCAGGACAGAGTTACAATTTGATTTGAATGTAAAGAAGGAATCAACGATTATGAGATAGACCCGATATACACGAGCGAACATCAATTTTATGTGAGAGGGAAGTAAGGGATGTTTGTAGTTACGTTTGGTTCGGCTTTAGGACCAACTTTGAACCAAATCAACATAATTGGTTTTCAAATTTTGGGGAACCAGAGCAAACCCATTACAAGTCATAAAACTGAACCAAAATAACCATTGGTTCCAATATGGTTCAGTTCCAAACCAAAGTCCGTTAAGTCCAATATGCAGGAGTTTTAGTATATTAATGTCTTATCAATCACATGATAAACTAACTTGGTAATTATAGAGTAAGTTTTTAATATATAAAGTATCACCACACAAGAACTATGTCAATCTTTATATTTTACACAAAAATCTGAAGCCATTAACAAGGGTTGGAGAGGAGTTTTAATTCTCTCTCTCTCTCAATATATATAATGAGAGAGGGAGAAAAATAGCTACATAATGTTTAAATTATATAATTTTACTAAAATATCTTCAATATTCAATCTTTAAAATCAATTATAAAGAAATCATTTCAAATTTAATGCATATGATATATTAAATATAAAATACAAAAGTACAACGATATTTTTAATTAAAATCTCTATCGTCGGTTTCAATTGTGCACTTAAAGGCGTTATTCATTTACCACTTTACCACTCTCTTTCTCTCTAGAGAGTATTAGAATCTTTTCTTTCTCACGTCAACCCAAACCAAACCACCCCAGAGGCAAAAAAAAGGGTTTAGATGACCCAGTGAAGGTTGGATTGGACCCTGGACCCACTTGAACCCTCTCAGTCTGTCATCTATATATCTGTGCACAGCAAGCCCACCACAGACGTGTTTCTATCGGGGTGTGCCTGGTGTGTGTGTGAGAGAGAGAGAAAGAGAGGCAAAATCTTCCATTGCACACACACAGTCCAGACAGAGTCCTATATCTGGTTAAATCGGTTCCATTTTGTAGTTTATACTTGTGGCTTTCCTCTGTCCTGCACTCTCGATCATTACTCTCCTTCACCTCCTTCTCTGTCATCACCGTAGGAGACCTAGTCTTCTTCTTGATGTGGATCCTTGCCCAAGCTTTTCGGTGGAACCCTGTGCGTCGCCGAGCCTTCCCAGAAAACCTCAAGACTAAGCTCACTGAGATGCGGAGCTCCCAGCTCTCGACGTTCTGATACGCACTGCAGATCCCCATAAGGAGCCCCCGATCCACGTCGCAAACGCGGCACTGTCGGCCATGTCCTTCGACTGTCCGGCTGATAAGAAATCGGTCTACGTCTCAGATGACGGGGGTCGAAGCTCACCCTCTTTGCTTTGATGGAGGCTGCTAGGTTTGCCACGCAATAGATTCTCTTCTGGAAGGGCTGTAAGATAAAGGAAAGGAACCCGCAGGCTTACTTTTCTAGTGGAAGCAACGACGGGTTCAAACTAAGGCGGTGGTGGGAGCTCCAGGTACATCATGCGTTTGTTTCTGCATCATTTGCTTGTCCAATACCATTGATAGGCTTCAGCAGCCCCTCGAAGTTGGCACTTGGCTCGATTGTTAGAGTTGCTCGACTAAATGACCAGTGCCAGACTCTAGCATATTTCACACTCTTTTTAATATTTTCATGAATTTATGTTTGAGATCAACGGATAAAAATTTGAATAATTCTATATTTACACAGTTGATATAAATACAAAAATATAATAATATAAAGTATATATATACATATAAAAAAGTAAGATTAAGCATGAGTAAACAACGTGAATGAGTGACATGTAGAATCCAATTGTTTTTATAGAGAGAACGAGAGGGGGTTAGTGTTCAATCTTATTCTTAAATCTACTTAAACAACTTTAATGATAAAATTATTATTATTAGTTTTTATTATGTTTTTTTACATATTTTATATATAAATATAAATGATATAATTTAACTTTTAATTTCAAATCTTTATAATTGATTGTGTTGATCGAATGGTATAACGTTGTTTCTTAAATATGCTCATTTACTATTCAATCGACATGATAAAAAATTATAATATTTTTCATCATTATATTTATTATACTTTATATACAATAATATAATTTACCTTTTAATTTGAAACATTTTTCATTAATTGTGTTGAGCGAATAAGATAATGTTGTTCCGTAAATCTATTCAAACATTTTTTTTACCCTTCAATGGACATAGTTAAAAAATTCTATCATTTTTATTGTTTTGTAACTTATATATATATATATATAAGGATTATATAATGAAATAGATGTTTGAATAGAGTTGAGTAGGGGATATATCAGCTGTACGTGTACGTATGTCAGTCAACACCAAAGTGCCCATATTGCACCCTTTACGAGATTGTTCATCCATACAATAAACACACATATGTGTTACACTTTTATCGTTGAATGTAAACATTGTTTTTAATGATCAACAAAGTGGCTTCATTTTCTTTTATTATATATATAAATGCTATCAATTAAAAATATAAATTTTAATTAAAAATATAAATGTATTTTATGCTTTTCATTTAATGCATCATTACTATGTTCAGTAATGTAATTCAAATATTCATTATTGATGTTCAAGCTCCAACAGTGAAATGAAAATGTTTTAGTAATATGATTAATATTTTTTCTTTTTTTCATTCTTTATATATATATATATATACATATATGTGTGTGTGTGTGTGTTCCTTAAAATCAGGAGTTATAACGTTATCTGTGTGCAAGAGAACAAAATTGACCTGAATAAAAAATTCACGTAAATTCACGTCGTTGGTCAGGGTCATAGACTTATTAACTCAACCATATAGAATCCAAAAGAGAGGATAGCGGACGAAAAAAAACTTACGGTCAGCTCAATACTTAAAATTTTCTTGTATCTTCTACAACAAAAACCGGAGAAACCAAAACCAGAACCAAATCAGAACCAGAGAACCAATGGTTCTGATCAGGTAGTTCCAAGTCGATATTTTCTTACGGTTTTAAGACACTTGCTTAATAAGTTAATAGGTTTTCCACATGAACCCTTGAGAAACCAGACAAAACTGGCAGAACTGCAACCGAAGGGTTTCATTTTCAGGTCCCGCTGGAACCAGCCGGGTCTAGATGTGAGGCCAATAAAGGGATTACGGTCAGACGAAGTTTGGTTGAGGATCAAACTCGGCTTTTGGTTCTTGAACCAACCAAATTCAAATCCAAACGTTTTCTTACATTACTTGTCCACTAAAGTGTTAATGAGAGACTGAAAGTAGAACAAAAGATGATGAGAAATTAGGTAGCTGTTCTAAATGTGCAACATATGATGACAGGTTTACAGCATTATGATACTCTTTAAACATCCACTGCTTTTGATCATTCACAATTTAAAACAATTGCCCTCTTTTTGATTGATTACCCTTGAAAATTGGTATGGATCTGGATTTTACCCAAACCAAAGCCTGACCCTCTGACACCACCACTTAGAGGCTGCCGGCGTGGACCTGGCACCAAGGTTGAACCGGACCTGAACTGCACCAGGAAATGCAAACCAGAAACAACTCCCGTGGTTCAGTTTCAGTTCCACCTATTGGAGAACTGAACAAGAATCAGCAGTTCCAAGTCACATTTCTCCCTGTTTTAAAATCTCCATTTGCTTGTGAAATTTTAAAGTGAAACCTAAACGAAACCGGAACTGGAACAACAGCCAAGACAAACAGAACCAGAACCGGAAACCCGAACACGAATAAGGGCTAGTTGGGTCCCTGTTCCAGTTATAAGTGAATTGAGGAATGCCAGTTTTGAACAGGGCAGTCTCGGTTCAATTACCTGAAACCAGTCAGGTCTTCCACCACTAGCATCGTTAATTTTACAGGGCAGTTTATGTATGGATATAGAAGTTGGAGATCATTCTGGTAATCGGTGGCGGATCCAGAAAATTGTTTTGGGTGGGGCAGACTTCAAGCTTGGGCAGGCGGGGTTTAAAAAATTTCAAATCTCTTTAGAAATTTTAATACGAAAATGAAAAGTTCTAGAATTTTGGGTGGGGAAGCAGCCCCACACCGCCACAATGTGGATCCGCCACTGCCGGTGATATTGTATTAAATTCTACTCTGCAGGTGTTGCTAGCGGCGGGTAAGGATGTGGATGTGGTGGGGAATGCCATGCCAAACCTTGTGTATGTATAAAGGGCAAAGAGCAATGCCCGGGAAGACCCACCTTGGCTAAATATAGATCTGCGGCTGCTTAAAAACTGCTGTGATTTTGACGAGAGTGCATGCGTACTAGTGCACACAACCTAATGAATCTGGTTGCTAGGAAAGCACTCTGTACTGGGATTCATTTTGCATGCATTAGACTGTACACAGATCAAGTACTAACGAAGAACATGTTACGTTGCAGATTGGGTTCCGGTATGGGTCACTGGTGGAGGACTTCTACACTGGGTACTTGCTGCAGTGTGAAGGGTGGCGCTCGGTCTTCTGCAACCCAAAGGAGGAGGGGCCGTGTTTCGTGACCAATTTTCCAATATCGCTGAATGACATGCTGGGCAGTGCAGGAGGTGGTGTGTGGGGCAGTTGGAGGTCTCCTTCTCTTGCTGCAGGTGCCCGCTCACTTACCCGGGAGGAACTCCTTTGTCAACTCCATGTGCTATGCCTACTCCTTGTGGTCCCTTTGGTCCATCCCAGTACTGATCTATGCCCTCCTTCCGCAGTTCTCTCTGCCTCTCTTCCCAAAGGTCTCTCTCTTTGTGGTTGTTGTTTGAAGGAAGAAAGGGAAAAAAATTTAAAAATAAAAAAATAAAAAAATTATATATATATATATAGGGAGAGAGAATGAGTGAGATTGGGATTGGATGCTATATCAAATGATGACAATACATGCCTATCTTTTAGATTGAGGCATGATTGTGGTGAGTTTTTTCTTTTTCAAAACATTGTTGTAACTTTGTAAATGTACTAATTTCAAGAGGAACGGTCAATCACAATGTAACGCTGGATCTGACCATTCTCGACAATAAATTCATGTAAGATGGGAAGACATGTCATTTTCTCACATTCCATGAATACGTTACGTAAAAGATAAAAACATGTACATTAAAAGATAAGATCAAAAGCTTGTAACGGAAAGCCTAAAACAAGAAAGATAGAGAAGACGAAGTCGGTCTTTACATAAAGTTTTTCAGTTTTTCACTATAAATACTGTAGCGAATACAGTAGAGAAAGACAGAAAAAAAAATACAACTGATCTAGTAATCCATTTAAGGATAATCGTGAAATTCAAACTTTGAAAATTACAATCTTCCTTCCTACTTTCATCCTTCTATTATAAATATATCTTGTTATACTCATATTTTTCATGTTTATTCATTTCAAATGTGTCAGAATATGTTTGTGTTTGCAATAGCTTTGTGTGAGATCTTTTGTTACGTTTTAATCAGAGATACTCAATCTCCCTATAAAAACATGTCCTTCGAGATGCAATCCTAAAGAGTGATTATATACCTCATTTACTACATACAACTTCCAATATTCATTCACTTCACCCTCTCCTCTTAATAAGAAGGAAAAATTATAGATTTATCCCCATATTGGTTCTGAAATAACATAATCATATTAAGCAAATTTCAAAATGGTGCCTAAGCATTGTTCGAAATTGCTTTTTGCTATTTGGAGTTTTTTTAGTTTAGTAATTGGATATTTTGTAAATTTCATTTTGATGGGTGATTATTAGTTGTCTTATCTATTATATGTTGCAAATTTCCAAATTTCCAGCATAATGGTACCAAACCAAGCAATGTTCATAAGTTAGACAAAAAAACTGTTGTTCTAAATAGAGATTTAGAAGAAATCATATATATAAAATAGCTAGAAGGATACATTGTTAAAGGCTAAGAGGATAAAGTATATAGGTTGAAAAAATCCCTATATAGCCTTAAACAGTTAGCTCATCAATGATATTGACTTTTCAAAATGCCATTATAGAAGTTGGGTTTGTAGCTAATGAACTTGATCACTATGTATATGTTTTGAAAAGTGGGAGTCACTTTGTCATTCTATCCTTATATGTAAATGACATACTATTGACTGGGAATGACAATAAGATGATTGTTAAAACAAAGTCATGTTTAAACTTAAGGTTCGAAATGAAGGATATGAGAGTGGTATCCTATATTTTGGAAATAAAGATTTCTCAAGATAGAGAATCTAAACTCTTATACCTAAGTTAAGAGAGATATAAATATTATATCCTCAAGAAATTTAAAATAGATGAATACAAGCTTGCAACTACACCCGTTGCAAAAGGGGTCAAATTAAGCAAGGGTGATTGTTATAGTAAGAGAGATAACAAGGCTAATGGTAAATTGATGCATGCTATATTGTGTATAATACCTCATATCAGCTTTGTTGTTGGTCTTGTAAGTAGATATCAAAGTAATCCTTGTTAGTGGTATTGGATAGCTATGAAAATGATTGTAAGATATCTTAAAGGAACAAAAGATTTGAAACTGTGTTTTCAATAAGATGAACTAGAAGTGGTAAAATACTCATATGCTAACTTGCGTGGGAGCAAAGATGACAACAAATCAAACTCTGGATAAATATTTTTATTTGGAGATGGAGATATTTCTTGGACTTGTAATAGACAAGGTTGTATAGCATTTCATACACAAGAAGCTTAGTATGTTGCTTGATGTATTGCTGCAATGAGCGTTATTTGGATAAGCCGCTTCATACGTGATTTAAAGTTAGATATAGCCAAAGAGGCAATTGCCATTTATTGTGATAATAATGCAATAATCACTCTGATTAAGAGTGAAGTTGATAGCTCCATAAGCAAGCATATAATGGTTAAGGACTACTATATCCATGATATGGTTAAGATAAATGAGATACCCATATATCATATTATGCCAACTAATGATATGTTGGCATATCCCTTGACTAAAGGTATAACAAATGATCTTTTATCAAAGTATATTGTAAACATGGGTTTGAGATTTGTTTAAAGTAAGTTATACGATGATATTGTTGTGTAGGAAAGAACATGTATGTAAAAAATCCCACATATATCAATTGCAATTATAACTGACACGACTTAGGAAAACCCACAAAAAGTGGGAGGTAAAAACCAATGTATAATAAAGCTTGGTTCAAATGACAAAGTGGAAGATGTAACGTCGGATTTTGCTATTCTCTGCATTAAATCCATGAAAAATAAGAAGACAGATCATCTTCTCGGATTTCATGAATATGTTACCTAAAAGATAAAAACATATACCTTAAAAGATAAGATCAAAGACTTGTAACGGAAAGCCCAGAACAAGAAAGACAAGAAACACAAGAAAGACAAAGTTATTTTTTATATAAAGTTTTTCACTATAAATATTATAGCGAATACAATAAAGAATGACAACAAAAATAGAGAAAAAGAAATACGAATAATCCCTCCTAGTAATCCGTCAGAGGGTAACCGTGAAATCCATCTCTTCTTCTTTTCATTATGTTGTTTTTGTTGTACATCACTTCTTCGGCCCCTCCACTCTCCATTGTGCGACTGAGGACTCCGGCAAAAATCCTCCACGAAGTAAAGCAATCAATCACATAAGTGGGCAATGTACAAAATATATAGGTAGTATTAAATTCATAATATCTTTTGATAAATAATTTTACATAAACATTTTCATCATCTAATCTTGAAGATCAAGAATAGAGATTTGAATTAAAAGTAGGTACATCAAATGCAAAGTATATTGTGTATATAAAAGATACTTTTAATTTAAATCTCATGTTTATGCAATATTATGCATTGAAAGATCACATTACCTCTCTCTTTCTCTCTCTCTATATATAATTCAGTAACTAATCAAAATTCAAATTGTGTTTCCTGTTTGATTAGGCATCCAACATATGGATTTACCTTTACGCGTACCTGTTTCTAGTGGTCTACGGTTAAGACATGATTGATTTCATGAGGGAGGGGGACATTTACAAGGTGGCGGAACGCCCAAAGGATGTGGTTAATCAGAGGAGTCTCCTGTTTCCCTTTTGGCCTCCTCGACTACCTTCTTCAGCACATGGGCATCTATGTGTGGGTTCACTGTGACCAGCAAGGTTTCAGATGATCAAGTCTCTAAGCGGTATGAACAAGGCGTGTTCGAGTTCGGGGTCGATTCGCCCTTCTTCTTCTTCATTTCTGCTGCTGCAGTTATAAGCTATATCGCTTTCACAGTTGCAGGAGTTAGAGCATTGACAGGCCATGGTGCTTAGGAGTGACAGTGGAAGGATACCCGAGAAGATCAATGCGTTGGCTTGGTTGGCTGGCTGTGCTTTCTTCTTGGTCGCTGAGATTGCCAAGAGAAACATACATATTACGTAGTCTTATCTGCTGTTAAAATACGGGCTGATTGAATCCGTCTTGGTTTTTCTTTTTTCCCTTTCCGGACAATCATCTGTCGTGGTTATCTTCAAGAAAAAATTTAAGTTATCTCAGTCTGCAAGATAATAAAGATACAATAAAGGCATAATAAGAGTTCTCTCTCTCTCTCTCTCTCTCTCTCTCTCTCTCTCTCTCTCATTCATACATACGTTTGGATGGGAGCATGCCACTTAAGGTAGATCCTTAACTGCAGTCAGGGGTTCGACTCCCGTCGGCAATACCCAAGTCGGTTGGTCTATCGCTGAGGTTGGGTTCCCAGTGCTTTCTACTTGGAACAAGTATGGGTCTAGACTTTGCCAGCAAAATGAACACAGTTAACTCTTGAATTTTATCATTTAAATGGCGTTTTGTTCCACCGGAGCATTAGTGGGATGGCGATGTGTGCCAACCCCCTGATCAGATTAGGATGGGATTATCCGGTTAACTGGGTTCAGGTACCGAGAAAACCAAAACATCTTTGACTGGGTATGCGGTGGGTACAGAAGTACACGACCCATACCTTTTACGCAAACAATTTGAATGTATAAAGTTAACAGGTAAATACATTAATGTTTATAAAAATAACCAAGTCTGAATCTTTTTTTTTCTTGAAAGATCATGTTGTTTTATATATAGAGAGAGAGAGATTGAGCTTTTCAAAGGTAAAAGTATTGAAATACTTAATTTTTATGTTATTGAAAAAGTAATAGTCGGATTGTTACATATGGACAACATCCGATATATATATATATATATATATATATATATATATATATATATATATATATATATATATATATATACACACATATGCAACCATAAACAAAATTTGGTGGAATCTAGAAATTCATGTCGAAATTAAATTGATACCCAAACTACCTATATCATCTATCCTAAGTATGTTGAATTTGAGGTTTTATATACATTGTAATTTGTTAAAGTTCCCATGTATCTTATCTTTCCATCTTCTGTTTGAAGGGATTAGAATCTACAAATTAGGACTCGATTTATTTTATGTACATTGTAATTCGAGTTTTGTATACATTGTAATTTTCAAAACTGTTTGAAGGCACAAAAATGTCTGGCTCTGGGCTAGGGATAGAAGATAAACTCAGAAGAACATTCAAATTGAAAGTCTTGAGTTCAATATTCAGGGTGTGCATATCTGGTGCCTGATACCTTCTTGCATATCAGAAAAGAATATTATATCCTTCGTTCATCAAAACAAACTTTTAATCATAAGATTCCTCAATAAAAAATATATTTGTAATTAATTTATTTACATGTACTTAGCCTTCCTATGATGCTTATATAATCGGTTTAGTGTGTTAGTAAATAAACTAAAAGAATAGGTAGCTTTTGTTTACAAAAAAACAATATAAAGTTCCAATAGCTTTTCGCCAACACAGCCAGAAAATATTGAAGATTGCTTTCAAAAGCAACAACCCTTCATCTAATTTATGTATGCTTTATATGAGCTCATTTTATTGATTCATCATACTAACTTTTTTTTTGCCCTAGTGGCAATTGGCAAAGGTTTCCCCTTGGCCCGTATGTAAGATTAGAGCATTGTGCATGCTCGTGTCCACTAGATAGACATGCCCGGTTTGGACCCAGCCTCATGGTGCAAACCAAGAAACGAACCCGACACAAAACTAGTTCAAACTGGAAGTGGTTGAATTAGACTTAGACCATAACCAAACCTGAGAATCCTGGTTCAGTTACGGTTCATCTTGTTCATAAACCGCACAAAAGCCAGACAGTACCAGAACTAGTAACCAATAACTGGATTTGCGATTCCAACTAAAAACTAGAGCAGTCGTTTATTTTTCTAATTTAAATTTCTTTAGCTATATATATAACAATTTGAAAACATATTAATTCTTTGAATAATCTTTTTTACGAATTTGACTTGGGGTTGGTTGATTGATTATTTATTGGAAAAAAAATCGGATTTACACATTCTTTTAGATTGGGGCAAACCATACATTATACCATGAATCCGACCATGGGCTATAGGCTTTAATTTGATTTTCAAAATTTCGAGATGCCCAACTTAATGTAATTGCGCCACTGCCCACACTCACACCCATCCCATTAAAATTCGGGTCGTGGGCAGGTATAAGTAGACTCATCCCTGACCTGCCCCATTACCATCCCTATTACCGTATCCAATTTAGGCAGGCATTAGATTAGTGGATTCGAAGTCAAGGGGGAGACAGCAAAAGCAAATCCAACATTTTACCTTTCACATATCAAACTCGGATAATAGGACTCAGATCATGGCGGACCTGTTCTTGACCTGCTTTTTACGAGAGATTGGGTCCATGAGACCCAAAAGAACTAAAGCAAAGCGTGGCGGACCTGGTTGTGTTTGGATGAACCTACAATGGCATGATACAAGGATGACTTAATAAGTTCGCGTTCGTGTCCATTAACTAACACGAAAGAATCGGGTCGTGTTTGGATGAACCTGTTTTTTCAGATGAAAATGAAAGTGCATTACACAAAACAGGAAATTAGCACCCCTAGACGAAATGTAGGGCGAAATCGCGGAGATAATCACGAATTGGAAAAATTCAGTCTACAAATGCCAAGAGCTGGCAACTGATTGCCATGGCCTCTAACAAAGATTTCTTCCTAAACACGACTTGGTTGTCCGTATCACCCGATGATATTATACCTTCTTTCCTCACAAAGAAAAGAAAGATACATTCGTGAATGGTTGTCTGCATTGGCTGATTGGTCTATTAAGTTGGTCACAGCATAGAGCTTCTAGGGTCTCTCTCTCTCTCTCTCTCTCTCTCTCTCTCTCTCTCTCTATATATATATATATATATATATATATATATATATATATATATATATATATATATATATATATATATATATATATATATATATATATATATATATTAGATGAGATAACAAGCTAGGCCCCGTAAGCTATACTTTTGAGAGAGAGAGATGGGAAAGGAAAAGCTTCCGTTTTGCACAGTGCAAAGAGAACCACAGATCTGGTTCAACCGATTCCATTGTGTAGTTTACACATGTGCAGTCTTTGCTCTCTTCTACGACAGGCTTTCGTCTATCCTTCTCTCTCGATCGTTAATCTCCTTCACGTCCTTACTCAGCATCACCCTTGCAGATCTCGTCTTCTTCTTCATGTGGGTGCTAAACCAGGCGTTCCGGTGGAACCCGGTGCGGCGGCAGGCCTTTCCGGAGAACCTCAGGGCTAAGATCACAGACGCTGAGCTCCCGGCTCTCGACGTCTTCATATGCACGGCAGATCCCTTCAAGGAGCCTCCAATCGATACGGCAAACACGGCGCTGTCGGTCATGGCCTTCAATTATCCGGCCGATAAGGTCTCCGTCTATGTGTCGGACGACGGTGGGTCGAAGCTCACCCTCTTCGCCATCATGGAGGCCGCTATGTTTGCCAAGCAGTGGATTCCCTTTTGCAAGGAGCACAACATAAAGGGGAGGAACCCACAGGCGTACTTTTCTAGTGCATCTAACAATGGCTACAAACTCAAGGGGTGGAAGGAGCTGAAGGTTTTCCTTTGAGAATCATGTGTTTGTTTGTCAATAGCCCCAGACTTGTAGTTGTTACTTGGCTTAATTTGAGACAATCTGCATCTGTATTTTGAAGGCGATGTATGAAAATATGAAGGAAAGAGTAGAGCGCGCTGTTGAAAAGGGAGATGTCTCTGACGATCAAGTTATGAATGAAGATTATCGCAAAGCTTTCAATAAGTGGACGGCTGGATTTACCCGCAAGGATCACCCGGCGGTCATCGAGGTACTCTCTCTCTCTCTCTCTCTCTCTCTATATATATATATATATATATATATATATATATGTCGGTGCCGTAGCAGTAAACTTGGTTTAGTTTCGGCCCATTCAAATGTGTCTGGCTTTTGCATGCTTTCTCTCTTCCTCTGTAAGACATTTTAGTAATCTCTCTCTCTCTCTCTCCATATGGAGATATTTAATAACTCATATAACTACTTTAATTCATTGGAATATATATATACACACACACGGGGGATTTGTCTTGGGCACTCCTGGATTTTGAACTGGTCGTAAACACCTTTCTCTCTCGGATTCTGAATCGGTCTTACAGGCCCTCATTATCTTTCTCATACCAACCTTTGTTAGTCTATTTTGACAGAATAAACGGCACCGAAAAGGTACCTAAAAGATGCCCAAAAGTATATCCTCTCTCTCTATATATATACATATATAAATAAATAAACAAGTAATGTATTTATGTAAGTGTTGTCTTTAAAATTAAAACAAATTGACTCCAAGATAATGCAAACTCTGGAGCTTTTTAGAAGAACCGAGAGAAACTCATCAAATTATTGGAGGTTGTAATGTAATCTTCTATGCAAAAGAACAATTATCACGTGACCAAAATCAATATTTTTTAAGCCATACATATAATTCAGGCCAGTGGATCAATTATTGAGGACCATTGATGTTGTGCAAAACAAGGCAATGGACCACAGAATAATGCAATAAGATAATTAAACTAAAATATTGTTACAATGTTGGATCTGGAGCGGGATTTATTTCGATCTGAACCAAGAATGACCCTTTGACACCTCCCGGGGCATGGTTAATTTTACAGGGTGTTTCGTGTATATGTTTATAGAGTCTCATCAATAACGATGCATCATGATCTATTTATTAAGTTCCACACCGCAGGTGTTGCTAGCGGCAGATAAGGATGTGGATGTGGTGCGGAATGCCATGCCAAACCTTGTGTATGTATCAAGAGAAAAGAGCAATGCATTTCATCACCGTTTCAAGGCCGGGGCCCTCAATGCACTGGTACGTAGTCATCATGGTGCTTATGTTTATGATCGTCATCATGCTTTTCTCTCTCTCTCTCTCTCTCTCTCTCTCTCTCTCTCTCTCTCTCTCTCTCTCTATATATATATATATATATATATATATATATATATATATATATATATGGAGAGAGAGAGAGATTATTGCTCACCAACTTAATTAGAGTACCACGAGTTGTGTTTGCCTGTCCTTATCCATGATTTACCACTTTTTGGTTTGTATTCATTTCCCTCCCTCTCTCTATATAGAGAGAAAGAGAGAAACAACTTTTTTCCTTTAAATTCAATTATTTATATGTTAAGTTGAATGATTGAGATTTTTTAAGGATGCTTATAAAATGAAAAAGCATAATTCAAACTCCTCTTATATATACATGCACACACACACACACACACACACACATATATATATATAAATATACCACCTATTACAGGACATTATTATTGCACTCGAACTCATGAAAAATAATAATTAGATATGAGTGAGTAGTATCAGTAGTTGGTAGGATCCAATCGATATATATATATATATATATATATATATATAAAGAGAGAGAGATTATTGTTCATCAATATAGTTTAGAGGAGGACGGATCAGGTTGACTTGTCCTCATCATGATGGACCCTCTTTTGTTTGTATTCATAGTAAACAAAACCCATGCAGTGAAACTCAGCAAAATTGGACCTTACGCTCTAGGGGCGGCACTTTGAGAACCGACACGAGCACTACCTGAAAACTCTATATCTCTATCTACTCGGTGCAAATGGAAAAGGATCTGTTGACCAGTTTTGACATGAACATAAAATGACATGACAAGGTACACAAAATCGCGTGAAATATGACTTTAGAACCAACATGTGCATGACCCGAAAGTCCGTCGGTACCTGCTAATTGTGACACAGAAAAAGTTTGGGCCGTTTTAATTTCGACCTGTTTTTCCTAGAAAGACAAAATGACACGACATGAAACACAAATTTGCCACCCTTGAGTGAAACCCGACACTACGTTCATAATAGATGTTCTAGGATCAATTTTTTTTGCTGTTACAAGAGGAAGTCGAAGCCTAACACACTCACACATGCACCCATCGAGAGTCGAACTTCCCACCAGCAGCAACAGTGCTAGAATATCCTACCATTGAGCTAATGCTCTCCATGCTGGATCAGGGTTTAAGAGGAGAAAAATGTATGAACTTTTGTTTTTGAAATTGTATAACAGGCTTATATCTTACTAAGATTTTGGTATCTTAGTTATTTAATTGCTTACTTATATGTGATGATATGACTATGTAATTGCAAAGTTTTTTTTTATATTTAAGCTCTTTGTATGTGCAGCTAAGGGTGTCGTCCGTGATGAGCAATGGTCACATCCTCCTGAACCTAGACTGCGACAATTACTCGGATGATCCGGTCGCACCGCACCGAGCCCTGTGTTTCTTGCTGGATCCAGACTTAGGGCCTGATTTGGCATATGTTCAGTTCCCCCAGATCTTCCCTGGGGTGAACAAGAGTGACATTTATGCCAATGAATGGAAGCGTCTGTATCAGATCGATCCTTTGGGAATGGATGGATCTCTCGGACCCAATTACCTCGGGACTGGATGTTTTTTCCAACGGAGAGCATTTTCCGGCAAGCGATCATCGCCGCTGCATCCAGAGATCACATTGAAAGACAGGTACAGCAAGAATGAAGGTGGAGAGCCAATTTGGTCAAAGGCCACCATGGAGGCAGCTCATCATGTTGCTGGGTGCAGTTATGAGCAAGGAACTGAGTGGGGTTCCACTGTAAGTACGCTTATCATATTACATTTGCCCCTTTCGTATGGGCATATGGTGTTACTCGGCTGTGCAAACGTACATTACGAGAGGCTATAATGTTGGGGTTGAGCATTTGATGCATATTTCAGTACTTTTATTTAGATACTGTTTTCACAGATTCAATAAAAGGACCGTAACATATAGTAGATTAGTAAACTCAATGACCGATTCCTTATTTTGCATCTATTAATGGTCATTAAGTTTAAAAATGAGGTCCACATGCATGCGATTTAGTTTATTTTGATGTCGAGTTCACTTTTTTTTATTGATTTATATGATAGACTTTTTCATGATTTTTAATATATTTTATATTTTTGGTGATTTTTAAAAAAATATATAAATAATAGGTTATCGTACAATGCAATGCGACACGAGCTTATTGTTGACCTGTGTGATACGAGGCCTTATAATTTATTAACAACATTAACATATATTCAAATTACTTAATATGTTAAACTGCAGATTGGTTTCAGGTATGGGTCTCTGTCGGAGGACTTCCACACGGGGTACATGATGCATTGTGAAGGGTGGCGCTCGGTGTTCTTCAACCCAAAGGAGGAGGGCCCGTCTTTTATCGCAGACTTTCCACTGTCTCTGAATGACTCGTTGGGACAGACCAGGAGATGGTGCATGGGGCTGCTGCAGGTCTCCTTCGCCTGTGGCCGGTGCCCTCTCATCCATGGCCTCGGCAAGAACTCCCTCATCAACTGCATGGGTTATGCCCTCAACGCCTTTTGGCCCTTTTGGGCCATCCCCATCACCATCTATGCTCTCCTTCCACAGTTCGCTTTGCTCCTCGGCCTCCCTCTCTTCCCAAAGGTCTCTCTCTCTCTCTCTCTCTCTCAAAAATCAAACAATTGATTATAATTGACACACATGCATGTATCCATGTAAGCATGATCAAACAATTGATAAGATTGGTATAATGATTCCTGTGTCATTAGGCATCAGATCCATGGATTTACCTCTACATTTATCTCGTCCTTGGGGCTTACGGTCAAGACATGATTGATTTCATTTGGGAGGGTGGAACACTTGCAAGGTGGTGGAATGCACAAAGGATGTGGTTGATCAGAGGAGTCTCCTGTTTCCCTTTTGGCCTCCTTGACTACTTTCTGCAACACATGGGCCACTCTATGACTGGGTTCACTGTGACCAGCAAGGTCTCAGATGATCAAGTCGCGAAGCGGTATGAACAAGGAGTGTTCGAGTTCGGGGTCGAGTCGCCCTTCTTCTTCGCCATTTCTGCTGCTGCAGTTATAAGCTTGATTGCTTTCACAGTTGGAGGAGTTAGAGCATTGACAGAGGGGATTGTGGAGGACATGTTGGCTCAGTTGTTCATAAGTGGGTTCGTCGTTGTGAACTCGTGGCCGGTGTATGAGGCTATGGTGCTTAGGAGTGACAGTGGAAGGATGCCCACGAAGATCTATGTGTTGGCCGGGTTGGTTGGCAGTGCTTTCTTCTTGGCGGCTGAGATTGCCTGGAGAAGGAGATATGACTTAGTCTGATTTGTTGTTAAAATCATGGAAGTTTACGCTTCACCATTAAAAACCAAGCTGTGGTTAGTCTGTAATACTACAATAGTTTCATTTTAAGTGCTTCTCATTGCTCTCTCTCTCTCTCTCACGGAAAAAATAGGCGTTGGAAAATCCAATTTCTCACCAAAGATTTCAAATCCCAAAGTAAGTTGAGAGTCTATAACCTATCTTTTCAAGTTAGTAAAACTATTTAACACATTCACTTTATTTCTCTCATAAGGCGTCTTAGCTTCTCAAGATTGGCACAACGAGCAATAGCTCACCAGACTAGAGGGTTGATTCACAAATCGAACGTCATGAGTTCAATGAGTGGGAAGGCATCTGGATTTTCCCTCTTACCATTATTGGAGAGAGAGAGAGAGAGAGAGAGAGAGAGAGAGAGAGAGAGAGAGAGAGAGAGAGATCCCGGCTAATGGGTGCCATTGTGCCCCTTGAGGAAAGATACCAATTACCAGTGCTCTACATTTCTGTATCCGCCACTGAGTATAACTGCATTGGTGCCAGGAAGTACCATTTTTCCAGCTACTCTTTGTCTTTGGAAATTACTATGACGTCTTAACAATAGAACGGCGTTGCTGTGGAGTACTCCAGTTCAGTTTGAAGATGAACATATTCAAGAAGGTCTTCAACAGTGCTCAGAGAGTCTGTCTACCACAATATTAGTGTAAGATTGACGCAGGCTTCAAGTTGGGATACCTTTTTAAGAGATTGGTGCATGAAGATGTTTCAGAATCTTAAGAATGCCAATACATTGGCTCTCTAAGCCTTCATCGAAGGATTTGGTGCATAAAAGAATGACAAAGTTTTAGAGATAAATGTGGAAACCCCAATGAATACATAACTTACCCCTTTGGATGCCAATGTGCTACAACAACAACAACTATAACAACTAAGCCTTTTCCCATACTAGACGGGGTCGACTACATGGATTCTTTGTTTTCATATGGCTCTATCACGTGCCATATTAGCAGTTAACTCACAATAAGCTAGATTATTTTTTATTGTTTCTTTCTAACACTTTTGTGGTCATTCTCTATCTCTTTTAATACTTCCGAAATTTAGTTTTTCATACCTTCCTACTAGTTCTTCTTCGGATCTTTTTTCTATATGTCCAAACCATCTTAAACGATGTTCTCTCATTTTATCCTCTATTGGTGTCATTCCTAATTTGTTTCTAATAACCTCATTATGTATATGTTATTTTCTTGACCACTCATCCATCTCAACATCTTTATTTCTGTCATAGACATCTTTTGTACATCTTGATGATTAATTGCCCAACACGCTCTATAATATTTACCTTTTAACTTTAATGGTATCTTCTTATCCCAAAGAATACCTCATGCTCCTCTCCATTTTAACCAACTAGCATTAATTGTATGCATAACATCTTCATCAATTCTTCCATCTCTCTGAAAAAATTTATCCTAGGTATTTAAAACTTTTCTTTTGCGGGATGCAATGTGTGCTAATTTTAATTTCTATGTCATGAAGTAACCAAATGATCAAACTTACATTCCATATATTGTCTTTGTTCTACTAAGTCGAAGGCCTTTGCTTTCTAATGCTTCTCTCCATAGTTCCAATTTTCTATAAACTTTTTCTTTAGACTCTTCCACTAAAGGCACTTTATCTTGAATATGTTTTGTTAACTCATCAATCACCATTATAAATAAGTATGGACTTAAAGTTAATACTTGATGTAACCCAATATTAACTTCAAAGAAGTTTGTCATTCCTTCACGAGTCCTCACACATGTTTTTGCACCATCGTACATGCCTCTTATAAGGTTAACGTATGTCAATGGGATACCTCTTTTTTCCAAGGTTCTCTAAAGAATATCTCTCGACACCCTATCCTAAGCTTTTTCTATATCAATAAATATCATATGAAGGTTATTCTTTTTTTTTCTAAAATATTTCATAAAATGTCTCAAGCGGAATCACTTCAATAGTAGATATATCGGCTATGAATCCAAATTGGTTCCATGTTGTACTCAATACTTGTCTTAACCTATGTTCTATAATTCTTTCTCATAATTTCATGGTATGACTCATTAACTTGATACTCGATAATTCGAACAATTTTGAATGTCTCTCTTGTTCTTACATATGAGTATAAGTGTACTCTCTCTCCATTCCTTGAGTATCTTTTGGGTTCTCCATATTTCATTTAATAGTCTTGTGAGCCAAGTGAGCCCCATCTCTCCTAAGATTTTTCATACTTGTATAAGAATATTGTATGGTCCTATAGATTTATCAATTTTCATATATTTAAGAGCTTCTTTTACTTCATTCTTTTGAAAATGCCGGTAGATATTGTGGTTTATATACTTTTCTGATTTGGCTAATCCTCCTAAGCTCCTACTAACATCTGTATTTTCATTAAAAAAACTTATAAAAATAATTTTTCATCTATTTTTTATAGCATCATTCACTACTAGAATCTTACGATTATTTTTGCTTCTTTCTTTGTTTTCTTATAAACCTCTCAAGTTTCACTAGTTTTCTTGGCACAATACAATTTGTAGCATGCCTTCTTTGCTCTACTTGTTATCCTCCATGGTTGCCTTTCGAGATACCAGCCGCTTCAACCTCAAGGGCAAATGGCAATTCGATGTAGCCTTGGGCTGCCTCATGTTTCCCCTGGTCAACCGGCTAGCTCAGATCAACCTTGATCTGTTACCATTTCCTTCATCGATGACTTCCAATGTAGAGCAGCTAATAATGTCCAGAGATCCAGTGGCAATGTCTCTCTACGCGATCATGGTGTCGGTTTGTGCCCCGATTTGGGAGGAGATTATGTTCAGGGGCTTCCTTTTGCCTTCCCTGACTAGGTACATGCCCGTGTGGTGTGCGATCATGGCCAGTGCTGTAACATTTGCACTAGCCCATTTTAACATCCAGAGAATGCTGCCTCTTATATTTCTAGGCTTGGTCAAGGGTATTGTTTTCACTCGCTCGAGAAATCTTTTGGCATCCATGGTCTTGCATAGTTTGTGGAATGGGTTTGTATTCTTGGATCTCATGAAATAATACTTGCAATTACTAGAAAAGTGTGCCATTCTGTCTTGGTTTTTGTCTCTATTGCATGAAATCTGCCATTTAAACCTAGGCCAGAAGGTTCAAGGTTCAAAGGCTTTACCACAAATGGAAAAGCACTAAACCCAAGCTAGGGTTTTAGCTCTATTACAATAAGAGAAGCTCAAAGCATTTCCATTGTATGTAAAGGATACATTTGGGTCGAATGAATTGTATCGCTTCTTAGATTGTTTGCTTTACGGCAGGGCTCCGACATGCGTGCTTACCCATTGTGTTTCGAAATGCTCTAATTATTCTGTACTGTATCTACAACTCCTGTATATGACACTATGTGAATCCTTTCTGGACTTTTTCTTTAGCATATTAATGCATATTAGGGTTCTATCACAAATGAAACCATGATTAGACTGTATATTGCCCCCAAAAATGTAATTTAATATTTTGTATTAAAATTTATGTAATTGTATTGAATTTTGTTCCATTAGAAATTTTTGCTAACCATACCCAGCTCCAAGTAAACTCAGCTAATGTAAGGGGTAACCCTTGCATGACCGGTCCCAATCCCGAATAAAGAAGGAGGGTTGTGTTAGGCTTTGTCAGATTTATTTATCATAAATTCTACAACAAAAAATTTATGTAACCGACCCCATCTAGTATGAGAAAAGGCTTAGTTGTTGTTGTTGTTGCATACCGAGCTCCAAATTGGACCTTATCAATACGCCTTATATAACTAAATGGATCTATTGAGTCGTTACGAAACCCTTAGCTCAACTCACGCCGAGGTGTTTATTTTGACTCTTGAATATCATCATTAGTAGTAGTATTATTTGGTTACAATTGGGAGGCCAAGCCAGGTATGCATGCCCAGTTATCGAACTCACGACCTTTTAACATTGAGTCAAGTTCTTAGCCATGTGATCGTCTCTCTTAGTGTAAAGTTATTATTGTTGTTATGGTTGCCATTATTATTATATGAAGGTCGCGGGGTCATTTGTTTCTCCTAATTTGCTACGGCTGACACCAGTATTTATTGATTTTTTAAGCTGCTAAATATTAATAACTAACAAATTACACCTCTTCCTGAAAGATATGATACATTTGGCCGGTTCCGTGTCCCTCCCCCACCTTATCTCCTCTCTCTCTCTCTCTCACACACACACACAGCAGAAGCCGGCAAATTAACGTTCACGAAACTCGTTCTTCAAGCATGGCATCCTTCTCTTCATCAACCCTTGTCTCCCCTTTTTCTCCCTCCTTGGGATCCACCACTACCACCCATTTGCCTTCCTCTACGTCTTCTTCGCTCGAGGGTTCTTCCTCTGCTTGGGTGGCTTCCTTCAGCAACCATCGTTTTGGATAGATGAGAAAACACCCATATTGGGTTTCGTCCGAGCTCTAACGCTAGATTTCCCGGGATCCTTCTTTGAGGAGGGCATCGGCGACGACAACAACGATTTCGGGCCGTCGGCGTCGTCCATAGCGGTGGAAGAGAAGGAGAAGCCACAGTGCCCGCCCGGCCTCCGACAGTACGAGACCATTGCCGTTTTGAGGCCCGGCATGTCCGAAGATGAACGACTCGCATGCACTCAAAGATATGAAGAGGTGAGGCTTTTAAATTTAGTGGGGAGTCGAAAATGAACAGCCCATTTTATGTTTTTTGGTTTTGTATGATACTCTTGAAGGATTACTAGCACGTTCACTTTCAGGAACAAAGTTGAGATTGATAGTCATTGTATAAATAGGAACTATGTCAATGTATCTCTCATTCAATAATCTTTTGTAGATCGTAAAACTTTGGTCTCCGGAAAATTCTGAAGTTAGGAACTCATGAGCAGACGTATAATTTGTGTTCTAGGTACCTTCTTTGTAGTTTGTCCCCCAATTTCATATATTTGAGTCAGTAATCTCTTTACATTGTACGTCTAATAACTTGAGCACTTTGTGGCGGTGTTTTTTAGCTGTTGTAAATGTAGCAGAGATTGTTGTACACTGCTTAAAGGGTTATAGGGATTAGAGGTATCATAAGAATGCTTCCCTTCGATTGTTTGACCATAATATTTATGATTAGTGGTTTAGCCAGATGCATGTGTTATACCAGTTCATTGAAGCTCAGGCGCTTCATCCAGCACTCATTTGGCTAAATATTCTGGATTACTGTGGATGTATTTTACCTCAAGTCAAAACGGCAATCTAACTTTATGTAAGGTGGGCTGTAATCCACAGTTTAAGTCTTTCAGACTCGGACTCTTATGGACCTACAGGAATAGAAGTCTTCCTATTCTGATTGATCAGCAGCTCACGTCGTCAGATCTTCGAAAGGTTTACCTAATAAACGATCATACCTCTCAATTGTGTGCTCACATGATTATCATTCCAAGGAATATTGCTACACCTTTGGCAGGCTTCGTTTGTGTCGGCTAATTTGTGCCTGCCGATGGCTGATTGACCTGAGGTTGGAAAATTATGATTTCTTGTATGCTTGTGCAAAACTAAGGGATGTCAACTGTTGAGTTAGCCTTAGTAAATAGTTCAATTTTTATGACCATCAGAGGGTCGTGCCAAAACATCATCTTCAGTTCTGTTTCTTTTCATGTTTGTGGTTGTTGTGATGAGAGTTCTCATTTGCAGATTTCTTTTCTAGTTTTGTCTTGTGCGTCACAGTTGTTCTTATGCAGATTTCTTTTCTAGTTTTGTCTTGTGCGTCACAGTTGTTCTTATGCAGCTTTCTCTAGGTTGTGTCTGTTCTCACGAGTTCTTTGAAATCAATACGTTTATCATAAAAACTGAACATATCAGCCACAAACTGAAAAACAACATGGAGCGTCTTCTTTAGAGCTGCATTTTGGTAACGTCTGCCGAATTCTGTATCCATAATAACTTTTGTTTTATGTGTGCAGTTGTTGGTTGCAGGGGGCGGGGTGTACATAGAAGTGTTGAACAGAGGAGTCATTCCATTAGCTTACAGCATCAAGAAAAAGAACAAAGCAGGAGAGACCAACACATATTTGGATGGAATTTATATGTTAATCACTTACTGCACGAAACCAGAATCTCTGAGTGCACTTGAGGCTAGATTAAAGGCAGATGATGACGTTATCAGATCTTCCAGCTTCAAGATAAGAAAGAGGAAGTACTAGGTCTTCGACATAGGTCTACAAAGTCGAAGAAGAAAAAAGAATGCGCGAGTTTCCACCAAATGGACGAGACCAAGTTATGATGCTTTTTGTATCTTCTGTTGGACTACCACCTGTACTGCTTTTCTATCAAAGAAGTCCTAAAGTTTATGAGTTCAAATTTTTCCAAAGAGGAAATCTTTGTGAGTCCAAGTTTGATATTGATGATGCACTAGATTCTTGTTTCTTATGCACCTTGAGATCGTTTTATGTCACAAACCGATCTCCCTATATTGAGGGTGTAATTTATCAAACTCAATATGTATTACATGAGTCCGTTCTCGTCATCAGATGAACAGCAGAAGTTGTGCATGCACGTGTAACTACGTCTGCTGCTGTTCTGTTTCAAAATGGTGGCACAAAGAACAATAGCTCACCTGACTAGGGGGTCGGCTGACAAATCAAAGGTCATGAGTTTGATTACCCGAGGAGTGCATTTGGCTTCGACTTCCCATTGTACCAAAAGAATACTATTCCAATCCAAGCACAAGACAATGAGCTTGTTTGCTCATCTTTACAGATTTTTCTCATCATATTCATGAAATCTGAAACTGTTCTGGTCTAGTTTTGGTTGTCGTACCAGTCATTTCTTTTCTACTTTAGAAATGTTTTTTAAAATAATAAAGGTGGTTGAATGCAAATGAAGATCCTAAAACTCCGGTGGTTAAAAGGAGACCAACTTTATGCGGTGCATGCATGCATCTATACTGACAGCAATCTAACGTGACATTTCTCGAGATGGACACGGTGCCCATCACAAAGACAGACCCATGATTGCTGGTGGTTATATTTGTTGAGGGTGAGCATCTCTATCATGCAGCAGAGCTTCATATTAGTTGGCCTCTTAAACGAAAGGAATATCTGATACATGGCTTGGCAGGACCATTTGACGGGAAATACATGCAGATAAGGGGTGGAGAGTGCCGGACCTCGACCTCTTCCTTTGCTGTATGGCAGGTGAGTCGACCTGAGACAAGTCGGACCTATTCCTTAGCTGGTCAGGTTTCAACCTGGTTCTTAATGAGTTTGAAAGCAGCCGACAATCGAATGGAATAGGCCGCCAAGTTGGTGTTGCCATGCATTTCGTACCAACAATGATGAGCAGCGGATCTGGTTAGCCCTGTAAGCGGCGGATCAATTCAGCACCAACCTAACCCGATTCGAGCCTGATATCTGCCAGGTTAAAGCATAAAGGCCGTGGTCCATCCTTCTTCCCGGAAGACGGGCGTCGTGTTCCCTCCCAAAGAAGGGGCATGGTTTTCTGTGGTTGGCCTCACACTCCGACTAGGGCTAATGGCAGTTCTTTTTGGTTCACCCTTTGCTCAATTCATGGTGTAGTATAAGCCTGAAATGTAATTTCATTGTGCTTTACATGGTAGGCAAACTGCAACAAAAAAGTGCCAATATACCAACATAGTTCTAATCTCTTTCTCTCCCTCTCACACACACAAGTGCACGCAGGAATACACAGAAACACACTCTGCCATGTGTATGCACGCAATGCCTCCATAGGGCGAGCGTCTCCGAATTACTGAACTGCGGTCTACTTTTGGGTGTCGCAAGAATTTTTACAGGCAAATGAAGCCATCGATTTCACGAGTAACCAAAGATAGTACAAGATGCAAATATCAATATAGTCGGAAATAGAAAAGGATACACATCAAAATACTAATTGTATAAACAAGATTATGGGCACTATACGCCTCTATACCATCCATGTCGGAAAATGGTATAAACCACTTGCATATGTATAATGACCGATCAGCTTCCTAGTTCAGCACCTTCATGATATTTTCAGACATCAATTGTCCAGCAGTGTACATCAAATCTTGTACCTTCAGTTAATCTTCGAAAGGTATGTTGTATGATAGGGATTCACAAGATCTTCAAGATCTACATATTCCCCCTTTAGTTTGATGCCTGAGAAAGGAATCAGCCTTCTCCCATTGGCGTATGGGCAGGTTTCAGTTGTTCTTGTAAATTCACTAGCAGCAAAAGACTATCATTAATGTATACATCAAGGTATCATATCTGAAGATGCACGATTACTTTCTCAAATGTAGAATTCCTTCGCAAGCAAGAGTTCCCTCAGTGTCTCCTATGACACGTGATATCCTGATCTCCAAACCCCTCTGTATTTCCTTCAAAAGAGTTCTGATGCCATCTGCAAACTGCTTGACATCCACACCTGTAAATCCGTCGACCTTGTTGAAACTTCCGACAAGAGCACATGTGGTCTCCGACATTATCTCCGCTAACTTTTGCCCAGTTGCCACCATATACCTTTGTAGTTGAAATGCTTCTTCAAGAAACTGCTCCAAAGCCCTCGTCTGGTCCTTATTTACACTATCAGAATCTTTACTTCTGTCCATTTGATGATTTGAATGCTACATTAGAGAAACAGACAAGATGATATTAATACTTCAAATGACTAGCCTCCCATCATTGCATGGATGGGGGTGCAGACACAGTTGCAGGTGTGTGTGCTGGACAAGGCAATTTTCAAATAATGGCTGTGAGAACACGTTTATGTAATAGTGCACTTTATATATATATATTATTATTATATCTCATGACTGACAAATAAATTAGAAAATGTTAATGTGTGAATCAAAGTCATTTTCGTACGTTAAATTGTTAATAAAGTGACAATCGATCAATATTCATGGTGTCGGTAGCACCACTAAAAAAGTTTTAAATAGATATTGTTGAGCTAGACAAGGAAAATGTATGGTTGTGAGTGTCGAAGTGTTGACATGGGTGTGGTACCCTGGTAAAAGCATCAACGTGATATAGATAGATCTGGAAAAGTTTCTTCAAGAAAAAGCTGCCAAGAATATGGTAACAAAAGAAAGAAGATAAAGGTGGCTACCATTCTTTTGCACAAATCATCGGCCTTTTCTTCTAGTGTTTGATACCGCTTCAATTGTTTCTTGAGCAGAGTGACATCAGAAAGCAACCCTTTCATCTTATGAGAATTACCAGTGCGCTCATTATGTTTCTCAGCATGAGTTTCAGTTAACCTCTCAATGATGAAGAGCTGCTGCTTCAGTCTTTTGATCTTATAAGATACTCCCAGAGCATGGATGTCCATCTTCCATAAGCCTTCTTTCTTAACCATGCAATGAGCAGGGGAGGAAAATGTCTCAGCAGATCGAGTTTTATCTATTGAAGTCTCTTGAGAATTTCCCTCCAGATTGTCGTTCTTATTGATGCTAACTTTCTCCTTTGTTCCATGTATTCTCAGATCTAATTTTTTCTCTTCCTCCCTCATCTGGCTCTCACTAGTTTTGATCACTTTCTTTACTACTCCTTCCTGCTCGACCTCATCATGGGCATCATTCCCCATGTTTTCCACAGGAATGATATCAGTGGTCCCATATGGCAGGTTTAATCTGGTACTCACGGCGTCCACTGGAATCCTTTCTGCTTCCTTTGATTCTCTCTCATACCATGTCAGAGTTCCTTGTGTGATCTTCGGTTTGGCATCTAGAAGACGATTTTCCTCCTCTTGTGGTCCAGCATCAACCTCTCCTGAAGCTCCAGTTAGTGAAGATTTTTGTTTCTCCTCCTTTCCCCTGGGTTTTCTCTTTATGACCGTCACTTCTGACCATATAGCATCCTGACCAGGCGCTGGTAATATCTCCCGAGCAGTTGAGTCGTTTTGACAGTTTTTGATGTGTGAACTATATCTTTCATTGATGGCTTTCAGGTCCTTCTCTTTGCCTAATAACAAGGCTTCTAACCTTATGTTCTCACTTCGTAGTTGTGAAAGATTTTCATTCAGTTCATGTATGTGAGACTTTAATCGCTTAGATTCAAGTTCCATACTAAGTATTTGCCAACGGAAAGCTTCCAGCTTCTCATCTTTGAGTCTCATCTGTTCAGCAAATGCTTCTATTTCTTCATCAAGCTTTTGGTCAACAATGTTCGTGTATTTTTCTATCTCCAACTGTACCAAACCTTCTAACTGGTTAACGCTAGTTGTTATCACTACAACAACCAAAAACTAAAATCAGTTCCTTGACAAAGTGAATTTCCCAGTTTGCAGGAATGCAGAAATGCAATTTCACAAACATTTTTTGCCATTTTCCAAATCAAAGATTTAAAAGCAGACAAGCACATTATCAAGAACGCCACAGGCCCACCACTACCACCAAAGTGAGGTTAACCGGTTATGCATGCTGCAACCTAGCAGTGAGACTACAACTTTAGTTCATCTGTGAAGTACATGGGTTTGATTGGCAAGCTACAGTTAGACAGAAACCCTGCAAAATGCATATCCTGAGGATCGGAGGCAAATTTTAGTGAAAATAGGGAGAACTAATAGTCCAGCATATATCTAATTCTGCAGTATTAAACATGCACATGCAAAGCTTGCCTAGTAAGGTTTTTTGTTTGATCTGCGATAGTAATTCTATATATGGAATATGATTTCATTTGAAAAGGAAACGAATATTGCAGATAGGAGTTCATACCGAGATCTCTATTCTCCATAGGGGACTCTGTGTCAAAGCCATCAACTTTCCAAATGCTCACTTCCTCTGATGCAGGCCGATCATGCCCTTTCCAGAATTCCGGCTCCAAATAATCAACCAAAAGAGTCTTGGTGCTTGATTGCAAATGTTTTTTTCTTGGCGACGAATCTCTGCATTTGGAAAGGTTCTCATTCCCTACACTGCTGTTATGAGAAGACCCATAGTCTATACACAGTAATGCCTTCTTCTCTGAACCAATCTCTGATCTGAAGTCTGTCTTGTTGCTCGAAATACTTTTGAGATTCTTTCCATGTTTGGCAATGGTGTTGTCCTTCGACTCCCTCAAATTCGTCAATCTTTCAACTTCGAGTTCAGTATGTCTTTTCTTAGCTCGCATTATTTTGAGTTCCTTCGTTAGCTTCTGCTTCTCCCCTGTATCTAACTTAAACTTCCTCAACATGGCAGACACAATTTTGTCCTTCTGTTCTCCATCTCTTTGCATGCGAATGAGTTCCATGGAGAGTTTATCCACCATGTCCGTGGCTTCTTCCTTCTGTCCTAGCACAGCATCAAACTCAAGTTTTGCTGCCTCAACCTGCTTGAGGACCCTGGCCATCTCGGCCTCAAGCTGGTGTTGACTTGAAAGGAGCTCGATGAAGGCAGTTTTATGCTTCCAGATCTCTGATGAATGCTCCCTTCCTTCCCTATCCAGCATTTCACGCAAATCCTCTGCAACAGATTCCACCCTCTCCAGTTTTTTCTCTGTTTCCACTCTCCTCTTCTCTTCCTCCTCCAATGCCTTTGCTTTACCCTCTAACTCAAGCTCTCTCTCCACCAATGCTTCATTCAACTTGTAAATGGCGTCTTCATTTGCGGCGCAATCTGCACAAGCCTTCGCCTCAAGCTCACGTAAACTCTTCACAGTAGAATGGAAATGCTGGACCAACTTCTTCCTCTCTGATAACCAGCTTTGCTCTTGAGATGCATAGATTGCTACGACCTTTGCATTGGCCTTCGCGTCTTCCCTTCGCCGCTTCTTCATCTCTTCAATCTCAGCCTGAGCGTGATGAAAACGCCTAAAAACATCAGATTCAGAACCAAATTTCACTAGCCTCTGTACCTTCCACACAAGCACTCCCAACAATTGGGCACTTCCTTCAAGCATCTTTTCCATCACAGTGGTCCATCCATCGTCCACCATGTTAGTGATCGTACGTTGCTTTGAAGATGAAAGAAGATGAAGAGCTGCAAAGGCACAAGAGACCCCAAAATACACTGGATAATAAACACCCTCATGCTTATCTCCACCAATTGATAAGCAATCAACCACTGCTTCTCCCTCGTCATCTATCATTCTCACACTCTCCATGCAAACAAACACAAACAGAACATACACGAATTCCCTCTTAATGACAACACCCACATACAAGAGACAACAAAACTCTCACATTTCAGTCAAACAGTAAAACCCAGAAACAAACATAAGTCAGATTTTGAGCACCACCGAACACTAAAGTCGGAATTCACACTAAAATTGAAACACCCATCAACTATTAAAGAACTATCTTCTCTCTTTAGGCCCTATGATAGAAAGTTTTTGAGCTCTAGCAAACATAAGAGTCAGATTCCACACTGAAACTGAAACACCTACCATATATTAAAGCACCATCTTCTCTCTTTAGGCACTTCGAGGAAGCAATGCATGAATGACAGCGTCCCATCGGTGCATTGCAGACAGCGTAAAAAATGTGAGGAACCTCGTCCTTATCCTGACGTGCTTCCAACAGACCGTTCAACCAGACAAACCCATGGCAAAATCACCAGAAAATCAGGCACGGTTTCTATTTTCTGTGCATGCAAATCAACACCAAGAATCTTTCACACGAATTAACAGCCACAGCGTGACTCAAAGAGCCTGATTCCTCAGCACCGTTACCGTATGCTTGCAGATCACACGCGCCAAACCCCTGCAGGAGAGTCGACACAGATGCGTAACGGAAGCAATAAAAAGTGGTTCTTCGCTGCTCATCTCCTCTCCCCAAAGGCAAAATATCAAAATCCACCCTACTAAAGTTTTGTTCTCTCTTATGAAAGAGATATCCACCTCACATATTATTTCAAGACGGAGGCCATTATTGCTCTCAACCACTCTCGACTCATGATTATTAAATGCTAGTTATGAATTGACCCCATTTATCCCCTCTAGTCTGAGCTAACTGGTAAACTAGCCCAACGGTCTCTGTTCAAACATTTTTGAATGACTCGCCATCTTTTAATCATTCAGTCCCTCTAATCTCAGTTAGGCTGAAACATTAGCCAACGAGCGAGATATACGCTTGGTGCTAACCAAACAGTCTCTGTTCTAATATGTTTTATGAATGACTCCTCAACGTGCCATGAGCTTGCCAAGTTGAGAGAGATTTCCTTAAGTGCCTGTTTATGTCGTAGAACTTTGCAGAACTCATGAAACCTTTTAGGGCAAAAACTGCATGCCTTCAGTGCAAAGTTTAGTGATCCTAAACTTTGTTTTGAAACTGACATGAGAGGAAATGGGTGCCAAAGGAAAAAAGGTTCCAGCTTTTAGTTCTAACAGCCGCTTCATTTACTTTAACCCTTGTTGGGAAAAGAAAAGAAGGCAAAGAAGAATACTTTTTATTCACCTCAAGTATCCCCACAGAATCAATTTGAGGTACATTTTAAGGTAAAAACTTTGAAATGTTGTTAGAACCTTTCACGAGTCGAATGGAATTGAACATATGTTCAATGTTCAGCTCATATGATTTAACTAACGAAACACGAACGAGCAGTGGCAAGCCGAATGGGGAAAAGGAAAAAGGAAAGGAAATTCTAACTAGACTTGGAGGGGATGAACAGGGAGCCATGATTGCTCAAATACAGAAACTCTTCTGCTGTACCAAAACGGAGTTATGAATGGAACTGAACGTATGTTCATGTTCAGCCCATATGATTTAACCAACGAAACACGAACGGGCCAGTGGCAAGCCCAACGCAAAGAGGAGGGAAAGGAAAAAGAAAAGGAAATTTTAACTCAACTTGGAGGAGATGAACTGGGAGCCATGATTGCCCAATTACAGAAACTCTTCTGCTGTACCAAAACGGAGTTATGAATACCCAATTCGGTTTCCTTGTTTCCCTCCATGTGGTGACATGATTACAGTAAACAGGAAATGAAAAGGACCCCTTAAAGATGGCTTTTCCTCTCTTTACAGAAAAGACTATTCACAAAAAAGCCTACTTCAGCACAAAGTGCAGTAGCTAACCTGGATAGGGGTCGACTCCCAATCTGAATTCGATACCCAGGTCTGTCTCTGGCTTGACCTCCACTCAGAAAGAGGGTTGCGATTAGTAGCCGATGGAACGTTGAAGCTCATAGCAATAGGTTTTGGTTGATCTCAGTTCGATACATTAAACCGTCTTTCAACCGTGGTTACTTTCCTAAATCACAGAGCCAAAAACGAAGATTTCTGAAACGTTGCATCCGCATCGACTGTACGATGCTATCATTATTAATCCCCACTTGTTCATTTCTTTATTGTCGTCTCTAATCGCTAGCCGAGAAACAGAAAGGACCACATCCAGTGGTGGATCCAAACATTTATTTGGGAGTGGAGCGGATTTCAGGTTCGAGTGGAACGGACATTAAAAAAAAATCTCTAAAATTTCACTCCCAAACTGAAATTTTTCAAAAATTAGAATGTGGATCCTTAATTGCCACCCCTAGCGCTATATAATTTATATAAACAAAACTGTGCTTTTCTTTTTAACTAGAATAATTAAAAAACAAAAGGGTGTTTTCTTCTTCTTCTTCTTTTCCTAAGAAGTTGCATTAATTGAAGTTTGGGTAAAGTCATACTATATACTATTCTTTCCTCCGATATTATTACAGCCCATCGCGACAGATACTTTCCCCTTTAGGCATGAACACAAAATGGGCTGACACAGAGCACCCATGGTGTAACTATGGGCTAATTGTTAGCCATTTGCTTCACCCCAAGGCTGTTCGCCTCATCCTACAAAAAATCTAGATCCGGGAATGTGGTTTGAGCCAAAGTTTGTGTTGGTGTAAGCCAATTGCATTGCCACTTATAAGAACTCATTGATTGAGTTAGACGTGATGTGGGATGATGAGTCAGAGAACTCTGACCCTTCGTAAGAGGAACATAGATAAAGCTTAGGTGACGAACGTAAGTCTCACACATATCTTGGTACTATTAGTACTGTGTTAAAAAACAAGACAATGAAATGAAGTAGATAAGAGGAAACATTGTTTCGTTAAAAGAAATATTGGTACAAACTAAGTTAGAACTGCTCCCATGCAAAACTAGTGTACATGATTTCCAATAACTTTCTACTTGCCTTGCTTTTGTTGCCTTTACGACCTAAACCGACATACTCTTTCAAGCCCATCGAAAGCTTATCACGTTCTCTCGATTTTCGGCATCAACAGCTGGTTAGTACAACCCTTGAAAAGTAGGCCTAGTCGCTAACTTTGGGGCATAGCTTAGTCGATCAGGATGCAAATGGGTCAAGTCACCTTTATGGAGAGGGGCCACCCCGTGCTAGGTCCGGGACCAGGTGTGAACCTAGTGGTACGCCCTGATTTTTCATTCTCTACCTCTTATAATAGTAACATTCTGGAAATAGACCTAAGACCATGGTCCATACAGATTTAAATCTGAACCTAACCAGTGAGGATGAAACTAAATCCAAAATGCAAACTTGATTGAGTTAAAAAAGTTATATGATTCGTACTTTTAATGGTGGTGTCGAGCTAGAATATAGATTTGATCCAAAATTGAATTCTACATAGTTGTATACAACAACAACAACTAAGTCTTTTCTCATACTAGACGGGGTCGACTACATGGATTCTTTGTTTTCACATATCCTTATCGTGTGCCATGTTAGTAGTTAACTCACAATAAGCTAGATCATTCTTTATTGTTTCCTTCCAACACTTTAATGGTCGTCCTCTACCTCTTTTAATACTTTACAAATTTAGTTTTTCATACCTTCTTAGAGGTTCTTCTTTTGATCTTCTTTCCATATATCCAAATCATCTTAAACGATATTGTCTCATTGTATCGTCTATTGGTGTCACTCATAATTTGTTTCTAATAACCTCATTATGTATACGGTCTTTTCTTATATGACCACTCATCCATCTCAACATCTTCGTCTCTGTCACAAAAATCTTTTGTATATATTGATGATTAACTGTCCAACACTCAGAACCATAAAACATGATAGGCCTAATTGATGCTCTATAATATTTACCTTTTAACTTTAATGGTATCTTCTTATCACAAAGAATACTTGATGCTCCTCTCCATTTTAACCAACCAGCATTAATTCTATGCGTAACATCTTCATCAATTCTTCCATCACTCTGGAAAATTGACGCTAGGTATTTAAAACTTTCCTTTTTGGGGATGCAATGTGTGCCAATTTTAATTTCTATGTCATCTAAAGTAACCAAATGATCAAACTTACCTTCCATATATTCTGTCTTTGTTCTACTAAGTCGAGGCCTTTGCTTTTTGATGTTTCTCTCCATAGTTCCAATTTTCTTTTAACTTTTTCCTTATACTCCTCCACTAACACAATGTCATCTCCAAATAACATACGCCAACATAGTTGTATATCCAGTAAAAATGTGCTCATCAACCTCAAAAACTTGAACTTTGTGATGAGCACAGCTCGAGCTTTTTTTAGAGGCCGAAGCCTCACACACACACATGCACCCCCCAAGAATCGAACAAGCCATGACAGCATGGGAGTCAGAGAGCCCTACCAGTTGAGAACAGTCTCTGTGCCCAACTCGAGCTTTACCTGAGCCGGACCAACACGCTCATGCTGGACTCATTTCGGGACATAAAGGAGTTTGAGTCTAGTTTAATGAGTCGAGCATGAGCCTACCTCCAGCAGCTCACTCATTTCTGAACCTTCAAGTCACTAGCCCATGGGCAAAGGCTCAAGGTTAACGCCATCCATCTATACCTCAGCTAGACCTGTTTGGTTCCTCGAGAACATGGAAATGGGACCGGTGCAACCCCTTCGGTTCCGGTTTCTGGCGCCAGTTCCATCAGTTTGCAGTTCGGTTCCAATTTCTTGGTCAATTTCCGGCCCAGGCTTCTTTCTAAAACACGTGAAATGAACATGGAGGTTTCGAACAGAACCAAGATATGGTTCCAGACCGTCGGTTCTAAATTCTGGTTCTTGTTCGATTCCATGATAGATAGATAGAACCAAAACGGAAACCCGGGCGGTAAATCTACTTCAGTTCCGGTTCCATAGGCAGTTTCAGCCCATGGGGCTGGGCCCAAACTGATGTCTAACCATCTCAGCATACTGGATCCACCAGAGTTAGGGGTGTTTATGATTTGGTTTAGTTCAGTTCTAGCCTCAACCTCGAATCAAACTATTACTCGCAGTTCTTGGTATTTTGAGAACCAAACCAAACCGTAGCATAATAAGAACCAAACCAACGGTTCCAGTTCAGTTCGGTTTTAAACCACGGTTTTACTTATTCAGGGTTTCGCTGACGACTGAGCATTATAGCATCTTATTATTTGAATCTTCGACCTAAATTTAATATATATGTGAGGTTATAAAACTCATATATATAAACTTATAAACTTGGCAAGATGTATGTATGTAAAGTTTATATATATTTAATGGTTCGGTTTGATTTTAATACTGGAACTGTGAATTGAACCGCCAATTATTTTTCTTATTAAAACCGAATCATACCAAACTGTTTGACATGTAGAACCGAAACATACCATCGGTTTGGTTCGATTCTAATGGTTTAGCTCTGTTCTAGTGGTTCCTTGAACACCCCTAATCAGAGCAATCGAAACCCTAGTGCCTTAGAGTGCACCTTTCCGTGATTTATGTCCGGTCAATCAAACAGACCAGACGAAAACAAAACAAAAGAGATTGATGTTTAGAATCCTAAGACGTAGTCTTTGACTTCAGTATCGCCAAACGAACTGTGATTTAAAAACAAAGTCCTGAAAAGAACATATTTATAAATATTTTCAAATAAGAATAGAACTTCATTATGGTAAGATCCTTTCTTACACAGCCGGTTTCAAGTCAGAAAATTTCTTTGGCACCAAAGAGAGCACGTCGTGGTTATCGAACTCATGACCTTCAATTTGTGAATAGACCCTATATCCAGGTGAGCTGGGACTCACAACAAGTCGAAGCCTATTTATTTGGAAGCGCGGTTTCGATTAAAAATCTGTAAACCGACTAGTTGTGATCAGTGGTGGACGACGAAATTTCTTTCGGGTGAGACACATTTGTATTTCACGTTCACAAAGCACTTTTATTTCCCTAAATACATTGATGGAGACAAGAATTTTTCAGATTTCGAGTGAAGAGCATGACTCACCTCGCCCTAAAGTGGATCTCTTACTCGTTGTAATAGAGATCTTTAAAAAAGGTCTGATATATCCTAATTAGCATCCGGTTTTAGTGAATGACAGTACCTGCTAGAAGGAGAAAAGAAATGGACTATTTATTTGCTAATGCAATTATCCAGAAAGAAATTAAGTTTTCACAATTACTTTCTATCTATTCCGATGATTTTCCTTCAAGGAAAACCACAATCTTACAAGGTACGGCCTTATGTAACATAAATCTACATGATTTTTTTTCTTTTTGTTCTTACAAAAAGAGGCCGAAGCCTAACACACATACGACATACATGCATGCACCCCCTGGAGTCAAACTCTCCACCAGCAGCAAAGGTACCAAAGCGCCGTCCCAGTTAAGCGAATGTCCTAGGTGCTAACCCTTGAGGTTAGAAATCTCTGTCAATTTGAGCGTCAGAGTGCCATTATATCCCTCATGTGACTATAGAGAGAGAGAGAGAGAGAGAGAGAGAGAGAGAGAGAGAGAGAGAGAGAACTTTGTACATGTTAGCATACTTAGGCGTTAGAACATCTTAATAATTTTCAACTATTTATTTTGTGTTAAAAGTAAATTTAAATTTAAATTTGAAAAGAAAAAAGTGTGCATGTAAATAAAATACACTTATAAATATATACTTGTACTGTTCGAGTATGCAAGTATGTACCCAGTTCTCTCTCTCTCTCTATTTATGTATGTATGTATCTATCTATCTATATTGTCATGTTCAACCTGCAAATGTTAACAAGCCACGCTGTTCATGTTCGACCCACAAGTTTAAAGAGCCAGGTGTTACATTTAGATCATGAACAAGCTTACCACGAGTTGAACCGACCCACTCACGGCATCAACCCTATAGAAGGCTAAACAATTCGAGTTCTGGTTCATCCTGATGGACAGAGAGACCACAAAAGCTCATCATAGAGCAGTAATCCTTTTTTTTGTTACAAGGGGAGACCAAAGCCTAAAACACACACATACGTGCATGCACCACACCTCGCAATCGAGCTCAGGCCTGAAGCGTGGGAGTCAAAGAGCCCAGACAGTTGAGCATACGCTTAAGATTGAAACCGGGTCAGGTTGGATCGGCCTGGTTTTGACCTTGAACACTAAGTGCTACAACCTAATGACCCGATGTGTCACCCTAGCACGTAGTGTTCAAGGTCAAAACCAGGTCAACCCAACCTGACCCGGTTTCGATCTAAACAGGTAATGAACGCTTTTACAATTGCAAATATACATAGAAGATTGTTCAGCCTCTGGAATCTTTTTAGGACAACAATTAGCACGATCGTGTTGGACACTCTTTAACAGCATGTGAGGAGTTCAATTGCCGAAGGAATTCTTTGCAGTTATAATCGCCAGGTGTGACTGTCCAACCTCAACTTGCTCTAAAATTGCCAGATTAGGGGTTTATTTGTTTTAAATGTTCTTTTTTTTTGTTTTTCAACTAAAAGATATTTTGAAAAGAACTTCACATGGAGTTTTATTTTTAAAAAGCATTTTTATTACTGAAATTTCTTCACTTTTTTACTTAATTAGCTTTTTATTTGAAGGGGGTGTTTCTGTTCTTGCTTAAAGCCTTTTTTCAGAAATTTCGAATTTATGTGGGATGCACCTTTTTAAGCCGTTCGATAGTGAGTGTTTTTTCCTGAAATGATAGTGTCTGCTGCCAGCTTTGGTATCAAGCATATTCTTTTCCTTTTTACAGGCACTATGGTATCAAGCATATTCCAAAACAACTTGATGGTCTCTCTCTCTCTCTCTCTCTCTCTCTCTCTCTCTCTCTCTCTCTCTCTTTGTGTGTGTTTGAAATGAAGGGGAGGATGGTCTTCTTCTCTCTCGCTGGAGATGATGGTTCGCCATGATAACTGTTAACTCTCTCTCTTTCTCTCTCTCTCTCTCTGGAAATGATGGCCATTATAACTGTTATGAGGTACGTTTCCCGCTTTCAGATCTTGCTAATAATATTTCTAAGTTCATTTTTTAGATGAGCTTATTTACAATTTCCAGCACCTTTTATTAATAATTATTACTTTTCATTTTCCTTGAGAAAAAGATGAGTTTATTTATTTCTTCCACGCAATCCCAGTTGAAATTCTTGCTAGCTTTTCTTATTTTTGAATGGAATGTTGTTTATAGCTGAAATTTATAAGAGCTCTTTAGCTCATCCGGATACTAGCATTTTAACCTGCTCTCTCTCTCTCTCTGCGTGGGCGCGTGTAAGATGTTCCTTTTCTTGTGCAAGACAATCTTCTTATGAAAGTTTGGAAGCCAAAAGCTTTCCATTCAAAATGAGCATTCGGGGAAGCGCGATAACCTTGAATTTACTACTTTATCCTTTCTAGTTTTGTGTAATATGATGTATTAAAAACCATTTAGATCCAAGACCTTCGTAAGATATTCACTATCTTGAGAAATTAAATCTTTTGGCTACATAAATCTAGTTAAGACATTCTTTAGATTACCTGGTCGATCTAGAACTTGGACGGCTAGCTGTCCAAACAAGTGTTTCTGGCCATAAAATGCCCCCCTGTTCGCAAACAGAGCAGTCGCTCACCTGACAAGGGGGTTGACTTACAAGTTGAACGTCATGAGTTCAATGCCCAGGGCTTGCGTCAGTGTACCAATAAAAAGAATAGTTCCCAAAACATGGTTTGGATTAAGGTTGTAAGTAGCTTACTGCAGAGACAATAAAGTCTATCGTTTTAAGGCAATTCCAAGATATGTAGACATAGCACATTATAGTGATCACAGAATTGAAACTTTAAAAGAAAAAAATATAAGGTCGTAAATAGTGTACCGCAGCATATCATAGCGTCTCTCTCTCTCTCTCTCTCTCTCTCTCTCTCTCTCTCTCTCTCCATATACATAGATATATACACACATATAATATATATATAGTTGGTGCCATGAAACAAAACAATCGGAACATGTTGAGCTCGTTTGTTTTGCATGTATTCTGATGTCATGGACATATGATCCAGTCGCATGGGAACTAATAAACAAAGTCGATCTTAATATGTAACTCTATATTTTTTTGGGAAGTTGTCACATACTATTCTCATGAAGAAGTTATTACATGATATGGACTTAGCCCGATACATAAATTAGAAAGGGGTTTCCTCTCAATATTGTATCTTAGATAGGACAGACTCTTATTTGCCAAGAAAAGTTATGCATCTTAATTCCTCGCATCTTTCAGGAAACAAATTACAATTACAACATGTGGATGCAACCCATGGACGTCGATTCTCATACCAACAGTTAGTCCTCGACGATCCACAAGAACACTTTGGCACCTTTCTTGCACGCAAGATTCAGTTGCTTCATGAACCGCCAATCTTTTCCTCAGATGACTTGCCATCATCTACTGGAGCGATTCTCAGGTATCGTTGCTTATTTCAACATCGTCTTGTGAATTAGACAACCTGCGCGATATCTTTGTCTCGAGTTAGTATCTTCAGACATGACATGACATGTTAGTGAGTGCCACCTTAGGAGTGCGATTCTCACTGGCTTTATATTCTGGATTGCATTCCTTCCATTTTCTAACAGTAGGGAAAGTGAACCCAGAAGGTACAAGAAACTAAATTGCAGCTTCATGACGTAATCCAATGTGTGTGTAGACAAGAATCCACTTGTCCTCTGAACCCATGAAAGTGTAGTTAGCTTCTCGCCACCTGATAACACAGACAAATATATAGATAGATTAGCTTTCAAGGATCTCCAGAAAATGTGTCCGTATGTGTGGGCAAGTTCATCTAAGCATACTCACTTCCGATCTTGAACAAGTTACTCCACTCAATTGGTTGCAACGTAGACTCTGAGGCCTTGATTAAATCCATTAGTATTTCATTGACCTGAAGAGCATGGCACCATGATGCTATGATGAAACACTTATTAGTAGACTTTCTCCATTATTTTTTTTCAAAAGGAAACAATAATCAGTATAGAACAGATCCCATTTGATAATGTAGTAAGACCAATCAATCATCTAGGTGAATATACACTCCTTGGTGTTGTTGACCTTAGTTTATGAAGTCCTGTGAAAGAGGAGTGGATCCATTGCACATTAACAGTAACCATGACCAACGGCTTTTTGTGAATGGCAAGAAACACTTAGCCATGGTCGTTCTGACCAATAAATGCTGGCTTCTGCAACGTTACCCGTGCTTACTTGCTCGTGAAATGTTAACCATGGTTTCTATCAGTAAGAAATGACTCTATTATCAGCTCATAATTTCTGCTATCCTGCCAGTTCGTTGGAAAGTAATTTGCAACTGAACCGTAAGCATTAGCTTCTTATTCCTTCAAAAATAAAATGTCCATGCACTCGAACTTACAAAGCTCTCATATGGAGAAGAAAGCATACCTCTACAGGTTTCTCATGGCTCACTAAATGGGTGCCGTCAAGTTTAATCATTTTAGCTACAGGATACAATTTTTCTGCAATTTTCCTTGCATGAGAAATTTGAGCAATAATATCATCCCTGTATAAAACACACAAAAACGATGCCTTGATTTGTATACCGTAATACCATTGTTGAGTAAAACATTCTATCAGATGATAATAACTTCTATGAATGCAATAGGTGAAATGCTTCCAAGCTGCATAAATTGGTGAAGCTTACTACACAATAAGATTCAGCATGGGACAAACCTGCCATGAATGATGGAAACAAGAAACCCGGAGGAGCGAATGACATCATATTCATTTGACGACATGTGCGTCCAACAAGCATTTACTTGTCCTTCAAAACCATAGTTGGATTGCATACCGGTAGAGGAAATATTCTTCACGTACTCATGGAAAATGGTTTATTTTGTTTCCAAATGTGAGTACATACATGGCCTTTTGATGATGAAATAGTCTTATGATTAGAATTTAGTTTGCATTGTGTTACACAGTTGCATGCTTACTTGAAAATTTTGCTAGTGAAATTAATTTCTTGAGATATATGCTTGGTTGCACCACGGTGTTATTTATAGGTTACCTAGCGTGGGTCCATGTATCAGTAGATCATATATATAATAATTCTGTAGACCAGATCTGTTGTTTAAGTATGTGAACAACCATTATTTTAGTCCTATAAAAATTTTGCACCTGCACAAATTTGAAATTAGCCTCCTGTCACTTATTAAAAACTATCATAATTAGACATACTTCTAAGACTTGGAAGGTAATCAGATCGTAGATCCAACTTTCATCAACATGCAAAACAGAAAAGTAGTCGGTGATATTTTATACCGGTGTACTCCAAACCTTTCCGAAACTGTTTGGGCAAGAAAAAATGTCTTTTAATCAAAATCATAAACGACACATTTAGTGCACAACATGGTTACTATGATGCTGATTGCCCTTACTTGGTGCAAAATCATCCTTCTTTTGTGATTTCCAACATACTCGTTCAGATATTCCTGCATGCAGAAACACAACAATATGGTGAAACTACATAACATTTCCTACTTAACTTCCTAGAAAATGTAAGGATAATCGATTGAATATATGAATCTATACATCAGGTCAATGACATAAAGGCTGACTAACCTCTGTATAATGGGTATCCAAATCAACATCAGCTCTCTGCTCAGGAGTCTTTGCTTTAAAGAACCGAAGTGCAATTGACATGGATTTTCGGTCAACCTACACACCAAGACAAAGTAACTTTTATTTAATTTAGAGAACATTCCACAACCATTAAATGAATTTGATATCGGTCTTCAAAAATCTTTTGACTTCTCAGATTGAACGCACTAATGGTCAGCCAATAAGTATGCAACATAAGATCAGCATGCTTCCGCTTATAAACATAAGTTCAACACGTAAAAATGGTTCATAAACCAGGTGCTTTTTCAGAATTCGGTACACTATTCTTGCCTTGACGTTTGGATGCATTGTCAAATCCTGAAATTTTGTATTTCTATTGACAGTTGTGTCAGCTTAAATGCGGCTTGACTATCAATGAAACTCACATCCAGATAGACCTGGTGGAAGAGAGACAGCTTGAATGCGGTGGTAGGGGGCTTAGTATGCTAGTGCCCCCTACTATATCAACCAACCATCTACCCTTGCTCGACTGTGCTTAAAGCCTCTACGTGTGAGCTTTCCTCTCATGCCAAACTCTTGAAGGAAGGACTCAAATGTGTTTTACAGGCGCACTGAAGATGGAAGTTTTCCAGAAAAGCGTCATAATACGATATGCTCATGAATACTGACTTCAGTTTCCTTGCTAGCAATTTAATTTTGCAAAATTGTATTGTCCATAGCAAGTATCTTGATCCCACATATTGAGATCAGCTTCTTCAACCATTTTATGTATGGCCAGTCCAAGTGCGAGACTACTGGCAACTGGCAAGGTTGTACACAATTTGCACCCATGTTCCATTTGACGATGGTCACTATGACACTCAGTGATTGTGAAAGAATGGGTTTAACTCTTTAGCACTCAATTTTCCTTTTCTCCTTATCGAGATGCAGATGAGACGGCCTCTCAGTGTCTTACTCAAAAGCTAGGACTGAATATGCAAAAAACATAGGAACATAGAAATGCTTTGAGACCCAGATCTTGAATATGAATGCTTATCCCCATTGAACGCTATGGATGTCAATCAACCCGACTTTGGAATCGTTGCTTAAAGTTTTAACAGTTTAATTTGATATAATTTATGTATAATCCTCCGGCACTAACATAAAGTGCATTGAAGAATTTCTGCCAAGATGAGAGGTTCCTTCCATTTCTAGACCTGTTCAGAAATGGCAAAGTTTATGTATGGAACACCAAACATAGTAGACTGGAACTTAATGTTTTATACCATCAATCGCAAGAAGTTCGGGTTCATTTTATGCTTGTAGCTCAACAATAAACTATGAGGAATTAATTGCTCCAGTCTTTTAAACAAGAGCATACCTTAGGGAAACATTCAAAAACCCCTCCCGTTACATCAAGTAAAGCCAACGATAAAATTCTCTCTGGTGCAATAGATGCTAGTTTGCTGGCTATAATAGCACCTGTTCTAAGAGCAACAACAGTTGGAAACAATTTCAAACGTCCGCCATGATGCAAAAGGATGACAGGAAGCACATAAAAGCTTTTGTCCCCGAAACTTAAATTAATTTATTTATTAAACTCAACTTAGATTGAATCATGCTTCCGGCATCACCGACAAAGTAAATCAATGTATAAATCCAGAAAATGCATTGACACTGTACTAACTGCACTTGTTTGTTTCAAGTATCTACTCATCAGTTCATCTTAATGTCAAAATCTTCAAAAAGATTGCGAAGAGAGCCTGGACTTACCCATTGAGTGCCCGAAAACATGCGCTTTTTTCCAGCCTAAATGATCCATGAGAGCTAAGGCATCCCTTGCCATGATAGTCATGCCGTTTGTTGATATTAAAGAAAACTTGAGTAGGCATAATACTCTCTTACAAAATGGTGGCCATTCTCGGCTCGGGTAACGGATGGACTGGTCATCCAGCCGTTACTTAAGGATCAGGCCAGATCCAGTAACGGACGGTTACAGCTCCTAGACGAGGCCACAGGTGGATAAGCACAAACAAATGAGAGTAGAAAAATACAAAGAAATAGAAACAACATTCGTGTGTGCAAGCCAAGGGAACCTCGTGTCCATCATCTCTGCAAAAACAGAGAGCTCCTGGAATCCGGCAACCATCATCAGAAACCTTCAAAGAAAGGTAAGTTCTTCATCGTTATTGGTATCAGGGCCTGGTTCCCTGCAAAATCGAAAGAGGTTAAAAAAAAAAAAGGAGAGAAAGGGATGGAACGAGAAGAAAAAAAATTCGGTGGAATGCGGCAGTCGGCAGGAAAGGCGGAAGGAAAAACCCAGAGGCACACTTGGCCGAAACAGCCAGAGGCACACTCGGCCGAAACAACGAGAGGCACACTCAACCGAAACACCCAAAGCCCTGAGGTGAGCTGGAGCAGCCTGAATCACGAAGGTAGACAAGGCGGTAGGGACGACTAAAGGAGAAACCAGAGGCAGGATTGGCCAAAAACTCAAAGAAACACTCTAAGGAAAACCGGAATAGCTGACAGCCGACGATCGACCGAAACAAGTTCTCCGACAGCCGAACTCTCCCTGATTCTCTCACTCTCTCTTTCTCGGAATACTCCAGAGATAGAACCGTAAAAAAAACGACGTTTCAGTCGAAAAAAAAAACAAAAACCCGCGGTTTCGAAAAACCAGCGATTTTCCAAAACCGCTAACGGTTTTTCGAAAACTGCCAGTAGTTTTCTGAAACCGCCATTGGTTTTTTGAAACCGCCAGTGGTTTCTGAAAACCGCCTCAGGGTCTGTGTTAAAAAGACAGAGCTGCCCCTGACCCCTTTCGGATATTACGAAGTTTGCCATGATAAAAAGATAGTTTTACCCCTTGGCAGTTTTTGAAAATTATAGAAAAACCAGGGACTGTTATTTTACGATATTGTCCAACCCGGTTTTGATAATTTCATTTCTGCCACTCAGTCAAAAGACGGGTTTACCCCTGTTCTTTGAGAAAACTTACAGATTCGCCCTGAGAGTTAAAATTACGATTTTAATCCCGATCAGTTGCGAATTTTACAAGAATACCAAATAGTAATTTTATGAGTTTGTCCTTGTGATTTTACAAAAAATTACAAAAGAAGACAAATAGATAAAATTATAAATCTATCCCTTGGTATCCTTTTTAGGGGGTTTAGAGGCATAAAAACCCTCAGAAATTTTTTTTTGCTTCATATTCTGCATCACTTTAATATGTCTCTTGCTTTGTGTGTTTTTGTTTCCTTTTAGACTGCTTGATTGATATTTTTGCCAAACACCTAAAAATGAGTTCTAGGATATGTGTGTCCGAATTGGCAAAAACAGAAAAGCTAAACGGTCTGAACTTCTAGACTTCAAAGAGAAGAATCCCGCTGGCTCTAACACTAGAAGGTGTAGAGTGTGTTTTAAAGGAAACAGTACATCCTCCACCACCAGACACAAGCCAGCAATAGTTAGAAAGGACGATACCATAGCAAGAAAAATCATGTTAACTTATATGAAAGATGACCTGATTAGGGTCTTTGAAGAATATGATACTGCAAAAGAGCTATTTGACTCGTTAACAGCTAAGTATGATACAACTGCAAAATTACATGTGCAGTTGCTACTACAGAAATACAACTCCTTTACAATGAAAGAAGGAGAAAATGTAGTAGAGCATGTAATGGCTAGAGACTTAGCCGTAGCAAAATAAGTCATCCCCGAACCGATGCAGATATCAACTATACTGAACAGTCTACCTCCATCATGAAATATGGTCACCACTGCCTTAAGATTAGGGTCAATCAACCTTTCTAAGTTGCCTCTAAAACTAGCAATTGAGCAAGAACACATGCTCAAAAACAAAAAGGAAAAATTACTAGTGGTACAGGATGAGTTAACTTCTAGCTCCAAATCCAACCAGAAAAAGAAACTAAATAAAAGGTTTGGCAAGAATAACAAGAAAAGCGGTCAAAGTTTTAAAAAATCGCAGGAAACCACTTCCCGGATCAAGTGTTTACACTGTGAAAAGATAGGACACTATAAGAGGGACTGCCGCAACAAGAAAGGTGGAGGAAACAACCCACAGCGGGGACAGCCAGAGAAGCAGGATATACAACAACAATAACAACTAAGCCTTTTCCCATACTAGACGGGGTCGGCTACATGGATTCTTTGTATCCACAGATCCCTATTGTGTGCCATGTTAGCAGTTAACTCCCAATAAGCTAGATCATTCTTTATTGTTTCTTTCCAACACTTTTGTGGCCGTCCTCTACCTCTTTTATTGTTTCTTTCCAACACTATTTTCCAAATTTAGTTTTTCTAACCAACTCCCAATAAGATTTGTATTGGTTCTTGGAATATCGGAACATTATCTGGTAAGCTAATGGAGGTGGTAGATACTATGATTCGGAGAAAGATTCATATTCTATGTTTACAAGAGACAAAATGGGTTGGAGAAAAAGCAAAAGAGATAGAGGATACAGGTTTTAAATTATGGTACTCAGGTAAAGAAAAGGCTCGAAACGGAGTTGGTATTATCGTAAATAAAGATTTAAAGGAGAGTGTAGTAGACATACAACGATATGGTGACTGAATCATGACGTTGAAATTAGTGTTAGGAGCAGAGGTTTTGAATATAGTTTGTGCTTACGCACCCCAAGTAGGACTAGAAGATAGTATAAAGACAATTTTTTGGGAAGAGTTAGAAAAGGTGTTTCAAAAGATTCCACCAAGGGAGATGATTTGTTTAGGAGGAGATTTAAATGAACATGTCGGTAAAGAGGCATTAGGATATCAAGGGGTTCATGGAAACTTTGGTTTTGGGGATATAAATGAGGAAGGTAGGGAGATTTTAGATTTTGCTATGGCATTTGATCTCTTTATAGTCAATACAATCTTCAAAAAATGAGATGAACATTTAATTACTTATAAGAGTGGCTTATCACAAACACAAATTGATTACTTTATTTGTAGAAAAAAAGATAGAGCGTGTTGTAAAGATTGTAAGGTAATTCCAGGAGAAAGCTTAACCACCCAACATCGACTTTTAGTTATGGATTTAAAAATAAAAAAATGGACAAAGAAGAAAAGAGTGCATCGAGCTACTCGGACTAAATGGTGGAACCTCAAAAGCGAGGAAGAAGATATATTTAAAGAGAAAGTCCTTCAAGGAGATGTTTGGAATTATGTTGGCACACCTTGTGATATGTGGAACAATATGGCTATACATATTAGGAAAGTGGCGAAAGATGTGTTAGGGGTATCTAAGGGAGGTGTACTGGCACAAAAAGAAGCTTGGTGGTGGAGTGAAGTAGTACAAAATAAAATCAAGGCAAAGAGGGCATGTTACAAATTACATTATGCTAAGAAAACTAGTGAAACTTTAGAAGCTTATAAGAAAGCAAAGAAGGAAGCGAAAAAGGCCGCTAGTGAAGCAAAAGATAAGATTTGGGAGGACTTATATAAAAAACTCAACTCAAAAGAGGGTGAAAGAGATATTTTTAGGATAGCTAGGGCTAGAGATAAGAAAACTAAAGATCTTAATTATATTAGATGCATAAAAGACGAGGATGAAAAATTTCTAGTGGCAAATGATGATATAAGAAATAGATGGAAAAACTATTTTTATAATCTTTTTAATGAAAATAAAGATGTTAGTATTAGTCTAGGAGATTTAGCCAAGTCACAAAAGTATATAAACCACAATTTCTATCGACGTATTCAAAAGAATGGAGTCAAAGAGGCTCTAAACATATGAAGGGTGGTAAATCGGTAGGACCAGATAATATTCCTATAGAAGTTTGGAAAATACTAGGAGAAATAGGAATCACTTGGCTCACAAGACTATTTAATGAAATATGGAAAAACCAAAAGAATGGAGAGCAAGTACACTTATACCCATATATAAGAAGGGAGACATTCAAAATTGTGTGAATTATCGAGGTATCAAGTTAATGAGTCATACTATGAAATTATGGGAAAGAATTATCGAACGTAGGTTAAGACAAGTATCAAGTACAACAAAGAACCAATTTGGATTCATGCCAGGCAGATCTACTATCGAAGCGATTCACCTTTTGAGACGTCTTATGGAACATTTTAGAGCAAAAAAGAAAGACCTTCACATGATATTTATTGATCTAGAAAAAACTTATGATAGGGTACCGAGGGAGGTTCTTTGGAGAACTTTGGAAAAAAGAGGTATCCCATTGACATATATTAGCCTTATAAGAGACATGTATGATGGTGCAAAAACATGTGTGAGGACTCATGAAGGAAAGACAGACTTCTTTGAAGTTAATATTGGGTTACATCAAGGATCAACTTTAAGTCCATACTTATTTATAATGGTGATGGATGAGTTAACAAAACATATTCAAGATGAAGTACCTTGGTGTATGTTATTTGCAGATGACATTGTATTAGTGGAGGAGTCTAAGGAAAAAGTTAATAGAAAATTGGAACTATAGAGAGAAACATTAGAAAGCAAAGGCCTCCGACTTAGTAGAACAAAGACAGAATATATGGAATGTAAGTTTGATCATTTGGTTACTTCAAAGGACATAGAAATTAAAATTAGCTCACATTGCATTACGCAAAAGGAAAGTTTTAAATACCTAGGGTCAATTTTTTAGAGTGATGGAAGAATTGATGGAGATGTTATGCATAGAATTAATGCTGGTTGGTTAAAATGGAGAGGAGCATCAGGCATTCTTTGTGATACGAAGATACCATTAAAGTTAAAAGGTAAATATTATAGAGCAACAATTAGGCCTGCCATGTTTTATGGTTCTGAGTGTTGGGCAGTTAATCATCAACATGTACAAAAGATGTCTGTGACAGAAATGAAGATGTTAAGATGGATGAGTGGTCATACAAGAAAAGACCGTGATACATAATGAGGTTATTAGAAACAAATTAGGAGTGGCACCAATAGAGGATAAAATGAGAGAACATCGTTTAAGATGGTTTGGACATATAGAAAGAAGATCAAAAGAAGAACCTGTAAGAAGGTTAGAAAAACTAAATTTGAAAAGTATTAAAAGAGGTAGAGGACGACCACAAAAGTGTTGGTAAGAAACAATAAAGAATGATCTAGCTTATTGGGAGTTAACTGCTAACATGACACATGATAGGGATCTGTGGAAACAAAGAATCCATGTAGCCGACCCCGTCTAGTATGGGAAAAGGCTTAGTTGTTGTTTTAGTTTTTCTAACCTTCTTACGGGTTCTTCTTTTGATATTTCTATATGTCCAAACCATCTTAAACGATGTTCTCTCATTTTATCCTCTATTGGTGTCACTCCTAATTTGTTTCTAATAACCTCATTATGTATACGGTCTTTTCTTGTATGACCACTCATCCATCTCAACATCTTCATTCCTGTCACATACATCTTTTGTACATGTTGATGTTTAACTGCCCAACACTCAGAACCATAAAACATGGCAGGCCTAATTGCTGCTCTATAATATTTACCTTTTAATTTTAATGGTATCTTCTTATCACAAAGAATACTTGATGCTCCTCTCCATTTTAACCAACCAGCATTAATTCTATGCGTAACATCTCCATCAATTCTTCCATCACTCTGAAAAATTGACCCTAGGTATTTAAAACTTTCCTTTTGGGGAATGCAATGTGTGCCAATTTTAATCTCTGTCCTCTGAAGTAACTTCAGAATGTCTATACTTGGACCGCCCAGTTACAGGTTGGTGGATAGACTCGGGAGCTACAAGACCTATCTCAAAGACCAAGGAAGGGGCAATTGACCTGAAGGAATACCAACCCGGAGAACATCGTGTATATATGGGAAATGGTACTTTCTCAGATATTCTGGGTATTGGATCATTTAGGATATTTGTACAAGGCAAACCAATTGTACTGACCGATGTGTTAATTGTGCCATCAATAAGGTGCAATCTGGTCTCAGTCCCTACCTTAGTTAAAAAAGGTTTTGAAGTTAGGTTTATACCTAACAAGGTGACTGTGGGCAAACATGGGAGAATCTTATTCTCAGGAGAATTTGATGTAGAACATGGACTGTTCAAGTTATCTGATAATGAACTTTTTTGTTGATGTGAATATGTGGCATAAACGCCTAGGGCATATAAGTCTATAAAAGTTGAAGAAATTATCCAACTTTGACTTATTGCCCGGATTTGAGGAAAAGACTTTCAACAAGTGTGAAGCTTGCATACAAGGAAAGTCTTTCACAAGGAAACAATAAGGGCAACAATCCTGTTAGAAATTGTTCACACAGATTTATGTGGACCTTTCAGAGTAAAGACACATCGAGGAAATTGTTACTTTATAACCTTTATCGATGATTACTCTAGATAAGTAGATATATGTATATATATCTTTTGACACATAAATCAGAGGCACTTAATGCTTTCAAAGAATATAAGCAAGAAGTAGAAAATCAATTAGGGCATTCGTTCAAAGTCTTGAGATCAGATAGAGGAGGTGAGTATACCTCGGCAGAATTCTTAGAATTTTGCAAAGACTTTGGTATTGCTAAACAAAACACAATGCCCAGGACACCTCAGCAAAATGGTGTAGCTGAAAGATACAATAGAACCTTCCTGAACATAACAAGGTCTATGCTGATTGATGCCTATTTTGGGGAGAAGCAGTAAGTACAATCGTTTACATACTCAATAGAAATGTGGTTTGGAAGAAAAGTTGTATTCACTACACCATATGAGATGTGGTTTGGAAGAAAACCAGACCTAGGTCATCTCAGGAGGTGGGGATCAATTACACATGTTAAGATCCTTGATCAGTCTAGAGAGACAGCAGGTCCTTGAGGTGTATATTTATTGGATATCCAAAAGGTTCAAAAGGATATCGGTTTTATCATAAGGACCACGGACTCATTGAAAGCAAAGATGTTAAATTCTTAGAAGATTCTAAGAGTGACATCCTGGAAAACAATGAGGAATGTGTTGATGATTTGGTAGATTTAGACCAATCATCTTTTGAGCCCATAGAAGATCTTTCTGAAACTACCGATACCCTAAGTGGACATAAGAGACCAAGAGCCACTCCGTCCTACTTAAAGGATTATCACACTTATCTTGCACAGGAAGTGTGTAATTCGGTAGATTTGGATGAGTTGACTGATAACTTGACTTATCAACAAGGAATGAAATCATCGAAAGCAATATTCTAGAAGAAAGCCATGGATGAGGAAATTGAATCCGTTAAGAAAAACCAAGTCTGAGAATTGACTGATTTGCCAAAAGGAAGGAAAGTTATACGCTGTAAATGGGTTATGAAAAAGAAATACAAGGTCGATGGTACAATCGACAAGTTTAAAGCGAGGTTAGTTGCAAAGGATTTTTCACAAAAAGAAGGGAAAGATTATGTTGATACATATTCCCCAGTTGCGAAATTTGCATCCATACGCATAATCCTAGCAATATTTGTATACTATGATTTGGATTTTAATCAGTTAGATGTAAAGACAACCTTTATAAATGGTGATTTAGAAGAAATCATATACATGCAGCAGCTCGAAGGATTTGTGGTTGAAGGCCAAGGAGATGGAGATAAAGTATATAGGTTGAAAAAATCCCTATATGGCCTGAAACAGTTACCTCGCCAATGGTATTTGACTTTTCAAAATGCCATTATAGAACTTGGGTTTGTGGCTAACAAACTTGATCATTGTGTATATGTTTAGAACAGTGGGAGCCACTTTGTCATCTTGTCATTATATGTAGATGACATATTGTTGACTGAAAACGACAATGAGATGATTGTCAAAACCAAGTCATGGTTGAACTCCAAGTTCGAAATGAAGGATATGGGGGAAGCATCCTATATCTTGGGCATAAAGATCTCTCGAGATAGAGAATCTAGACTCTTATGCCTGAGTCAGGAGAGATATATAGACTATATCTTCAAGAAGTTCAAAATGGGTGAATGCAAGTTTGCAGATACACCTGTTGCAAAAGGGGTAAAATTGAGTAAGGTTGATTGTCTCGGTGAAGGAGACGATAAGCCTAATGTTCATTATGCACAAGCTGTTGGCAGCTTGATGTATGCTATGTTGTGTACAAGGCCAGATATCAGCTTTGTTGCTGGTCTTGTTAGTAGATATCAAAGTAATCTAGGTTGGCAGTATTGGGTAGCTGTGAAAAGGATTCTAAGATATCTGAAAGGAACAAAGGACTTGAAACTGTGTTTTCAAGCAAATGAACTGAAAGTGGTAGGATACTTAGATGATGACTTTGCTGAGAGCAAAGATGATAGCAAATCAACCTCAGGAGAAATATTCTTATTTGGAGGTGGTGGTATTTTTTAGGCATGCAAGAAACAGGGTTGTGTAGCATTGCATACACAGGATGTTGCTTGTTGTATGGCTGCAACAAGTGTTGTCTGGATAAGCCGCTTCATACGAGATTTGAAGCTGGAGATAACAGACGAGCCAGTGGTTATCTATTGTGATAACAATACAGCAATTACTCTTATTAAGAGTGGAGCAGATTGCTCGAAAAGCAAGTATATAATGGTAAAATACCACTATGTTCATGATATGGTTATGAGAAAGGAAATATCCATCTCATACATGCCAACGAAAGACATGTTGGCAGACCCCTTAACAAAAGGCATAACAGAGGAACTCTTCTCAAAATATGTTAGAAATATGGGTTTGAGATATGTTTGATTTGTGGTATAGGCAAACAACCATACAACATGTATACAATTATTGTATAGGTAAATAACCATATAACGGATGATTTGTTGTGTAAGAAAATAAACACACAACAGGTTCTTATTACAATAGTAATCAGGGATCGACATAACTAGGGAAAACCCCTGAAAAGTGGGAGGAAAACTAGTATGTCGATACACTTGGCTCGAATGGCCAAGTGGGAGATATTACAAAATGGTGGTCATTCTCGGCTCGGGTAACGGATGGACTGGCCATCCAGCCGTTACATGAGGATCAGGCCAGATCCAGTAACGGACAGCCGGCCGTCCATTACAGCTCCCAGACGAGGAAAGTAACAGGTAGATAAGCATAGACAAATGGGGGAGCGCAGACGAAATGGGGGAGCGCCTGCCTATAAAGGCGGGCACATACAGAGACACAAAGATAGAGAAATACCAGAAAAATACAGAGAAACAGAATCAACATTCGTGTGTGCAAGCCGAGAGAACCTCGTGTCCATCATCTTTACCGTTGTGCCCTTTTCATCTCTCCAAAATCAGAGAGCTCCTGGAATCGGGCGACCATCATCATAAACCTTCACACAAAGGTAAGTTCTTCGCCGTCATACTCCTCCCCTCATTTGGACTTAGTAATGTGAATAAGTCTTCAAGCAGTTCCCATCAAATATCAAATGAATGTCACTTATGAAAAGGTTGAACCAACCAACAGAGTTTGAAGGCAAATGACAGAAACAGATCCACACATAGTAGACTGGAGCTTAATGGCAACCCATTAGAGCAAAACCGAATTGAAAACACAAAAAGGGATCATTTATAGAAAAACAAAGTAAGAAAAAGGATTCAATTTATGAGTTCGTTTCACAAAACTTGCTCTGAAAAGAAGATCATTACCAATGAAAATAGCAAAAGAGCATCTTGAGAAAATGTCACGTGTATTTCGACTTGTTTTGGGGCACGAAGCTCCGGCCCATACCGCAATTGTCAAAAGAGCAGACCTCGATGCCATCATCATCACTGACGGATCCGCCATCAACGATTCCATCACCATCCAACGGGCTGCTGGATTCAAGGTCGACAGCGGTATGATGCCCGCCTTCTTGGTTGACGTCCGTTCCCGTTAATCCTTTGATCTGAGGATCCCATGAACCACGGGTACCCGCTAATCATTCATAAAGTATCACAAAGAACTCGAGTTCCAGATACCCCACACCACGGAGGAACGAGAGAGAGAGAGAGAGAGAGAGAGAGAGAGAGAGAGATACTCGAAATTCAGACACCCGATATGTATAAATGAATGAGAGAGTGAGAATGAGAGAATCCATTATGAAATAAACATAACACTTGAAATTCAGATACCACTATGAATAAGAGAGAGAGAGAGAGAGACCAGTGATGAGAAGGACCTTGGTGGAGCCTCGTCCATACGTCTCATAAAAGATTTTAATGGCATTCCCGGAGATTGATCCGTCCACTTCTTTCTGATCCTGCGTAACCTCGCAGAATGGCATCTTTTCCTCTGGAGAGAGAGAGAGATGGTGAATCTGGTGGTTATTGGTAGGCAAGAAGAATTGGTTTCTCTTCCTAGTTAGTGGCGTGGTCGGTTTTGAGGGGGAGGAGGGGAAGGAAGAGAGATGGTTATGCCGACTCCCCCTCTTCTTATCTCCCTCACTGGGAGAGAGCGAGAGAGACGTTCGTCCCGGAAAGGTGCTGCTTTTTATGGATCAAGGAGACAGAGAAGAGGACAGACAAAACGCGGAGGGTGGTCACTGGATCCTTCTGTATCTTCACATGATCCACCAACATAATATATATATATATATATATATATATATTCTACTGGTGTGTTTGTAAGGTGATCATATTGTCGTAAATGAACCATGAAAAACAACAAAGAATAAAAGCTTAGCTATATGTATATATATATATATATATATATATATATATATATATATATATATATATATATATATATATATATATATATATATATATATATATATATATATATATATATATATATATATATATATATATATATATATATATATATATATATATATATGTATATATTCTACTGGTGTGTTTGTAAGGTGATCATATTGTCGTAAATGAACCATGAAAAACAACAAAGAATAAAAGCTTAGCTTGGAAAATCAACAAAGAATAAAAGCTTATATGTATATATATATATATATGTATATGTATATATTCTACTGGTGTGTTTGTAAGGTGATCATATTGTCGTAAATGAATCATGAAAAACAACAAAGAATAAAAGCTTAGCTTATTCTGAAACCGAGAATGGAGTTGTTGTTCGATTGAGTACAAATACTTATTTTAAATTATTAGTTATATCTTCGGTACCTCAGGATGGATTGGGTTTACCCTATGCCCGACCGATAACACCACCCCACGTCGGGGCAGGTTGAGATGGGACTGGGCGGGCCGGTGAAGATTGCCAAACATGTTTTCTCTCTTGTCAGATGCATTTGTCGTTACGACCATCAAGAACAAATCAAAATAATCTTTAAGAAATTGGTTTTAGTTAATTATCTGGGAAGGGAGAAGAATGCAATCTAACAGGTAAGGCGTCGGTAGCCTGCCCATTATTAAATTAGCAAAACTTTCCTCTTTTAATTTTATTGTGGTCACTAAATTGTTAGCTTTTCTAGTTTTCTAATTCAGAAAGGCCGTCTCCGGCAAATAAGTTTTCCAGAGTAGCTGGTAAAGTTACTGCAATTCGCTTTTAGCAGAGCATTGTTTAACAATGTTTTTCTTCTTTGACTTTCGATTGTTGTCAAGAGAAAGTTTCTCATTAAATCATTGTTAGAAGTCAACGAAGCAAATGAGCTGAAATATATAAAAGACACACAAACATCATGTAAACCAAGGGGTCTCAAGTTCGATACCTCAGACGTACGTATCTGATAGGGAAATGACTAACCCTAAGTTGCCAATTAAAATAAATATCTTATTTGATTTAGACAAAATTTTAATTAAAGCAAATCACTAAATACAACAGGAGACCTAGAAAACTTTTTTTTTAGGCAAAGTTTGCATGGGTGAACTTCAGGTCACACGGGTCTATAAAAATTTCAAAAATTTGTACTTGTTATATAGATTTCCAAAAAAAAATTGACTAGAGTTGGCAGCTAATTTGAAGTATATACTTTCAGAATGGAATTGCCTAACATCACTGTTTAAGTCATCGAGGGAAGAGGTATAACATGCTTGATGGTCTTCTGACAACAGGAGATATTTTGTTCAACATAAGGGGAAAAGATAGGTACTCGTTTGCTAATACCATTGTGGTAGTGTACCCCAGAAAAAAATTAATATTCTATATTATTTGGTTCTTTGACTTCTGCAAACGGCTTTGGATTTTTGCTACCTTCCCCATGAATGATAGCCACCGAAAGCAACTAGAAAATTCCAATATGACGACTAACTTCCATAATTCAGAATGCAGTTAATCTCTTAAATTGAAGTTCAGGAAAGGAAACATCAAAGCGTGTGTTTGTGTGTGTCCATATATATATATATATAACCCATGTACACATTTATTCATGCTTAAATATTCCCAAAGATCTCAACCGGTGATCTTAAAAATCAAACAGTTGAGATCTTTAACAAGATTAAAGTATAGATTAGTGTGTGCATGAACTAGGCTCTCTCTATGTGTGCCTGTATATATATAATGGTAGGATCTGTCTATCATTGACATTAACAATGTTTTCATACTTTTTCAAAACTCTTTAAAAAAATTTAAATTTACACTCATGGTACCGAAAAGAAATAAGTAGGCATGAGTAAACATATCAAAGATAAGCAAGATCTGATTTACATAGAGAGAGAACCAAGCTTTTTCCCATGCTAAATGGGTGCACAAGGATTCTATGTTGTGATTGAACTCCATTTTATGTCATACTAACATTTGACTCCAAAAAAAGATCATGAGTTAATCTTTCTTTGTTCCTCTTCTCCCTCTTTTAAAGAGATAACCATCTAATTTCAAGCACCTTCTATTCGAGCTCGAGATGATCAAGTGCCGATGATGGTTAAGATTAAGATTAAGCACATTTACACGTTCCAGTTAACCAGACCATGGCGTTCTGAGTAAAGGGATTGCAAGATCTTAAGGTTAAGATTAAGATTAAGATTAACATTCAAACACCTTCTATTTAAGCCATAATAATGAGGCCAGCGAACCCAGTTTGTCTAGCAATCTAGTTAAGCATAAAGTCTCGCATTAACCAGACCATGAATGTTTCAAAGACTACCAAGTGCCAATCATTCTTTTGAGAAATGCATATTTACACGTCTTTACAGGCACAGTGAAAAAACAAGATGATCACAGACAAGTACCACAAAGAAAAAACCAAGGTCCCAGGAGACTCTTCAAAACTATCGTTGCTGTAATACTCAAATAAGGCTTGGAGAAGATTTTGGATGCAAAGCAAGAGTTAAGATCAAATCCAAAATCTCATATAATAACAACAGCAGCAGCATAAAGAATAATAATTGAACAGTCTGATTTGCGAAGAAACATACAAACTGTCATCAATTTTGGGCTATTCAGCAGTTAGGAAATCATCTGATGAATAAAGAGTGCAGAGTTCTCTATTTGCACATGCAATCATGTACCTAAGATCTAATCCAAAATCTCCTGTAACAAGAGCAGGAGCAGCATAAAGAATAAGAAGTTAGTATCCTGTCCAGTTCGTGATGAAACACTGAAATTGTGATTGGTTTTGCAATACTCAACAGCTAGGAAATCATCGGATGAATAAAGAGTGCAGAGTTCTATTGCACATACACTCATGTACCCATAGACAGGTTACATGTCTACAGACTACAATAAATACAATTAATGTTACCCTAGGATATATACAGTCATATATTACAAGCTAAATCTTAACATGAATAAAGCGACAAGCCTTATAAATGCAGACTGTAAAGCCATAACGTACATAGTGTCAACATTCTTCACATGGAAATAATGTTGCATGAATTACTCAGATGAATTCTCTAGAAAGTTGGCAGCAACCATCCCAAAGTCCAACCTAGGAAAAGCCCCGCACCAGCAAGACTCAAGCCAACTAACACTGCAAATGCGAACTTACCAACATGTATACAAATACCACCCCTCCTCCTCTTCTTGTTCCGATCATCTCCATGCTTACCCCTGGCTGATAACCAAGGGAAGAGATCAGAGAGCTGATCCCATTGCACCACGGGATTGTCCTTGCATTTGAGCTGAAGGCAAATGGTTTCAAGCTGCAGGAGACGGAACAACTGCTTGTAGGCAAAGAGATGGGTTGCTTGCATGAAGAAAAGCTTGATGATGTGCTCCTTCTCTGAATGTGCTCGTTGGGCAGCTTTTTCTGCGTTCCTTGCACGAGTTTGAGAATGGCAAAGTGCCTCTAATAACTTAAATTTGCTTGCATCTACGTCACAGCTGCATCTGCTCCCGGCCACATTGTTGCTGCTACTAAAGTTGCTACAAAGGAGAATCACAGTAATTGCAGGATTACATGTCAAAGAAACCAAACTCACAAGAGTAGATGCTAAATGAACATAAAACCAAGATTGGTATTGCCTTTGACCCTAAAAAGCTGCCATAGAGCTTTTTACAATTGAATGGAGTGGAACAATGATCTTAACATAACGATTGATTATACGGTTACATGACTAGGTTTACAGGGACTTCCTGAATGTCAACTTCAAACCCTGCAATGGTTTGAATTGCTAAAACTGGTTTCTCCTAAACAAAGAAAACACAATATATCATGGAACTCGACTAATAGCAGCTACAGTGATCAAGAAATTAAGGCATAGTCCAAAATGGTCAACTTCAGTTCAGCATCCAATGCAAGCCTGCTCAACCAGATCTAGAAGTAGGCATTGAATTTCAAATAAAAAGATAGCAGAACAATGATGGCATCAAGTTCTAAAGTTCAGCTTGCAGAGAACACGTTTTCCCAATCAGAGATTATGATTTGTTAGATTAATCATGTTATTATTCAGCATGCGCGCACGCACACACACACACACAGAGAGATCAACTGGTTAAAATACGCAAACTAGCCTCTGTAATGGCAATGCAAATTCAGAAACAACTGGAAACATCAGAATCAAATACTAACAGTATTAAGCCATTCGGTGTAGGCACCAGTAGCCCCACATAATCAGGAACAGCCATACGAATATGATTTAGAAGGTTCTTTTTTTTTTAAAGATAATTTGGAAGGTTGATTGACACTAATCATCGACAAGCAGAACCTCTCTTCCCGGATTAGAAGGCAATAACTGCACCATTACCTGGAAAAATTATCTGAGCTACGGCTAGAAGTCTCACTTTCAGCAGAAAGCACATGGGCCTTGGTGGTCATTTGAGGAACAAGATTTTGCTGCAAATGTCCTGTATCATTAGAGAAAGTTAACTGGTCCTTATGATTAAATTATGGTGAATTCAGCTTCTCATTATCAGAATAACCCTCAAAGCGGCTTGATTGAATACCACCTGAATGTGCAGATTGGGGTTGTGGAAGATCACAATTCTCGATATGACGTAATGAACTCTGTGCCACCAAGGATGCCAATTCATCTCTGTCAACAGCTCGCCACCAGGGTCCTGCTTTCTCACTCGCCCAAGGCACTGAATTACCAGATGGACTCTTTCCGGGTTGGTCAAACATTATATCATGGCGTTGCTCTGAATCCATCAACATATAGCTTAGTTCTGCCTTTGGCTGATCGCTACTGATTGTTTCATGCTTATGTAACTGAACTGCATGTGCTGCCTTAAGATCTTGTGCTCTTAGTTCAAGGTGATGCTTGAAAGAAGCAGCTGAAAATTTGCAATGTGACTGCAGCCCAGGCCCACTGACAATACCAGGGTCAGCATGATCATGTTGGCTGGCTAGTATTGTTGTATCAAAAGGAGAAGTTGACTTCATATCACTATATCCCCTGCCATCAAGCTCAGTCTCCAATGCTTTCAACTGTTCAAAGATGAATTCCCTCCTTCCAAAGTTGGGTTGCAGCTGAAGCCACCATTTTGTGTCTGGGGACAAATTATTTCCGGCAGGATTCCAGTTGAATGGCATAAAGAGGGTACCAGATTGATCTACTCCATTTCCTGCATCCCCCGGGCATTGATCAGGTTGGAGTTTTGAAGATGACGGTGGGCAACAGGCCAATTTAGGAGCTCTCTTGGCATCCTCTTGAACAAAGAAACGGTTTGCAGTACGCTGCCAAGCAGTCCTTGCTTCTCCTGCTGCCATAGCATGTTCAGTGTGTATTTACCGTAGTTGCAAAAACTGCAAAAAGAGCAAAGACTGAATCATAACAATTATCAAATGTAAATAAATAAAGTGAAAAACATCTAGCAGGTAAGAGATCTCTACTTATGGAATGGGGAGTAGAGAAACATGGTTCCTTACAATAACCCAATAAGGAGTAATTGAAGGCTTAATTGCATCACGGGTATATCTGCATTTCTTTGGTGTTGTTATTCAGATTACTTGGTCTCTCCTATAGATGTGGCTTATTTCTTTTGAGGACAGATTTCAAATTTATTCAGAACCATTGCTTTAATTAGAAGATGTGTTAGAAACGAGGCATTGATAAATAAACCGTGCAAGACATAGGGCAGAACAAAATGAGGTAAGCTTGCAAATGACTAGGAATGTCATGCATATGAATTATAACAAACTAAGACCCTATTTTCTGAAACTGAAAAGGTCTGTTTTCTTTCAGGTATTGAACATTTGCATCCTCATCCGCAATCATAAATTCATAATGCGTTATGCTTGATACAGTCCACCAATGAAATGGCTTAAAAAGGTACTTTAAATGGGTTAAAAAAGTAGAGATATTCTCGCTAGAGTAATAATTAATGAGATTAACAGATCTGAGAAAAGGAATTAAATGCGTTATGCTTGACACTAAAAGATTGTTCTATGCCAGACATAATCTTCATGCTGGACGTACATGTATTAGTTCAACAAACTGAAGTTTGGATCTAGTGATGTACCTAATTGTCTTTCTTTTACGAACTTTTAACTTGGTTCATTTGTATGCAACTATTGCGAGTAAATGAATTTGGGTTTTTTTATATTTTATACCTTTTCATGATTCATTCATGTTATTACCATGCTCTTGGATTCATCACTAGCAGATAGTAACACTCCCTTTTGCCATTGTCAAGCATCTGATCTAAACGCACACAGGAAATACTGCACCAAATCAATCACAACCAGAGGAAATACAGCACCAAATATCAAAGAAAATTCAGTCTAGTCTAAACTAAATTGTAAAATCTACCTCATTGATGAACATCTAAACTTCAAAAGGATTCATATAAAGATCAATGTGCTCCATAGTTACCAACAGAAGAAAATATGATCTTTATATCAGAAACCAACATCAATTCACATCCCACGAACGAAGAAACCCAAACAACAATCACAAAATACCACCGCACTAACAGCGATCCTTCACTCGGCTAGGGGGGTCGACTAACAAGTTGCAGGTTGTGAGTTCAAGTTTGGGGGAAGTGCATACCTGGCTTCGGCCTTCCCTTTGTAACCAAACATTCACAAATACCACCCATCCGATAAACATCCCATGTTTATGGACACTGTATTTTCCCGCATACAAATTCATGGCTAAGTTCAAGTAGAAACAGTTATCACATACTTGAGTTCGAAACTCTTAGAACCTGATCTTACTTCAAACGTACACGAAAATGGCAAGCAATTATTTACTTTTAGTAAATAAAACTTGATCTTGACGCACTATCATAAGACAAAAAGTCACCACTAATCATTTTAAGCAAATATTCGAAGTGGAATATCAAGAAATGAGCAGCAGAACTCTATTCAGACGATGGTTATTGAAGCAACAAACGAAGCATAGATTTCAAAAGAAAAACAAGGGGGGGAAAGTGGAGGGACAAAAGCAAATCTTACGCATCAGAAGTTGGAGGAAGCTCACGCTTTGCTGGTTCTGTGAAATCAACTCTTGCACGCACGGAGAGAGAGAGAGAGAGAGAGAGAGAGGGAGAGACGTTAAATTACCGTAAATTCCCTCCTTCACTGAAGGGGGTAAAGGGAAAATTATAAATATCTAATGACGTAACCTATCAATCCATTTTAAGATAATTTTCTTTTATATTTTTTTATTTGATTTTGAGACATCGGCTCGTCCACTTACATTTCCCAAACCAGAAAACAATCAACAGTTAGTTATTTTAGTAATAGTTTTATTCGATTAAGTCACTCTCAATCTCGAAAGAAAAGACAGTTTAATCATGAAAATATGTTCAGGATTTTCTTCTGCAGATATTCAACGGCAATTAAGCAAAAAAAATATAAAATCGAAAGATATTTTCAAATCTTGAACCCACTGAAAACAACAAACAATTCCCGTGTCATTTTTTCGATAAAGATTATTTTAAAATCTTGTTCTATTAAACTGTCACCATCCATTAGTTAGTACATTTTATAATTCTTTTTAATGGTCTCGTCAAATTAATTGTGCAGCCTCTTACATATTTTTGAATAACGAAGCACCTCTTACGTCTTTTTCCATAAAGAAACGGTAAAAGAAGAACCTATTTCATCACACTTGCGATTTTCATACGCATTCTGCTTTGGAAAATATAAATATAGGTAATTCTAGGGAGTTCAACCACTTTATCGTAATAGTACCATCAAGAAGGTCATATAACACACTTTAAGGTCATCAATATCTTACAACAAGGAATACTTTTCTTATGATAGTCCTTTTCCAAGTGACCTTCATGTGAGTTCATCGTACTTTGCCTTCTTATAATAGAATACCGTAGACGATTTTGGGGATCAATATTTAGTACTTTTGCATTCTTATACATGTGAATACGTTAGATGTTGTGTGTGTGTTTGTATACCCATTTTACATCAACCTTTTAAATTTTTTTAACATTTTCTTTTACATTAACCTTTTCTCTAATAACCTTATTAGCAGGAAAGGAATTAACACACACACGTGTGCGTATACCTTCAGAAACTCATCTTAGTTTATCAATCATTGTTTGACAACATCCTTTTTCTAACTTTTGAGCCTCTTAAGTTTGGTAGTTGCAAGGGGTGATGGAGACTGCAATCAAGCAATAACTGCAAATAGATGGAATTTTGTTACTACTGTAACGGACACGAACGAAAAGGTACTGCAAAGATAGAGGAACCTGTGTAACGCTTGGTGCTGAGCTGAGTGGAAGGCCTGAAAGAGTGACTCGTGTAAAGTACAAGGGTGACTTACGCTACGATCCAGTGCAGGTGCAGCCATCTATAAGCGTGGGCTCCTGCATTTCAAACAGAAATTCTTTGTATGAATAGTAATGTCTCTTCAAAGAAAATTAAATAATAATGATGCGATCGAAGAGCTTTTGAGGTGAAGATCATGAATTCGATACATGCGGGTGGCCAGTGGGTCTTTCCAGCTCTAGATTCTCTAATAACCTAAATAAAGAGGCCCTTCATATACCTATAAGTCTTCCTTTGCAAAATAAGTTGAAAGAAAAATGGTTCTTTTACCTTAAATACACATACAAAATTACCTTAGGTCTTGGTTTAGGTGAAAGCTTGAAAATATCGTTTAATGAATAAACTTTCACGAGCCGATTAGAGCTGAATATGCCGTTCATCATGTTCATGTTCAGCTCAATAATGCACCCATTCAAATCGGGTTGGGTGGGGGTCTTCACGGGTCAAGCTGATATTATCAACAATAACAAGCAACAACCTTATGAGACGAAAACTGACCCAACACGGCTTCACTCATTAAGCTCATATTTTATCCTAATTAATGGATTCATGGCTTCTAAATAGTCCTTTCCTAATTTTGGAAAACCTTATATCTAATTATCGTGCCCTCTTAGCGGGGTCTTTGTATTATAATCCTTTATTTTATCATGGGCTTTGTATTGTAGCTCCACAGTCTCAATGGTGAACTACGGTATCCTAATTAAATTTTTTTGCATTTTGGTGGAAATAATTATTCTAGAAGGCACTAATGACAATGGGCCTTATAACAATGGGGCCCATAAACTCTGTTTAATAGTTACGCATTCGACCGGGGCTATGTCGTGTTCAAAAGTTCTGAATTTCGGGTTTGGGGACACCCCGCCTTGCTTCAACATAGACCCGTCACTGGCAGCTACCCTCGGAGTCGAATGACCACATGCTTCATTAACTATACTAAAAGTTACCAATAAAAGCATGGAAATCAACATTCGACATTCTCCAACAAGAAATACTCGTACGATTACCGAGTTGGCGAGGAGTTTTATATATAATTTTAAAGATGAAACTAAAAAATGATCAAGAAGACTCTAGCCATGATCGATGGTCCAGATTTCACGAGATTGGTTTCTCTTAGATCCAACAGGCGACAAGCATGGAGCAGTATTAGATCCAACTTGCTGGATTCGGAAAAGGAAAAAAGATCACTTGACTACCATCCATGAGTTGTGAAGAATCAAGTTGCCGAAGCTGAACAAAAGGATAAGATGTGGTCCAGTGGACTTTGATGCATTTCATTGTCTGCTCGCCAGTGAAATCATTCTCATGCTGGTTCTAGCACAGCATCAAAATAACGGGATTCCTTTTTCGTAAGACAAAATAGATATTGAATCGAACTTAAAAGATTCTGAGAAATATTGAAACTGAGAATCTAATGTGTGCAATTCGAAAATTTAAAGCTCGAAAAAGAAAAAAATATTTCAAATAAAATTTGTAATTAAGTAGAAAACAAAATCAATCAAATTCTGCGTAGTGCCGATTGATTGCGACCCTTGCATCCATTAGGACGAAATGTCCAAAGATGGTTGGGTAGATCAGATAGACACTATCAAACGCACACTGGACCAAGACCTACTTGAATCTCAGAAAAACATAGATACCGTCACACGGGGTGGGTCAGCAGTATTGATACAGCTGACATCATCTCTTTTCTTTCCTCTTCCTTCTCTTCTACCTACACTCTCCTTAATCCCGGACTATTCCTGCTGCAGTATGTACTAACCTCATTCATGTTCATGTGAATCAAATACAAGCAGGCTCATTAAGCTATCTAAGCTGAACATGAAAACATAATTTTTGATTGGGGGAATGGGTCAGGTTTGACAAAATCCACCCTACTAACTATTACGGTCAGGGTTTGGTAACAGCCGAATAGGTTCATTTACGTATCAGGATGAGATCCACCTTTGCAATGTCATTTGGGTATGGATTAGAATTTCATATAGGACATGGGAGTCTTTGGTAGACCCCGTGGGACCCAAAATCAGGATCTTGTATTGGCAATTGATATAAACTGGAGCCCAACCTTGAGTGTTGACACCCCTAATGTTCAGTCGTTTTGAATAAGTTAGAAAATCATGTTAACCCAACTAATCGGGTTACACGTTAGTCAAATGGTTCAATTTTTAATGGACTATATGAAGACAACAACAACAAACAACAACAACTACAACTAAGCCTTTTCCCATACTAGATGGGGTCGGCTACATGGATTCTTTGTTTCCACAGATCTCTATCGTGTGCCATGTTAGCAGTTAACTCCCAATAAGCTAGATCATTCTTTATTGTTTCTTTCCAACACTTTTGTGGTCGTCCTCTACCTCTTTTAATACTTTCCAAATTTAGTTTTTCTAACCTTCTTACAGGTTCTTCTTTTGATCTTCTTTCTATATGTCCAAACCATCTTAAACGATGTTCTCTCATTTTATCCTCTATTGGTGCCACTCCTAATTTGTTTCTAATAACCTCATTATGTATACGGTCTTTTCTTGTATGACCACTCATCTATCTTAACATCTTCATTTCTGTCACAGACATCTTTTGTACATGTTGATGATTAACTGCCCAACACTCAGAACCATAAAACATGGCAGGCCTAACTGCTGCTCTATAATATTTACCTTTTAATTTTAATGGTATCTTCTTATCACAAAGAATACCTGATGCTCCTCTCCATTTTAACCAACCAGCATTAATTCTATGTGTAACATCTCCATCAATTCTTCCATCACTTTGAAAAATTGACCCTAGGTATTTAAAACTTTCCTTTTGGGGAATGCAATGTGTGCCAATTTTAATTTCTATGTCCTCTGAAGTAGCCAAATGATCAAACTTACATTCCATATATTCTGTCTTTGTTCTACTAAGTCAGAGGCCTTTGTTTTCTAATGTTTCTCTCCATAGTTCCAATTTTCTATTAACTTTTTCCTTAGACTCCTCCACTAATACAATATCATCTGCAAATAACATACACCAAGGTATTTCATCTTGAATATGTTTTGTTAACTCATCCATCACCATTATAAACAAGTATGGACTTAAAGTTGATCCTTGATGTAACCCAATATTAACTTCAAAGAAGTCTGTCGTTCCTTCATGAGTCCTCACACATGTTTTTGCACCATCATACATGTCTCTTATAAGGTTAATATATGTCAATGGGATACCTCTTTTTCCAAAGTTCTCCAAAGAACCTCCCTCGGTACCCTATCATAAGCTTTTTCTAGATCAATAAATATCATGTGAAGGTCTTTCTTTTTTGCTCTAAAATGTTCTATAAGACGTCTCAAAAGGTGAATCGCTTCAATAGTAGATCTACCTGGCATAAATCCAAATTGGTTCTCTGTTGTACTTGATACTTGTCTTAACCTACGTTCGATAATTCTTTCCCATAATTTCATAGTATGACTCATTAACTTGATACCTCGATAATTCGCACAATTTTGAATGTCTCCCTTGTTCTTATATACGGGTATAAGTGTACTTGCTCTCCATTCCTCGGGCATCTTTTGGTTTTTCCATATTTCATTAAATAGTCTTGTGAGCCAAGTGATTCCTATTTCTCCTAGTATTTTCCAAACTTCTATAGGAATATTATCTGGTCCTACCGATTTACCACTCTTCATATGTTTAAGAGCCTCTTTGACTTCATTCTTTTGAATACGTCGGTAGAAATTGTGGTTTATATACTTTTCTGACTTGGCTAAATCTCCTAAACTAATACTAACATCTTTATTTTCATTAAAAAGATTATAAAAATAGTTTTTCCATCTATTTCTTATATCATCATTTACCACTAGAACTTTTTCATCCTCGTCTTTTATGCATCTAACATAATTAAGATCTTTAGTTTTCTTATCTCTAGCCCTAGCTATCCTAAAAATATCTCTTTCACCCTCTTTTGAGTTGAGTTTTTTATATAAGTCCTCCCAAATCTTAGCTTTTGCTTCACTAACGGCCTTTTTTGCTTCCTTCTTTGCTTTCTTATAAGCTTCTAAAGTTTCACTAGTTTTCTTAGCATAATGTAATTTGTAACATGCCCTCTTTGCCTTGATTTTGTTTTGTACTACTTCACTCCACCACCAAGCTTCTTTTTGTGCTGGTACACCTCCCTTAGATACCCCTAACACATCTTTCGCCACTTTCCTAATATGTATAGCCATATTGTTCCACATATCAGAGGGTGTGCCAACATTATTCCAAACATCTCCTTGAAGGACTTTTTGTTTAAATATATCTTCTTTCTTGCTTTTGAGGTTCCACCATTTAGTCCGAATAGCTCGATGCACTCTTTTCTTCTTTGTCCATTTTTTTATTTGTAAATCCATAACTAAAAGTCGATGTTGGGTGGTTAAGCTTTCTCCTGGAATTACCTTACAATCTTTACAACACGCTCTATCTTTTTTTCTACAAATAAAGTAATCAATTTGTGTTTGTGATAAGCCACTCTTATAAGTAATTAAATGTTCATCTCGTTTTTTGAAGATTGTATTGACTATAAAGAGATCAAATGACATAGCAAAATTTAAAATCTCCCTACCTTCCTCGTTTATATCCCCATAACCAAAGTTTCCATGAATCCCTTGATATCCTAATGCCTCTTTACCGACATGTCCATTTAAATCTCCTCCTAAACAAATCATCTCCCTTTGTGGAATCTTTTGAAACACCTTATCTAACTCTTCCCAAAAAACTGTCTTTATACTATCTTTGTTTTTAACTTAAATGCTGAATTTTTGTTTTTAAAAATAAAAGCTATATATTACAGCTTGGAAGTTCTAAGTTTAAGAAGCAACACAGCTCCAATCAGATGAACTATAAAGCCAAACACAAAATTTTATGTTGGCAAACCAGCGATGAACCACCCCTTCTTGGTGGATGTAGCTGCCAGCTCTGGTAGCAAGGAAACTTACGGGGGGGAAATGGAGGAGAATAATTCGAACTCGTAGTCTGCAAAAGTACCTTACAAGTGATTTAACATGGAACTGGCTCAAGAAATGGTTGTGCTGCCGAAGTCTTGGCAACTACAACTTCTGGGCTCAGCCATTACATTTATTAGTAAACACCGTGTGCAGATCACCAGGTCGGACACTAAATTCCAAGATCAAAACTTGGACACTCACTCACATGAGTGCTCTCAGGGGTGGGATTACACTCGGGTCTTTCTAGTTCAACAAAGGGAAGTCCAGAACCAGCAACACGATGCATAGTGACTGAATTTAGTAAACCACTACCTTGATGAACATCTCCATTTAAGTTGTTTTCTCAACTAAGCTGCAAGAAATTTCTGTATCATATATCCTCTTGCTAAACAAAATGCGGCAAACTCAAATTTCATGAAGATTAGGCATTACAAAAAAATAATATTATCTACATCGTATTAACTTAACAAAATTAAGGAAAACTAAGTAATAATACAGTTATTCTTAATGAAACAATTCAGATATTAAAAAACACTGCCAGGGGACTTCACATACCTGGTTAAAGTGTGCACCTGTATTATTGGTAACAAAATGTATACCATCAGAGAACACTGTAGAAGTATTTTTGTGAATGAAAGCATGAGATGTGGAGTAAAATGCAAGTATGACACATGATTAAGCCTAAGACTCCATTTAGCGAAACCCACTTAGCGTGCAAAAGGCTTCGCTTTGGTTTTGGAAAAGCATGAGAGGTGGAGAACGAACTTAGAAAATGGAAAACTGATTGTATGGCTTTCTTGTACCAAGAATAGATTCATGCAACTTGAACTTTCATTTGGTCAATAATAAATGGCCTGATTCAGAACCATATCACTATTGCTGGATACTTGCCTTTTATATCTTTAACAGACGCATTTCCCTCAAATGTCATCATGCTGTTGGAAGTATCGAAGGGCTTCCTGTATTCATTACCAAAAATCAGCACGTCCTCAGAGAAAGAAGGTGAAAATTTTAATCAAAGACATTATTACCTCAAACATATGAACTATGAGTACCTGCCAGTAAAAGCAGTCTCAAAGAGTGGATCTTTATTTAAGCAACATGGACAATAAACCTCATATCTTACAAATGATCTCAACCTTAACTTTTTGTGAGTATCGGTATGGTTCTCTGTGAATCTTGCAAATTTCATAATATTTTTGCAAGTCTTGGATGAGGTACACTAGCTTTATTTGATAGTTATTGCATGTTTTATTGACGAAAAGACATGTAACGGTAACGGTCCATCTTTTGACACCTTCCATTGCGCTTCCAAGCTTATATGCACTTCAGAGCATCTTAGTATCACAAGGCGTTCAGTTGCACGTTCCCTTTCAGTGACTTTCAAAACATGCTTATGGTAAAAAGAAAAAGGATCTGCATGAAACAACCAAACGCTGATGTCTTAAAGCCCTCAATCTACCGCAAATCCCTGTAGTATATAACTAAGAAAGAAAATAGAACACGCAAATGAAGTTAAATGCAAATACGAAATTAGTTCCGGCAACCTGGTCTTTTAACATAACCCTAATACACCAACCAAACCGAAATTATTTGCTAGTTTCGTCCCGTAGGGAAATCAAATTTCAAATCAAGATTAACACAAAGATTTATCGTAATTGCGAAAGAAACTATGTAATGGACACAAATTTATGAAAATACCTTAAATTGAATCCTGATTTTGCCATGAAGGCATTCTGATCAAGAACTGTGAAATATTTGAGAGAGTAAAGCAGAGGATCACTTCAAGAAATCAGAATTATGCATAAAGTAATAACGATCCGATCGATTGACAGCCATTTCTGCTCGCCCAAGCTGTAGCAAGGAGAGTTCGAACGCTCTCTCACATTCAAGGCCAAGTGGAATTCGAAAAAAGGCGGGAAACGAAGATATTTATCGTGGCCTGAACGTATCTGGATAGTGGTTTTCCAAATCCAACTCGATCGTATATTTGATTTGGTAAACAGATCCGGAGTCCAATTCCGAGTCCAATGTTCGGATTACTGTAAAAGCACGGGGCATTATATGCACACCCCGTTGTCTATTCACACACCTTTTTTTCAACAAATACCAAAATTGCCTTCTCATATAAATAATCTCTCCTCACACCCAATTCCAGCATTTCTCTCTCCTCTCCTACTCAATTCCATCAAAGTCTATCTCATTCAATCTCTTTGCTCCCAGTGATGATGTTTTATTTATCATTGTTGCCTTCTTGGTAGCTCAATATATATTCTTACGAATCTCATCGAAGAAAAAACAAAAAATCAAAAACAAGAAAAAATAAAACCAATAATATAGAAAAATAATAAGAATCAAGAACAAAGAAAAAAGAAAAGGAGAATTAAGAAACATATGAAAAAATCGAAAATCAAAAACAGAGTCAAATTCTCGAAGAGAGAGACGCGTCTATGCGGTATCTCTTTTGTCGAGAACTTACCTCATTTTTTTATTTTGATTCCAACCGAAAATAAAATTAATATATCAAATAAACAACAAAAAAATACATCAAACAACCGAAATATTTCACTAAATCACTAAAACCCTCTTTCAATGAGCCCATTCTTCCTTTCTCTTTTTTCCTCCTCTTCTTCTTGCTTTCTTTCGATCAAATTTAAAGCACTATAAGAGATTGGGTGGTTCAATATTGTGTAGTGTATTGAGCTTCAAGTCATGGGTCACCAGAAAAATGGTACGAGATCATCGACAGTAAGGAAGAAATCGCTGAGGAAAAGAGAGATTTTCAGATATCACTGTATCAAGATAATTTTCAGATTTTATCAGAAGCAGCAAAATAAGAAACATGATGCCAGTGCCCCCTGGGAACCGAACTCCCCACCAGCAAGCACCGCACCAGTGCCCCCTGCCATTGAGCTAACACTCTGGGTGCACTGAATTTGGTTTTAGATATGCAAACCCGGTTTACAAAAGTGGGTTTGGATCAGACCAGTAGTGCAATATGGGCTGTCTACAATGTGCTTTAATCAGGTCGTGGTAGGATTTGGATTTGGATTATGGGCATTGTATTTGGACAAGATTGAAACATATGTATTTGGTAGATACAATTGAACTTAAAGAGAATGAGAATCCAAAATGCCTTCTGACTAAAATTGTTTGGATCCACTCAAATGTCAGTATTATTTTGATTTTGGATCTTCTAACCCTCAGTTGGAAATTGTATCTGTGCACGTTAAAGCAAACATTGTCGTATTGGTTTTCTCAATCAAATTGTTTTCCAAGAAGAAAATGAATCAGCTGAATCTTGAATGAAATTGGATTCATCGAGCCTAAAGAGCAATAGCTTCCCCGGCTTGGGATTCAACTCACAAGTTGAAGGTCAGGAGTTCGATACCTGAGTGTGCATCTGGTTTCAGCCTCCTCGGTGTACCAATAAGAAAGAAATTGATCCAGTGTGCAATCTAAACTTGAAAAGTTGAGATTGTAGAGGAGACAAGCTTTTAACTAGACAGACTTGATAACAAATCGAGCCTGATTCGAATCAATTCCCAAAATCAACAAATATTGAATTCATTCTGGCCAACCTCTACAACCAGCCTGTATCAAAATTCTGCTAGGAAGCAAGAAATGCGTATCGGAATGGCCACAATGCCGGTTTAATTTTTTATCATATTCTTGCAAAGTCTCTCCATAAATCTGTCCCGAATACTCTTGCCCGATGCAATCAAGAGGCATCAAAAGCCCCCGATGGATTAAATAAACAAGATCTTGCTTTTCTTTTCTTTCCGGTTACAACGGGGAGGCTGAAGCCAGGTATGTACGCCCCGGAGATCAAACTCACACATACAGCATGATCTTGCTTTTCTGAAGTTAAATGCTTAATATAGCACCAGATAAAGCAGAATTGTGAGTAATTATCCATGTAGTCAACCCCACCTTGTGAGGGAAAAAGGCTTTTATTTGGCTTTGGCTTTCATAGTGATTGCACTGCTACTGGTATTGACTGCAGAAGAATCTAAAATGAACACCAACAGTAACAATAAGCACCTCTTCGATTGTAACGTACATTTTGGGTCCTCTATTCTATTCCATTCGTTAGAACGAGCCATTTCTCTGTGTGTGTGTGTGTGTGTGAGAGAGAGAGAGAGAGAGAGAGTACTGCAAACACCAAAACCCAATCTGCAAAACTTCCCACGAAAATCACATAGCTAATTTTCAAACAAAAATGTTGCACAACATATAAATAGTGACCAGGGTCTATAAACGGCTAACCCAATATGCCTACACCCGAGAATGGTGGGATAGATAGGAAAGCATCGGCACAAATACAATAAGGACACATCTTTCTCTGCATTCACGCACGTCTAATGGCTTCAGTAACGCCGTTGTCTGTAAAAATGTATGGCGAAGCTTGCAGTTCAAGCATTGCCCAGAAAAATGACTCACGTCCAAATCAAGATAGGTCACTATTCTTTAATCTTCTGAACTCCAACCCAACGAGCATAATCCACCCACCTGTTAAAAAAAAATAGAAAGTCAGTGCAAATCCGCCAAATTCAAGGATTGCAACAAAAAAAAAATTAAGAATAATGGCATAGCTCACAGCAGTGATCCAAAGAACGTGTTTCCTGTCCGAACGGCAAAGCACAGAGCACTTAGGAGGAGCTTGTGTTCATGAAGCAGAGGTTCTAATATCCTCTGTTCAATAACACCCGCCAACAGCTGATACCTGTTTCATACGGCAAAGACCAAATTAGGCACAAATGTCAATGCAAGCAAATGAAAGAAAAGTGCAACTCTTAACAGTTGTGAATGTAAAAATATGAACATGAATTTCAGTTTCTTCGGGAGTCTACTTAAGTCAGGATGCTAGTGGATGGTCTGAAGCAATAATCGTCAAGTAAATAGCAGCTTCGCGATGCTTAGAATCCGGTGTTTCTAGGGCTATTATGGAAGAGTAATGGGCCTATAGTTATTTTTGCACAGAGCTAAGTGGCGGTGACTCCTTTTGCAATTTTTTCATTTGTTTGGGAAGGGATTATGAGGGCTTTTTCATGGGGTGGTGAAACCTTTGACTGATCCTACAAATTTGGTATTTATCTTTTCGGCATATAAATTATTTGGGGAAGTAGTGGACCTTGTAAAGTTTGTAGAGTAAGTTAGACTGTCCTCTTGATTGATGTAAATGGAGCACCACCTTGGTTATCATTCATAAATCCCTTTATTTATCGGAAAATTAAAATGCTACGCCAACAACATATTTCATGCTCTCAAGAACCCTAAGATACTTGTCTGAGATAGACTAAGAAAGCGTGGAGATAAGATGATATTACATGGACGGTGAACTGCCCTTGGCCAGAGAAGCATGAAGGAGCACTAGCGTGACAATTTAGAGTTGGAGAGAGTGGATCAATAGATGTCAATAGAATCAACTTAAAAATGTTAACCAAGAGTTACCAGCCCTTCACAAAAGATAACATAGCAGTAATATGAACAAGGCAACAAAACAGTAATATAAACAGCGCACCAAGCATGTCTTCACTTGGAAATGCAGCGCTTCATTCTCCAAGATATTAGAGTAATTACCTTGGATTTAGGCTATGAATTATGAAACTGTGACAAACTTGGAGATCAAAGATACCACTTAGTCTCCACTAGATCATTTCATTAATACAACACCAGGAAAATCTTAGCGCCAGATGGAAAAAGAGAAATGCACAATGTCATTAAGATGAACGTTTGAGAGCATGAAACAAAAAAGTAACATAAAGATTCTCTAAAATAATATAAAACATCATTTAGTGAATCATTTCTCCATACAACCACCAGAGCCACTTACCTCAAGTTGCTTGAAATTGCCATATAGACACCATAGGCTACACTTGTTGATAATACAGGGACCTCCTCTACGTCACCCGCAAACGATTTGTCAATTGCCTTCCGGGCATTAATTAAAGCATTTGTAGCACCTGTCCCGACCTGGAAAAACGATAATAAGCAATCAGACTATAACATTATCCAACTGCCTAATCGACACTATAAAGCTAATGAGGCAAATAGAAGTTGGGTAAAATAAAGCCCAAATCCAACTACTGAACACCCATGCAACCATATGCTCCACAATTAAGCATGGTAGAACATTTATTCAGAATCTGATACTCGTTCTCAAACTAGAACAATATGATAAAACTTTTCTCTCTGGTATCCACATTTGTAGTGTCAATTCTTGCAGAGCTGACTGTGACGACAGGGAAGACGTAAATATAATGTGGGTCAATAAAAAGGAAACTACCAAAGATTAAAGGACCTCGTCTCTGACTTACTGCCAGAATCAGTATAGTCAAATAAATTTCATCTCCACGTCAACAGAGTAACCTGCTGATTTTTGGACTTCTATATATGCATACTAGTCGCTAGTCAAGCTTAAGCACTACGGTGGACATTTCTTTTGCTTACTTTCACTAAGCAGACATCAAAAGGATTTAAAGCTGTTGTTATTTTGATACTAGCGAATGATACAAATAAGAAATTACTCACCAAAGATGCAGTAGTCCCAACAGCAAAAAGCTTTGAACCATTACGCTGTAAACCACAGGATATTAGAGGATAATTAAGAAAGTTTAAGTGATACTCCATATAAGACATACAGATTTATTTTCTTTCATTGGAGCCTTAGGAAAAATGAGGGCTCTCATAGTTTTACCAATATTGCTCCCACTCGCTGCAAAAATGAGTATGATGTTCCAGCCAAAGCAACCTGAAGCCAAGTTTATGGTCATTTTCAGGTGCCAATGAAGATTTTGAAAAAAAAGAAGCAAAGACAATAAGGAAGGGGATCTCTAGACCCTTCTCACCTGAAAAGCATTGTCAGGGCAGTTATGGAAAAACTTTGCAATAGGTCCAGCACTGATAGCCAAAGGCGGCCTCAGAGAAACAGTTGGCGCTGGTAACCATACAAGCATGAAATCTGCAATTATTGCCATTGCCTAGAAAAGAAAAAAAAGTTAGAAAGAGTGTATTAAAAAGTCCAAAGAGAATTGGTGTCCTCTGGAAGGAGCCATCTGCCTTCCCTGTCTCAGCAGGAATGTGATTAAACAAAAGTCGTATGCAAGAACAGGCGATATGCTTCTAACTGAATGGCCAGCTTCCTATACTTGACTGAAGTCCAAGTCCCTAAGCAATACACAAATTTGAAACAGGATGGAACTCCAAGAGCCTAAGGGGGTGTTTGACTAAGGGGCCAGTACTACAGTACTAGTACTGCAGGCCCGGTTTCAGTAACCCACTCCCAGGGATGGGACGCAGGTGGGCCTTGTAATAAATGTAAATGAGGGGTGGTGCTACTCTGCTTTTTACTGCACGCCAACACCCAGTTTAATTACGCCGGGGACTGACCAAGAGTTCCAGTTCTGGAGGCGCAGACCTCGTAATCAGACAGCACCTAAGGGATAACTGGATGGAAGTAAGACATCAGCAGATCAACCACATTCACCGTAACAAGGATTTCTGCAGAGGCATGAAAATCTGCGCTGGATGGAACTATGATCATTTCCGTGGCAGAGTTTATTCAGCATCCTAAAGTCCTCTACATAATGTGAAATGCAAAAGGCACTTCTCCAAGAAGAAAACCTATCAAGGAAAGATTCCCAAGCAGAAAAAGGGACACTTTGTCTATCAACTAACAGGAATTTTGGTCAAACATTAAGGACTAATCCTACCAAGCATGAATAAGGAAGAGTAAAGCAGGATGAATCCTTTTGAGTTTTGATAAAACCATGAATCAAAGCAAGATCTGTACCACGTCTGCCAACACAAAATCAAGCTCCTTCAGGAAATTTTCCCTACGGCGTTCGTACTCTGCAGCAGTCTGTGAAATATTAAACAAATGTAAGACTTAGAAATTCTGTCATAAATATCAAACAATCAGCAGAACATCTTTCTATAGGGAGGTGACGGAGATTGCATCGAAATGCACACAAAATGGAAATAACGATTTTATCATGAATTGATGGAGAATCCTCCCAAAAAGAGAACCAATATGAAATTATTGGGCAAAAAAAAAAACCTTTAACATGAGTTTGTGGTATAACGAATCACCCACAGGAAAAGAAAAAGAGACGCAAAAGGACAAAGGCACAACCATTATCCGTGCACGCTTTGCACAATACGCATATGAAAAATAACGCAGCAATAACGTACAGAACCTATTACATGAACGTAGAAAAGTTTATCTTCCAACTAAAATCCAAGAAAGGGCGGCATTTTTCATACTATTCTAAACAAATGAAGGCTTAATAACTCGCCATGTCACAAACCAAACTTACACCTAAGAGAACCTTAAAAAAGAAGGGATTCGATCTAAATAACAAGCGTTCTCGTTAACCAAATGACGAAGGTTCACCCATGTGCTAATTTAAGCAATGTAGTTCTGTTGTTCTTTGCCACCAACCTCGTGAAAACATGTCCCATCAAGAAAACAAATCATCCAAGCATATGGATTTCAATTTTTAAACAAAAAGCCACAATACAGAAAAGGGATAACAGTTCCTGTTCAAAAATCATTTCAAGAAAAGTCAAAAGTGAGCACTTTGCTATCGAACAAATACCAACCACAGGAATCAATCACCACAATGACTTGAGCACCACAAAATAGATCAAAATCTACCATGTAACAAGAGACTAACTATCGACGAAAGCCAGAAACAAAAAAGTTAATCTTAAGCAATTAGAACAACAGCCCACCTCTTACTTCAATCTCCAAAGAAAAGAAAAAGAGACGGTGAAAGCCAAATGGAAAAAACTAACGAATCATCCTCCAAAAATCTGAACAGGAAACCACAAAGAAGAACCGGAATCCTCTTGATCACCTTAGTAAAGATCCCAACGCCGCACTCCATGGCAACCTTCGCTAGAAATAGGTCGTCGGCGAGTAGTCGCTCCTTGAACCCACCAAACTGAAGCAACCACCTGAAAACCGCCGAACGCTCGAGCTGCGCGTACCGGCAAACGATCTCGCCGGGTATCCGTCCGCCCTCGATCGCCGCAGCCAAATCCGACGGCAAACTATCCAACGATCTCCCGAGCGTGCCTAGCGCGAGCAATGCATCCTCCCTATTCTTCTCATTTGCGTCATCCCCACCATGACCGTGACCGCCGTGTCCACCACCACCGCTTCCACCATGACCGTTTCCGCCGCCGCCGCCGCCAGTGAACGCTACGGTGAATTTAGCGCCACGGTTGGCCCGAATGACGATCTGGGCAGTCCGGGAAGGGGAAACGAAGGAGAAAGGAAGAGAGCGAGAGGGCTCGGAAGGGGGCTTGTTGGTAAGAAAGAGCCGAGTAGCAGGCAGATTCATCGCCATTTTAGAAAATGGGGAGTTCGTCTCAGCGTTTCTCTAGGGTTTAGAGAGGAGAGGAAAAAAGAAGGAAGCTTTGTTCTTGCGTTGTCGTCGTCTTCCTCCTCCTCCTCCTCTCTCTCTCTCAAGCACAGAGGAAACGACAACAAGGGAAGGGAAGGCCCGGGTTCTGGTTTGTGAGGAATTCGTTTTAGGTTTGTGAGGAATTCTTTAAGATTCGCTACGCTTGAAGAATTTTCGGGAGCGGGTAGGTCCATTTTGGAGAGAGAGACGACGTGTTTGGTAGGAGGTTGGTGAGGGTTTCGTTGCTCTCGATTCGTACGTGAATCTTGTCTAAGGATTCCTGGACCAGAGCTAGTTGGAATTGTCATCCTTTTGTACAGAGTTTGACGGGAGACGGAGAAACTTTAGAAAGAGAAAGCGTCAATATCGATGTGCTTTCGCTGGTCATTCATGAGAGAGATTAAGGGCAGGGCATTAATTTACGTTCAATAGACTGGAACTTTGTCAAAAGAATCATCACTGGTTTTACTTAGTCTTTTAATTTTTATCCAAACCATTTGCTTGTTTTTTTCCCCCTTAGACAGGGATATTTATTTAGTAACAGAAAATTAATCTTTGGGAAAACTAATTGAATGCTTTTACAAAGATACCAACATCGAATCTATACTTTAGAACATGAAAACACGTGACCATCTCAACACAGACAGGAAGAGAGAGAGAGAGAGAGAGAGAGAGAGAGAGAGTTCGTAGGGGTTGCTCGGACGTTAGCGAGGAGACAGATCGACTGAACATAAAGGACAGATTCGGTCCAATGAAATTGTAGGAATGGATTCGCATACTCGACCGTTGTGGTGATTCGCTTTAAATCCACAGCGCTCTCTGTTTCTCTAAAGATTCTATATATATTATTCAATATTTGCTGTATAAGACATCAGCTTGAATGTTCATTTATAAGTCGAATTCGTGCAACAGCTCGCACCATGATGCAATGAGCACATTCTCGCAATAGTTTATGAGAGGCTGCCTGGATGATCATCTTTAGAAATAGTCAATTGTAATGATTATTTTATTATCGGTGTTGTTGGACAAATAATCGTACGATTACATAAATAAAATGATAATATACAATAATCATAAACATATCAATATTAACAAAAGCCACGCATTAACAAAAGAGATAAATACGTGAAAATCCATACTTAAACACATAGAAAAAACAAAGCAAAAGTAAACATAAATCGTTAAACTTATTTGATCGAGTAGTACCGACATACTTGCTTTGAAGAGCTATGAAAGACGCATCTCTTTGCCTACAACAGTTTCCACATATACGAACTATTTGACCATTAGAACAAAAAAAATCATGTATAAATTGAAAACCGAAGATAATTTTCAAACCTAAACCCAAGCTCACTCGACAACACATGTGTAGTCATTCATGTTTTCCCCAAACTCTTTTAACTATAGTTCATACTATATAAAAAGAGACAATAAGATTATTTCATCTATCAATATAAGAGTAAACTTTATCTCTTAGTCATCTCATACACAAGTCCCTCAATCACATGGTAACTTTCATATTTTAGACTGACATTTATGAAAGATCTATAAAATAAACATTTTGAAATACTTAAAATGAACTAAATATAATTAATATCACATGAGTTTAATTAACTCACCCATTAATTAATCATTAAGTCTAACCGGTGTGAGATTTAATTTATTAAGAAAAAAAAGAGACACGAAGATCAGGATGGGGCGAGGAAGCTTAGGACCCGCATCGCCTCTTGAGACCTTTCCAAAGGTCACGCGTCTCTGTTCTTTACAACAACTTAGCTCCTGACCTGCTGCCTATGTAGTGTGCACCAACGCACGCGCTCGAGAGAGAGAGAGAGTATAATAAAATTGGATTAATGGAATCCGAAAAATAATTATATTATAATAGTGAAGATCCACTTCAAATTAACGAGAGATAATATGATCCGGTACAATAAATCGGATTAATGGATTATTATAGTGAAAATCCACTTCAAGTTATCAAAATCTAACTCCTCAATTTAAAGGAGAGAAAAGAACTTTGTCATTCAATACCAAACGGGCATAACTCACTGACTAGGGGGTTGCACTCTTTGTCAAAAGATCAAGAGTTCAATACCCCATGTGCACATTTAGCAGCTTCTCAAATCCCGTCTTGCCTATTAAAAAACAGGTTTAATAAGGTTGAAAATTCATTTATAAGTAGAATTTACGCGACAACTCGCACCATGATGGATGGATGACATTCTCACACGTTAGAGAAACAAATCCCCATTGCAACCTGCTAACATACCCTACATGAGATAGATAGTCAATTATATTCATTATATTATTGTTAGCATGAAATTTAATTGGCAGAAAAAAAAGGATGAAGAGGTGAGCACGTTTTGGCAGAGACGTATGGCTGGTTGTTTTATGACGTAAACCGTCGACTAACAGCCTTGGCTGAGCTCATCTCTGACCAGCCAACAATTAGGTCGTGGTCCCATCACTCTCCTTTTGATTTTTGACAGGAAGCTAGAATTGGCCTCCTTCAACCCTCATTAATCGAGTAGAACTTCACAAGAAGGAACCCATCGTCAGGGATGGCAGGGGAGAAGGTCGGGGCTGGTATACCCATAACAGACGCCACTGGTGGATCTACATTGAGCTAAGCTGGGGTGGCCGCCCCACCTAAATCTCAAAAAATGCATGAAAAACACTATATCTCGAGGTTGAATTTGTGATCCTAATGTACAGTTTGCCCCACCTTAAACAGCTTCATGGCCTATTCGCCTTATCCCATACAGATTTCTGGATCCGCCACTGACTGACTCATACCAGCTGGGCCTCTAACCGATTGACTCGTTACCCATATCCACCACCGGACAAGGAGCAGGTCGGGGCGGGGCTTGCCTCGATTTCAATTCCAATAACATTTTGAAGATTGATTTCATTGAAGACCAATGGAATATAAATATAATCTGAATAATTGGAGATTCTAAAGTTAAATGGTTGAAAATTTGATAATTCAATAGGGCACAAAAATATTTGGGTTTTCTCTACCCCCAACACGAACTCTGTCAAGCCAGGCAATCATTTCATTCTCTTGTTTTGGATCGGGTCTTTAGGGGTTAGTCCAATATTGCTATCCCTAGGTTGCAATTTCATACCAACACGACAACCCAATAAGGAACTGACACCAAAAAACCGAACATGTCTCAGGGTTTACCGTACCCAGATCGTGCTCATGCTGGTGCAAAGCAATACAACAGAAAAAAAGGGATTCGGGTGAACTCCATCTTGACCCGAACACGACCCGAGCCAGCCTTCAGATATGACCAAAGAGGAAAAGAGAAAAACGTGGCTGCCAGAGAACATTTTCTCTTGTGCACATTATATGCACGGGAAAAAGACAACCGCGATTCGAAATCCGAGAACCAATTCGAAAGTGCATTTTCCTTTTCATAGGTACCTAAGGCCAATTAGGTCACAATGCACACTAGGGAGTTATACATGTTTCCATTGGAATGCTCATATTTAAAAAAAAAAAAAAAAAAAAAGAAAAAAAGAAAACGTCTACCAGGCCAAAATCCCATGAAAATTGAAGCCCCCTCGGCCTTCGTTTGGGGAACTACATCCCTGCTGTAGGATCACTTCTTCACCATATTGAGGCAAATTGGGTCACGCAAGGATTGAGCTGTCATGGCCGGTTCCAGCGCCACAAGAACAAGAACCAAACCACACCCCTGGTATGGATCTAGTTCGGCTTCTGCCGATTTAGGGTCCCCCTCTAAGCTGGTTCAACCTTCAATGGAAAATTTAATGAAACAAAGGTGGGAACTTATAACTGAAATTGGAAAACGACCTGGAACAATCAGTTCTGCTTCCCGTTCCCCAGAAGCTACCCTGATTACGACTATGCAGGTCCCTGGGTTCGGGTTCTGTTCAAACCAGCCACCTCTACATTGAACTTGCTAAGCTTAGTCAAAATTCATTCTAAATCATGGAAATACAGGCCCTAGCAATAGAGCATCACACTCTCTAACGCGAAGAAACGGTCCTGACTGACGCAGAAAAGGGCATACAGGCACTCTAACACGAGGTCAGAGTTCCATCACTAAAAAGTACCTGGGCCTCTTTTTGTGTCCGTCTTTTGCTGCCTGACCCTTTTCTTTGTTTTTTGGGGGGCTGGGGGGGGGAGGGAGGGGGGGAACAATTTAGAGATCGAAGCCAGTGCCCCTTTATGGTGTTTTTTTTTTACACAAAAAAGAAAACGTCCCCAAAAACCTACCATTTAATTTCTTTCTTTTCCAAAAAAAATCCATCAAAAGGCGACAGTTGGGTTCACAAAAACAGCTCATAATGGAAAGGGTATTATCAGATCCCTTTCACGATAGAGTGGGACAACACAGAGCAGTGTTAGCACGCAGAGTCGGATCGTTGGCATGGATCTCTAACTCCCACGTAGAAAGTGGGGAGTTCAACTCACAGGGCACGCATGCATGGTGCGCATAGACTTCTGCCCCCTGTTGTAACGAAAACCAAAGAGTAGCGTTACTCCCACGTTGTGAGGAGTTCCGAGAATGTGCATGAAAGGATGTGCCTCCTAAAGATAGAAGAAATACCAAATTTGGTTATATATATATATATATATATATATAAGTAAGAAAATATACTTACCACTTTATATAGTTCCAACGTTTAAAATGTCAATCATTCCTACGAAATGAATAGTGCTCAAAAGTAAAAGGTACACCCCATTGAGAGAGAGAGAGAGAGTAGGTCGCAACTCACTTCAAAAAAAACAAATAACAAAAAGTGTCATGAAAACCCCAACCCTGAGTTGCCTGCCATGCTTGATGCCCCTAAACCAAATTGTATATGTAGTGTAGTGCAGAAATGAAAAGAACAAAATCCGAAAAAAACAGCGTGCTGTAGGCCACCAAAACATGTCGAACCAAACTTGAGTGTCAAGTGACGAACGAGCAACTGACAACTAAGTTCAAGATATCTCTCCGTAGAGCCTCGATGACTTTATAATAATAATGGTTGCGTGTATACAAGCCCGAGATCTCCCTACAGCTGCTTACAAGAATAATCCTAAACCCTCATTCATTATTTTGTTGGAATGGGCATAGATATTTGAGGGCAGGTGAGAAACAGAGAATTACAGATAAAGCACAATTAACATCCACTTATTTACATTGTTGACAACTCCGGACCCAATGGGGTCCCAGGTTGAATCGGTATAAGCGCAAGTATCTGATTTTTAACTATACCCATGCACTGCTGAATCTCCCGGTAGGTGACGAGGTTCTCAGAGCAACACGGTTGTAAGCTTGTCACAGCAGTATCCAGTATTTGGGCAACCTCGGCCGGCGGGTACTGACTCTCCGTACATGTCTGCGTTATTGAAATCAAGAGGGAATAAGAAGAGAAAGAAACCTAGTGGGGTTCGGTGGCAATGCAAATAAGTACAAGACGAAAGAAAAGATAAGTTCATCATGCTTTGAGGTCTGCAATTCAAAGTAACCTAGCAGAAGTTTAGGTTGACGATGATATACCTAAATCCTGGGACCATCACATTGTATCTTATCATATATGGGCTATGAAGCAAGAGAATGGAACAGAACATGCGAAATGGCAGATCTCCAAAAATTAGGGAAAGGAGAAATGACAGTACGCATGTAAAGAAAATCGAAAAATCTACATGCAACACTCTCATTGAGATCCGAGCTGAAGACTTCCCGCTTATTAAGCAAGTGCTATAAACAATTGAGCTGTGAGAATACTAAAGCATATGACAACTTTTTCAAATAAAATGTATTGGGCCTGATAAAACGTGGATGAAACGATTCTTATTCGGGTTTCTGTTTCATCCTGTAACGGCCAACTGTTGTGCTCAGCCATTCCTGTGCATTATAGTACATTAGTGCATAGAGACATAGCAGTATCATTTTCACGAATTTGTCATGTGTATCATGAATATGATTGTACAATAGTTTTTTCTTATTATTTTTATCCTTTCTGGATTTTTATATATTTCAAACTGTTAAACAAAATAAATCTTATCAGAACATACCACATGATATGGTATGATAGATACTCTACGACTAAGAACCCAATATAATATTGCCAATATTGGACTTGCTTTTGGATTTTCTATTTTAAATAATCTCTTCTTCGTTAAATCAAGAAAATAATAGCATAATATATTTTCTATTATATGGTACGGATATTTGTATTAACGACCCAGAAAACAATATTTTCCCTGAAATAATTTTCAGTATTGGATTATGCTGTGAGTGTAAGGAAAGTGCTTCCTTTTGGTTAACTAAAATAAAGTCAGCACAAGGTTTTAAGTCGGGATAAAATAGATTCTTTAGTTTACCTGGATCATGAGAAGAGTAGCAACGCATGAAGAAATAAGCTCTGAAAGCACCTGAGCTTCACTATAGTCAGAAAAATTGCCTCTTCCAGGATCAGTTGTGTTTGATGTGGCTGTTCCAGATGCATTTGAAATCATCTGATTGCGATGAATAGAACTGCCTTGAGGACCATCTGATACAGGATTTGATGTCCTTGCAGCTGTTACACCAATTTCATTCCATGATCGGCTATTATTGTTGACAAGGTCTAGCGATTCACCAACTCTGATGAATGCATCTTCCCCATCCTTGAGAGAAGACATTGCCTGAATTTTCAAGAGATAAGCACAAACCACAATCAGGAATCATTGAAACAGACGGTGAACCTGAATGCCCAGCAACGTGACCAGAAAGAGCATTATGAATATCCCCAGTATCAGGATTTATTCCAGGTCACTCATTGTTATCACATCAAGGTGAGTTCACTTCATGAAAATATCTCGATAGTTGAAAACTTGAAATAAATATTCCCTTTGACTCTTTAGAAAGTTGAGTTTCTATAAGATTTCAATATTGCTAAATAATACTCTAACTCATAGTTACTAGAAAGAAATCCATGATCAACAGAAAAACACGGTTCACTCAATTCCAAACCTGCATAGCAGCGTCCACCATAATCCTAGCTTTCCTTCGGGCAGTATCAATGATTTCCAACACATGGCGTCCTGACTCTTGTGCATTTAAAGGTTGATCAGAATTTAATGAATTAGGCGTCACCCCCATGTTGTTCACGGACTTCATCCACAGATTTGAGCCATCCTGGTAAGTGTTTTGTTGCCTCAAATACCGAAGAGCAGCTGCTACCTGTAAGAGATATGAACTTTGAGACGCTGCTAATTATGATAAACTAAATCATGATAATTCAAGGGTCTTGTAACAAATGTACGAACTATCAATAATGACAATTTGCCTTTAACACCTCAACTCACTTGTTCATTTGCATCCCTTAATTGCAATAGTACCATAGCATACTGCTTGCGAAAATGATTGGAATCCCTAATGGCCTCATTTTTCTGGTTTCCACCAACTTCTTCATTCATGTGCTTCAGCTCTATCAACAAGGCTTCCTAACAAATTTAAGGCAGACAAGGAATAGCAAATTTAAGGCAGACAAGTTAGGAATAGAAGTAAGGATGGAAAAAAGAAAAAAGAGATTGCGGCGCGAAATCTAAAAAGAAGACTTGAGTACTTTATAGAAGCGTGTTAGTGTAACAAGCCAATAAATGTGCAAGTTCCAGTAGCCAAGACAAAAATGACCTATGACAATGCACATAATACTGATAAAAACTAAAAACAACATAAATAATGCGGAAATATACAAGGTAGGTAGTAAAAAAGTTAAACTTCAATATAATGCCACAACCAAGCACTGTAATTGGAACAAAGATTATCGAAGTATTTCAAAATACAATTAAGAAAATCTCTGATAACCCAACCTTTTTATCAAGGGCACGTGTAAGATCTGTAAGTGCCCTTATATCAGCTTCTGTCGCTTGGATCTGTGCCAGAGTGCACGGATGATTGTACATAGCTTGTTGTGCAGCCAAAGAAACTTCATTTGCAGCAGCCTTTGCCTGCATAATTGCATCAATATTGTCTGCCTGCGTTATAAGATATATATACAATTCGTTAAACCAAGTCCCTAATATCAAATTCACATACCAGAAGGCTTCTAGCTAAAACATACAAAGTTACAGACCTTTGCCTGCTTTAACAACGTCTCCATACAATGGTTCGGGCCAACAGGGGAAGGTCCATCGAGAGTGTGCTCCAACACTTCACTTACAGGTCCTGTCGTTTTCCATTCATTGACTTTATCGTTCACTTTAGGCTCATGGAACTCTTTGACACCATCCACAGCAACACCCTTTCTTCTAAGAGTTTCTGACATACTGTCAAACTGATTTAGGGGCATACAATCAATGTCCTGCAAAAAGGAAAAGAATAATTGTGTTGGCCTATGAAGAAGATATACACTGTATCACGTCAGGTCAGGCTGTGCAAAAATCAGAATGACTGGAAAATGGAACATTCGTTGCAAGGTGGAATTGCTCCCCTTCAGAAACCTAGCCTTCCATTAGCAAATGATTACTGATAACAAGAAGAATCTTAAAGAAGCTTTCAGACACTGCTTCTGGTCTTATTATGCAATTATCAATACCATTTTACACCTCACCACCTAAGTAGTTAATAGCGCGCTATAGCATTTTAGCGGACCGAAGAACGCTATCAAGGTTTAGCGGATGACCCACGTACGCACAAACACTGCTATAGCTGTGTTAGCATACACTAGGTTGGGTTGATCCAATATCTATTGGATAGACCCGACCCAAACTAAATATAACTTAAGTCTCCCGTGTGTGCCCCTCTTGTCTCTGCTCTTTGCTCACTCCGCCACCACGCACATGCCGACAACCACCATCACCTCCATGTTGGTATTCTCTCTCCCTTTCTCTCTCTTCTCTCTCTGGTGGGCAACTATGCTCTTGATCATCGACTTCTCATGGACTATTGCACCCTATATCAATCATCTCCATAGTGCTAGTAATACCTTAAAGCCATGGACTAATCCATGGATTTAGTAAACATCTCTGTCAGTTGAATCTAAGTTTGCACATGGGAAAGTAAATGGCCAAACTTTTTTTCTTATCTTATTAAGTGTGATAACCGATGTCAATGTGTTTTACCTTTTCACCGTATTCAGTTCTCTAGGTTTGCACATGGGAAAGTAAATGGACTAACTTTTGTTTTTGTCTTATTAAGTGATAACCGATGTCAATGTGTTTTACTTTTACCTTTTCACAGTATTCAGTTCTTGTGCTATTTCAGTGGTTGTTTTGTTTTCATTGCAAAAAAACTTGTGCTTCAATTCCTATCCAGTTTGTTGTGCAAATGGGGTTTCCTCCCCGACTATATGCAATAGTCATTTCTAGTATTATTTACCTTTATGAATTCAATTTTATGTGTTTTCTTAGTGACTATGATGATACTTTACAGTGCATTATTGGTTGTGCTCAATGTTTTGTCTTTTTAATACCTTGTGTTGCAGTGATCTCTAGAGTTAAACTAGAATTTTTTTATCTTCATGTTGTCTTTTGTGTATTTCTTCACATCCTTTAAAGTGTAACTTATCTGGTGCTCTGCCCACCTTCCTCCAATGTGTAAGGTTTGACTTGTTCCACCAACATTTTAGCATTTGTACACTTTTTGTTCATGATTTTTTTGTAGGCTTTTGGTAAGTCTTTGACCCATGGTTGGCTATTTGATTGTTCATATTTGAGGATGGTTTGTGATCTTTGTTTCCTCCTCTCTAATACTTCTATCAATTAAACAAGGACATGCGCATAATAACAAGGATAGTGTCAACAAAGCATCAAGTTATTTCATAGTTCATATTGACCTCTTAATTTATTTTTTTTACTTCTTTATAATTTAGTTATTCTGATTTTATTATAGTGAGTATAGAATCATCATATAGTGCAGCTGCTTGTCCAATTGGCAGTGACAATGGTACCAGCACTAGTAGTACAATTGATATTTTATTTTCTAATCCGGCATACGACAATAGACTCTTAGCTTCTAGGAATCCTAGATGGAATTAGAGTTTGGCCAAATCTAGGACGGGTAATATGTCAGTTTTTTTGCACATTATGTGGTCATATTTTTACTAGCAAAATAACAAAATGCAAGGACCATTTAATAAGAAGGAACGAAAATGTGACAACTTGTAAGAATGCAACTAAAGAAATCAAGAAAACGATTTACGAGCTACATTAAGAAATCGATATAAGAAAAAGAATGAGTATGTATATCCATTAGCAGGTGGAGGTATCAAAATGAATTAGATCCCCGGCTTTCAAGTGATGATTAATGATATAAGATAGTTTGGTCCTAGAATGAAGGCTCCATTGTACCATAAAGTCAGGGAAACATTATTAGAGAAGGAGATGGGAAGAGTACGAGAGTTTACAAATGAATTCATAAAGCATTGGGCTATATATGAATGCTCTATTATGTCAAATGGATGGACTGATAGAAAACATAGAACACTAATAAATGGTTGAATTTAACTATTTGTTTTGGACACCATGAGTTGCACACTATATAGATTTTATGCTTAAAGATATTAGAAAGACAAATAAACTAAAAGGCATCTTCAACGGGGAAAAAAAACTAGTGACATTTTTTAATAACCATGGGTAGATATTACATATATGATAAGACATTTTACTAGAGGAAAAGACATACATAGACCAGTTATGACCTGTTTTGCTACTAGATTCTTAACATTGACAGCTTGTTGCAGTCAAAAGAAGCTTTAAATTAAATGTTATTGCATTGTATCTAAATCCAAGGTTGTATTATAATTATGATGGGATAAAATCTAATGTTAAGATTAAAGGTAGTGTGCTTCAAGTTATAGCTATATTTGTACGAAGTAAGGAAGAACAACAATAAATCACTAACAACTTATGAGTTACCGAAATGCCTCGAGTAGTTTTAGACTAGAATTAGCTATAAGTTTTTGTTGCATCGTATCTGAATCCAAAGTTGTATTATGATTATAAAATCTAATGTTGGTTTCAAGTTATAGCCATATTTGTACGAAGTAAGGAAGAACAACAAATCACTAACAACTTATGAGTTATCGAAGTGCCTGAAGTGGTTTTGGACTAGAATTAACTATAAGTTTGAGGAAAGCATATGCACCAAGTAATTAATTTAAGCAACTTTGCTTTATTTTATTATTAAGATATGATTTAGGGTTTTTGAATTTGATTAATTCATTGCTTATACATGTTTTTTTGCCATAGTTGAATGGTGGATGGCCTTTGGCTATGGATGCCCTGAATTGAAAAATTTTGCTATATGAGTTTTCAGTCTTACTTTTAGTGCCATCCCATGTTAACGCAATTAGAGTACAACAATGTGTAGATATATTTTCTTTGCTCAAATTATATAACACCCTAACATTATTATATTTTTTTGTTGGTAAGTATAATTTGTTTCATTGTTCAAATTATATTGGAGTCATGGACCATAGTTACCACACTTGAGCAGATAAGTATAATATCATATTAGTTTCTTTTAATTCTTATGCTTACTGTATAGAATAATTTGGTTATATTTTTATTTTTTTAATGTAAGTTTAACAATTTGAATTATGGTACTCAGGTAAAGAAAAGGCTCGAAACGGAGTTGGTATTATCGTAAATAAAGATTTAAAGGAGAGTGTAGTAGACATACAACGATATGGTGACCGAATCATAACGTTGAAATTAGTGTTAGGAGCAGAGGTTTTGAATATAGTTTGTGCTTATGCACCCCAAGTAGGACTAGAAGATAGTATAAAGACAGTTTTTTCGGAAGAGTTAGATAAGGTGTTTCAAAAGATTCCACAAAGGGAGATGATTTGTTTAGGAGGAGATTTAAATGGACATGTCGGTAAAGAGGCATTAGGATATCAAGGGATTCATGGAAACTTTGGTTTTGGGGATATAAATGAGGAAGGTAGGGAGATTTTAAATTTTGCTATGGCATTTGATCTCTTTATAGTTAATAATTCCAGGAGAAAGTTTAACCACCCAACATCGACTTTTAGTTATGGATTTACAAATAAAAAAGTGGACAAAGAAGAAAAGAGTGCATCGAGTTATTCGGACTAAATGGTGGAACCTCAAAAGCGAGAAAGAAGATATATTTAAACAAAAAGTCCTGCAAGGAGATGTTTGGAATTATGTTGGCACACCCTGTGATATGTGGAACAAAATGGCTATACATATTAGGAAAGTTGCGAAAGATGTGTTAGGGGTATCTAAGGGAGGTGTACCAGCACAAAAAGAAGCTTGGTGGTGGAGTGAAGTAGTACAAAATAAAATCAAGGCAAAGACGGCATGTTACAAATTACATTATGCTAAGAAAACTAGTGAAACTTTAGAAGCTTATAAGAAAGCAAAAAAGGCCGTTAGTGAAGCAAAAGCTAAGATTTGGGAGGACTTACATAAAAAACTTAACTCAAAAGAGGGTGAAAGAGATATTTTTAGGATAGCTAGGGCTAGAGATAAGAAAACTAAAGATCTTAATTATGTTAGATGCATAAAAGACGAGGATGAAAAAATTCTAGTGGCAAATGAGGATATAAGAAATAGATGGAAAAACTATTTTTATAATCTTTTTAATGAAAATAAAGATGTTAGTATTAGTTTAGGAGATTTAGCCAAGTCACAAAAGTATATAAACCACAATTTCTACCGACGTATTCAAAAGAATGAAGTCAAAGAGGCTCTTAAGCATATGAAGGATGGTAAATCGGTAGGACCAGATAATATTCCTATAGAAGTTTGAAAAATACTAGGAGAAATAAGAATCACTTGGCTCACAAGATTATTTAATGAAATATGGAAAAACCAAAAGATGCCCGAGGAATGGAGAGCAAGTACACTTATACCCATATATAAGAACAAGGGAGACATTCAAAATTGTGCGAATTATCGAGGTATCAAGTTAATGAGTCATACTATGAAATTATGGGAAAGAATTATCGAACGTAGGTTAAGACAAGTATCAAGTACAACAGAGAACCAATTTGGATTCATGCCAGGCAAATCTACTATCGAAGCGATTCACCTTTTGAGACGTCTTATGGAACATTTTAGAGCAAAAAAGAAAGACCTTCACATGATATTTATTGATCTAGAAAAAGCTTATGATAGGGTACCGAGGGAGGTTCTTTGGAGAACTTTGGAAAAAAGAGGTATCCCATTGACATATATTAGCCTTATAAGAGACATGTATGATGGTGCAAAAACATGTGTGAGGACTCATGAAGGAACGACAGACTTCTTTGAAGTTAATATTGGGTTATATCAAGGATCAACTTTAAGTCCATACTTATTTATAATGGTGATGGATGAGTTAACAAAACATATTCAAGATGAAGTACCTTGGTGTATGTTATTTGCAGATGGCATTGTATTAGTGGAGGAGTCTAAGGAAAAAGTTAATAGAAAATTGGAACTATGGAGAGAAACATTAGAAAGCAAAGGCCTCCGACTTAGTAGAACAAAGGAGAATATATGGAATGTAAGTTTGATCATTTGGTTACTTCAGAGGACATAGAAATTAAAATTGGTTCACATTGCATTGCGCAAAAGGAAAGTTTTAAATAGCTAGGGTCAATTTTTCAGAGTGATGAAAGAATTGATGGAGATGTTACGCGTAGAATTAATGCTGGTTGGTTAAAATGGAGAGGAGCATCAGGCATTCTTTGTGATAAGAAGATACCATTAAAGTTAAAAGGTAAATATTATAGAGCAACAATTAGGCCTGCCATGTTTTATGGTTCTGAGTGTTGGGCAGTTAATCATCAACATATACAAAAGATGTTCGTGACAGAAATGAAGATGTTAAGATGGATGAGTGGTCATACAAGAAAAGACCGTGATACATAATGAGGTTATTAGAAACAAATTAGGAGTGGCATCAATAGAGGATAAAATGAGAGAACATCATTTAAGATGGTTTGGACATATAGAAAGAAGATCAAAAGAAGAACCTGTAAGAAGGTTAGAAAAACTAAATTTGGAAAGTATTAAAAGAGGTAGAGGACGACCACAAAAGTGTTGGAAAGAAACAATAAAGAACGATCTAGCTTATTGGGAGTTAACTGCTAACATGGCACAAGATAGGGATCTGTGGAAACAAAGAATCCATGTAGCCGACCCCATCTAGTATGGGAAAAGGCTTAGTTGTTGTTGTTGTTGTTGTTGTTGTAATGTAAGTTTAACAATTTAATATGCATATGCCACGTGAAATTTATTGTTTGTCTTCTTAGAATTTGTTTATTTAGTTTGATTCATATTTATGAAAGAAGTGGTTATGTGTTTCTTGTTATTTCTTAAAAATTAGAGAATTCATTATATATATAATATTTTCTAATCGTAAATAAAAGTGTACCGCTAAATCTGCTATATCCTCGCTATGATTATATCAAGGTCAACTCCTAACCGCTATTGATAACTTAGCTCACCACAACAATATTTTAATTTTCACTTCAATGATTGCCCAAAGAAATTAAGTTTTTGTATTTAAAGGCAATGTTTTCGGTAAGAAGTTATGAGAAACTAGATGGTTAAAATGTTAAAAAAGAAAGGAAGACCACAAAGGTGTTGGAAGGAAACAATAAAGAATAGTCTAGCTTATGTTGAGTTAACCATTAGCATGGCACATGATCAAACATGTAACCGACCCCATCTAGTATCGGAAAAGGCCTAGTTGTTGTTGTAACTTGTAAGGGCAATGTTTCTTCTATAGGATCCTAAACAACTACTTTTAATCAAGAAACCAGTTCTTTAACAATAAACAGGTCATAAACTTGTGTCCTGCATGTTGGACAATCACCCGATATTATATTAGACAGACCTTTTACTCTTTCCACGCTCATTCACAAGAGCCTGTGATTTGTATCTGAGTGCTAGACAACACCCACCACACCCGCATGCATGTCTATACTACATGGGTAGTGGTTAAAAAAAATAATTTGAACAAAAGGTTTTATGTTTCCACTATGATGGAAATGAGTAAGAAGAAAGCATGAATGAGATTGTGAACATGGTTCCCACTTCCCAAAGTAAAGCCTTACCAGGACAAACTCAACCCCTAGATCATGCCTGTCGAACTGAACCCTGCATCTGTTCTGGTCAACAGTTAGTATAAAGCCATCGTGAATCTCCCTCGATCTGCGATGACAAGCGATAACACGCTGACCAACGGTCAGTGGCCGAGCTAAATCAGTTGCCATCTCACAAACACCAGATCTCACTTCAGCATAGTGCCTCCTAACTGAATCCCGGTACTGTTCCAGTTTTTCCCTTTCTTCCCGTAGAAACTGTTGAGATAATCGACGTGGTTTACCAAGCGAACTGAATAAAAGCAACAAAAACTATGTTAGAAGCAGAAACAGATATTATTATACAAGAAACTGAATATGCCTTGAAAAAACACATTTAAGATCAAAGATCACGTGTAAAAATGAAAATAAAGAGCCCAACCAGTAACTAGGAGGTACATACAATAGAACAGAACTATTCAGAGACATTAAAGTATGAATACCTCCTTATGACACCCCACTCAACACGAGTTAGTCGTGGGATATGACCAAGCCCTACATGATTTAAATATTCAACAAATTCACTTCGAGCAAACCATGGGTAGTCCATTGCACTGTATAGCCACTCGTAAGTGCACCATCTACGAAGTTTTGGAGATGATAGGCAATGCGCAAGCTTGTCCTGCAGTTTAAAACTTTTACAATGCATCTGTTTGAGAACTATGTCACCACAGAAACTGAAGTGCAACACAACTGACCTTTAAATCAGCTATCCTGTTATACATTAAACTTGCATTTGTATCAAGTTTACTATTAAGCACCCCATGGTCAGCACAAGCGATGTTTCCATGATTCTCAGGAAGCCAGATCTCTTTTGAAACAGCCGCTTTCTCGAGGTCCGTTTTCCGTCTACTCCTGTGTTTGGTTGGCAGGTTCACTTGTTTAACATTACAAACTTGCTCGGCTGGTTCATTCATGTCAGTCCCAATTCTTCCCAAATCAGTGTTGGAGGAAGTTCGCTCAAAGGACTTTACAGGCTTCACTTGTTTAGCTGATGGTGAAGCTTGACTAATCCGCTTGCCTTTACCAATGGACCGCTTTCCTTCTTGATTCTGACAAATAAATAACATGAAATGTATGCATATGAAGAAAAAGCATATGCAGAGAAAACAAGCAAGTACATTTGAAAGTCTAAAATGGATTTGAAACATTGCACATCGAAATGATTAATAACTGGAGTATATGCCAAACAAGAATAATAAAACCTGTGGGGGGAGAAAAGCAAGAATAGCTAAACGACATAAATTCACAAATACGTGTGAAGCGGACATGCAAGAACCTGATAAACAAGTAAACTTCAAGGCTAAAAAAGGAATATAATTCATACCCAGACAATCCATGGCTTTCATATGATATAGCACGTATCAATCACATAAGTATAGCAAACAGGCGCTCAACTGTTGCAACCGATCAACGAGAAACCATTGAATTGTTTGGCACTGGGAAATACATAATCAACAAACTCCAGTATGCTACAAAGATTAATTGTGCCAATACTTCTTGACCAATCTTCTTCCCATGAAGTTGCTTCTACCTACTCATCAAAAGAACATAACAGCATGAACATTTTGCTGCTCATCAGATACATTAGAAAGGCATATGTTCCAAATCTAGTTTTCCTAATATCAAATGTGACTTAGTCAACAAAGTGCTTAATAGACTGTCCTATTCATGCCGAATACCATGTATACTTCTTCCAAGACAGAAATTTGTTGATTCTAATAAATCCACCATTCAAGACAGATTCAACTAGATGAAGACCAGTTCAGAAGTGATTTACAAACGGCACTTTTGTACTCTCAACGGGATGGTGATTGGCTAAGCATCAGCCATTTTCAATAAATTTGCACCTCTCCTTATACAAATAAACGCTTGGTCTCTGATATCCACAAATTGAAATATAATAATTTCTTCATTCACTACTCAAATAAGAAAGCTACCATTTTCAATAAATAAAAGTTGATCACTTGGGTGGCTCAGAGGATATAGAAATTAAGATAGGCACACATTACATCCCTCATAAAGAAAGTTTTAAATACCTAGGGTTAATTTTTCAAAGTGGTGAAAAATTTCATGGCGATGTTATGCATAGAATTAGTGTTGGTTGGTTAAAATGGAGAGGGACATCAGGTATTCAGTGCGATAAGAAGATACCATTAAAGTCGAAAGGTAAATATTATAGACCAGCAATTAGACATTCTATGTATTATGGTTTTGAGTGTTGGTCAGTAAATCAACATTTGCAAAAGATATCCATAGCAGAAATGAAGATGTGATGGATGAGTTGTCACACAAGGAAAGATTGTATATATAATGAGGTTATTAAAAACCAATTGAGAGTAGCACCAATAGAGGATAAAATGAGGGTAAGATGGTTTGATGATATGAAAAACTAGATTGTGAAAATGTTAAAAGAAAAAGAGGACGACCACAAAAGTGTTGGAAAGAAACTATAAAGAATTATCTAGTTTATATTGAGGTAATTGCTAGCATGACACATGATAGGGCTACATGGAAACAAAGAATTCATGTAGCCGACCCCATCTAATATGGGAAAAGGCTTAGTTGTTGTTTGAAGAAATAAAAGCAGTGTTAACCTTGTCATATCATCAACGGAAAAAAATTTACCCAAATCTATCAAAAATTGGATAAGGAAATCAATGGCAAAGCATCTCAATTCATGAAAAATCAGATGACCGAAATTTAAGACAATGTACCTCAGCCTTTTCAGAGTCAGCCACTTGAACACCAAGAATAGCTTCAATGGTCTACAAGTTGAACATAGGAACACATAAACAAAATTATTAAAATTAATTAAACATATGCAAGAAGAAAAATGCAATAAAGAGAAGAGATAACAGCAAGCAGACTGTACATTTCAAGACTTACTTTTCCAGTCAATGGCTTGCGTTTTGCTTTTGAAGATATATTGGCAGATTTGTCGAGCTGCTTTGTTAATGGAACTGGACTAACACCAGGAGACAGAGCCTTTGTTAATTTAGAATTCTTGGGCAACATACCTTCAGCCGCACATGTTGAGGAAGTTCCCTTCTCTTTATTCGATGAATTTCTAGATCTCTCTTTTTGAAGGTTTAAAGAAACAACTTCATGTCTAGCAGTCTTGTCAACAACATCAACATTTCCTTTTTCCTCTTTGACTTGCACAGATGATTCTAACGATGAAACAGAAGCCTACTGTCAGAAAATTTATGAAAAGACAGCATTCTGATGCAGCTATTTAACATGTAAACAGGTAATAACAACCACTTGCCACAAGTACTCACAGAAGAGAAAAGAAACAAAATGAAACAACAGCCTTTTCAACAACATACTCATTCCTACAGTAAAATCCACCAGAAGTGTCATGTGGCAACTATAAAGAATGAAAAGCATTTGGCAGGATATGCAACTAACAGAAACAAAGCCTCAATACTAGACAAACCTTGATGAAGAACAAAATGAAGCGACCAAGAAAATTTGTTATTTTCCCTAAATGATCCAAAGTAGTTGTAGGCATTTCATCTGATGAGCAACTGAGGTCAAACATAACAACACGTATGAACAAGTTGCTGTGCTCCCATGTGCACGCATACACAGACGTCAACAGTCAACAGGACTTGGGTTGGACCATGAGGTTACAAAAATTCACCAAATTGCATCCCACATGATCAGATAGAGATGGTTAATTCATTTTCTACCACGACAAATCTCAATCTGAATAAGAAAATAGAATCTGAGTCCAACTTCAATACATCCTATCGAATGCAGATCAGCATTAACCCTTTTAGCATGCAGAAATTGAAGAGCAATGCGCCTCTCTTCAAGGTGATCTTTCTCATATTTATCTTTTCAAATGTGGAAAATCCTCACAGCCAAGGATCCCATCTCTCTCTCTCTCTCTCTCTCTCTCTCTCTCTCTCTCAAAGAGTGCATGTCAAACAAGCCAGACATCAACCAGTAATTAAATCACCAAAACCATACAACAAACAGAAGACCATACATATACCGTGATAATCAATAGAGATAAAACGCCACAGGAAGTATTAAACAGACTGCTTACCCGATTCCACGACCGATGGGAACAAGCAATTTAGGGACAAGTCTGCCAATGTCTGAAGAGCGTCAAGGGCGGATGTTTCATCTGCAAGTTGTTAGAATGGAAAACATAAGTGCAGGCACCCAATTATGAAGAGTGATTCAAGGAGCATTACTAATAATACTTCATATATCATGCAACCATTAGAAGCTCCCAAGAGATCAAGCTTCCTCAAAGTGAGATCATATTGATTTTGGATGAAAGAAGTGCAATCTTCAGCCGTTACACAGATTTATGTGTGAAATAGTCGAATAGGAGCCTGCCTTACTGTTTATAACTTGCCTTAAACCTACCCCAGTTCTAAAATTTTCACAATCTATGCACTTTCATCAAAAGAATAGAATGCTCCAAGTCGTCTACTACTCCAGATTCAAGGAACAGCTGCCTTAACATGCCAGAAGTTGATCTGTAAAAGTTGAATATAGGGAAGGATTGATTATAAACCATACATCTGTGCATGTGAGAGAGAAAAAGGTTGCATCGGATTGGGGGTTGTGGAGGGGCAGAAACTATGCAGGGGCTCATGAACCAGCAGGAATTTTATAAAATGAGCTAGTGTCAAAAAGGAACTCAGAGATGTTGGTGTAAACCATTTTTGGCAACAATGGTGATAAATGTGGCAAGTTTTGGGGGCCAATATTCAAAATTTAAATTTAAGCAATCTACAGTTTATAACATGTGATGCATTCTTGATTCTCATAATCTCCTCAAATGTTATAGCCTTATAGACACGCACAAAGCCCAATGATAAAGTGTGGATATGATCATCATGTCTCTACAAAGCTGTGATCCTGGAAATACCATAACATGCTTGTGATGCCTTTCATGAGCATATCCATCTGTTGCCATTAGCATGTCCAACAAGGTTTTGGGAAAACTAACTTTAGATTTTCATCTCACTCAGGATCTACTGGAAACAGGAGAAATGAGTTGTATGAAATGCAATGAGTCATATGAAATGCCTATTTGTGCACAGTGCACATCACATGAATAATCGAAAGGATTGAATGCATTGTTTTCATTCCACAACAAGTTCTGCTCATTCACGGGAACATCCAGTGAGTTCCCTCAACATTACAGTTTTATTGTGTCATATGGCTTGCTACAATCTGCTTCAAACAAGATTTTCAACCTTGTCTGGTCAGTCATCAAAAAGAAAACAAGGTTCTAGATGACCAACATGTGACCAAGAATGAAATGCAAAGAAATTCAACCTCAAGTGGTTACTGCCAATTAAATTGGTCCATACCTCTAGTAAACATTTGTCTTCGTCTTTTCTTTGGTGAGAATTTCCCACTTTTTCTATCAGCAACTTCTGTTTCATGTTCACCTTTGTCACCCTTCAAGTTGAGACCATCTTCAGTACAGCTACATTCTTCCCTCACATCATCATATAGTCCAGTTTCAGGTTCTTGAAGTTTTCCTTTCTTCTCTTGCATCTTCACCTTATGCTGTGCTGGCAGAACTCCTGTACTTCCTGTGTCCAGAAGTGATTGACGGTTCACTGCCTTTGCACTATCTGCATTCTCTGCTTCCCTGCTTCCTAAGCTACCCTCTATGCAGCCTTCTTCCATTACAAACTTCATGACCTTGTGAATGTGCATTGTCAATATAGTACAACCAAATGATTAAATAGGGAAAGAGAATAAGAAATTTTTCTTGTCAATCGAGGCTTTTCATTTTACTTTATAACAACCAAGTTGTCAAAATTACCAATGCCTACCTTCTTTTCACTATTCTGAGCAGGTGAAGATAATAGACTTTGAACGGTTCTCCTGCTTGGTGTTTGAGAAACCTGAGGTGAACCTCCTCTTTGTGAAGCTTCAGCCAATGTCAGTACTGCTTGGGCAACTTCATCATCATCATGATCCCCTTCTGAACTTACATTTTGTCTATTTGATACGCCATATTTTTTCCTATCATCAGTAACAGGAATCCTTGGGGTCCTCTTCCCCACAATACGAGGACGGCTACCTGCAAAACGGTTAAGTCATTAAACTGAAGCTAAAAGCATAAGCGCCTGCCTTCCCTAGAGACAAGATCAATTTCTTTCAGACATGAAGTATCCAATAAGGCCAGAACAAAATATATGTCAAGCACAGATATTTATAACATTTACATCATATGCTATCCTTTAACTGTGTACACAAGCATTTCCTAACAAACTGCATTGCAAGAAATAGTAGCCAGATAAAGTCGCATAAAGGTTTTTGGAAGCTATATGCAGCTACATATCAATAACAGAGAAAGAAACAATATCTAATAACAACTTATCCATACTAAGCACATACCAAACTTATGAATCATGTACATCTACCGCTACACAAGATGCCATGGCAAACTACCGCACACATATGGCAACTAAAAGCACTAAGTTTTTGTGCCACTGATGTAGATGCCCAAGTACTGATAAGTAAAAACTGTTTTCCTTACGACCATTGAACCTAAGATATCTTGGTTATGATAGTATGCCTCTAATCGAGTCCCACCATTACCTAGTGTCATATATGGCATTGCTCCAAAATTACACCATAAGGTAAAATAGAATATGAACACCAGTCCCGTAAACTATATCTGAGCCAAGCAGCAGCAAAGAAGTTGAAGACATATGGATACAAAGGAACAAAACACTTCCAATAATCAAGAAAAGCAGATCACATAATAAGCAAAGAAACTACCAATAAAGGCATAGAAACATTACCTCCAGACCGCCTTTTCTTCAACAAAGCAGCACATCCATAGGTAGAAGCAATAGAATGGCGTTGCAACAAATCAGGAGGACCCTTATCAACATCTTTGACGGCATTTAGCTGAAATTTTCTTTGAGAACGCTTTTGAGGCTTCTTTGGCGTTCCAGATCCTTCATTACTTTCATTATCACTGTCACTTCCTTCCTGCAAGCTAAAATATGTTGTTTAAACTATGGATGCAGAAATAACTTAAAAAAACTAATCTATAAGAATACAAGCAACTGAACATTGCATGAAAGATTGTAGTGGAAGACCATGACTAAGAAGACAAATGTTATAAAATTCTAAAGCCATTAATAATATAGGTCTTCTGATGTAGGCAAAAGTTCTATTCTCTCAACCCCCTTCAAAACAACTATGAGCATTTTATACAACAATGCATATATTTCACCCATTTAAAAATGTATGTATAAAGTAAACAATATGCAATCATGACATATTTGACCCACTTAGTCATGCATTGGAAAAAGTGCATACTTGATCAATACTATGTTTCATGTCGTCACACATCGGACACTTGCCATGTTTCAATTTAGGGATCCTTTCAAGAAGCATATTACTAGATTATAACCGACTGAGAACCATACTTTCAGTGGAAAAATTAAAGATCCTAGCCATATGTAGAGAAATGTTGTCAAAATGATAGTTCACTCGCAGTTGGCCCAATGAAGCTTCTGTATGTTGGTTAGACAGACATACGATGGCGTGAGTAATTGAAACATGTATCGCAGGTTAGTGATCACCAGTCTAACTATGGTCCATATCTCATATGCAACAACTAAGCCCTTTCCCATACTAGATGGCATCAGCTACATGGATTCTTCGTTTCCATAGAGCTCGATCATGTGCTGCACTAACACTTAACTATGGCCCATGACTCAAGCCTTTTCCCATACTAGATGGCGTCAGCTACATGGATTCTTCGTTTCCATAGAGCTCGATCATGTGCCGCACTAACACGTAACTATGGTCCATGACTCATACACCATAAGATTAACCAAGTTTTTCCTACAGATATAGTCCGCTACAAGGTGCAACACAAGGACTTCCTACTTACTCGTCCTGGTATAACTCCAACTCAAGCACAATTTGACGAAGGAAAATAGCACCGCAAAGGAAAAATATAATACAAAGTTTTAGACAACCGCCTCCTTTATCAATGTTTAGGACCAACTATTGAAGAATATGCATATTTAGTAATTTCTGATGTTTGTAGGTATTATTGTAATTGCCCAAAGTACTAAGGGTATTTTGGTAATTTTTTGTACTAAGAGTATTTTGGTCATTTTCATTTTACAGCTCCTTATATAAGGGTTGATAGGTTGTATTAGAGAAATGAGGTTGTTAGTAAGAAAGAGAGAGAAAGAAGGGAGGGGCTCCATTGGAGGTCCGCCCCTTCCTTTAATCTCTCATGTTTCCTCTTTAATGTAAGTGATATTTCTTCTTTAAATCTTTCGCTATGCAACTCCAGAATTACAACAGATCCATACCCAAGATCCAGATCCAACTACAGTTGAATATGCAAAAAAGGGGGAAACAAGAGGTGAGTTAAGAGAATTGATAGATTTAGTCAGAAATTTGACCCAGCTAGTCCAACCTAGGCACGAACCAATTATACATGAATCTGAACCAGTTACATCTACTATTAGCACAGACACTGTTGAACCTTATACAATTCTAGGTATAACCCATGAGAGCCAGTCTTCAGACACTGAAACTGACTTAAGTGAGTCATACACAGACTTGATAAGACAAACAGAACAAATACAAGTAGATCCAATTAAGTCGAAACAACAATTTAAAATAGAACCAATAACACCAGCTAAGAACGATAATGAAGCAACATCCAGTACAGCCCAATCATCAGTTACCCATAGAGATGTATCAGAAAATAATAGAAGACAAGAAGATGCTAGAGACCAGAAGTTATGGAGAGCTAGAATGCAAAAACAAGTACTTAGGAAAACAAGTCATGAAGCAGGTATATTAGATTTAGATTGTGTAGAAGATCCACGTAAAACCATAGAAGTTTGGTATGCTGAAATTGCCAGACATCTAATAGAAGCTAAGATAGACATAAACCAAACAGTTGCATACATAGAGTCATCCTTAGTAGGAAATGTACTCAAGTTCTTAGAACAACTACCAGAAGATATAGTTAAGCAGTTAAGAAACACACTTGATTCATCAGGATCAAACACTACAATTAAACCAGGTGAAATGTTAACTCATTATGAAACATTAATTAAGAATGCATTTGCAAATACAACTGCAGACTTAAATTATACAACGAGAGTTAGAGAACAAGCTAAAAATGCACTTATGGAAATAACCATATGTGACATGTGTAACTTAAATGAAAACATCTGTGCATTCAGTAAGTATTTCTGGGATGCATATTTAACTGATACAGATAAAAAGATATGTCAAGCCTTATTCTACTTGAAGTTACCAAAACCAATTAACGAACAAGTTCAAAGAGCATTTAGCAACACAGCTAAGACAGATACTTTAGGAGCTAGGATAGAATTCCTAAAACAATGGTATACAGACAAGTGTACTGAATACAAAAATGAAAAAAGACTCAAACATATGATCAACCAGAATCAATACAAGTGTTGTGCAAGTTACACACCACCATACTTCGGATGTAGTAAAAAATATCCAAAGAGAACAGTATCACATAAAAAATACAAGAAAATTAAGAAGTACAAAAAACATAGAAAAACATTATTTAGAAAGAATAAGTTCAGAAATAGAAAGAGATATCCAAAAAGAAAATATTGGATAAAACAAAACACATACCAATCAGGATCCAAGAAAAATCCAAAAGAATGTAAATGTTATAATTGTGACAAGTTAGGACACATTGCAAGAAATTGCAAAGAGCCAAGAACAAAACAGATTCAACACATAGAATATCCAGAATACATTGAACTAGACATAGCACTGATAGAAAACATACAGTTTTCAGATACAGATTCAATATACTATGAAACTGATACTGAGACAGAATCAGAAATAGAAATAAGTGATACAACAAGTGAAAGTTCATCAGAATATGACAGATAAAGAAATAGAAAAAATTGAAAAGTTAGAAGATGTGATTTATAATGAAGAACACACAGAATCTAGTAGTAACCAACAAATTATCTTTGATAAAAAACTTTTTGAAAAAATAGACAAACAAACCCTGAACATAAACAAAGATAAAATATTCAAGATACCTAAGTTAAAAAACATGTTACAGAAAAGAGTAGAAGAATACTACATAATTAATAAGAGAGAACATTGTATAGATATTAAAGAAGCCATAGGAAATACAAGAGTTCCATTAATTAGTAAACAAACAATAAGACAAGAAATGAGTCACTTAAAAACCAAAGAAGAAATGAAATATATTTATTTTGTAGGAATACAAATTATGATAAAGGCATGTTTTAAAGAAGGTATTGATACACCCATAGAACTATATTTAGCAGATGACAGAATAATAAAAGCAATTGAAAAAGCAATTATAGCCAAGTTAAAAGGTAACCTTATATACCAAAAATTAAAATTTATTGTTGCACCAAATTACACAGTTGCACTTACAGATGAAAATTTAGATAAGTCATTAGTATTATATTGGAAATTACAAGGTATTTAACTTAAACCAGGAAGTAAAGTTATGACTATAAAAGGTAAAAGCCTATATGTAATAACAAACAAACATCATATCTCAGCCAGTAAAAAGATTGATACAGTTAAGATTGAAGACCCATTTAGAGAACTCATAACATTGGTAGAACCAGAAGAGTCTAGATACACAGAAAACTCAGACAATGAGTTATCCATTATTACAGATAGACTTACAAACCAAGCTAGTACAAGTAAGATTACAGACATAGTGCCAAGTCATACGGTAGAATCACCAATTGAAGATAATCAGTTCTTTATACAAGGAATTATAGATAATAAGTCATACCCAATCCTAATAGATACAGGATCAGGAGAAAGTTATATAACACCTATGCTATTACAACCAGGAGATATTATCATCCCTAATAACCATTGTTATAAAAATTTACAAGGAAAAATATACCAAAGTCAAGGTATAACAGTTAAAAGTGTAATTATAGAAAATCATACACAAGATCTATTATTCCAGACACAACAAGAAAGAGTTGATAAAAAGATAGACATTATCTTAGGAACAAAATGGTTAGACAGTTTGGATTATTACAAACTTGAAAAATACATGTTGGAGATAAAATACAGAGGTAAGACAATCTTTATACCCAGAATCCAAAGATAAAACAATGAATGGATAAAAACAAATTCATATACATTCTTGCAAAAATAAGAATACCAGGATATCAAAACAGGTATTATACACCTTACATAGACACAGGAGCACAGATAAATATATGTAAAAAAAATTGTTTACCAGATGTAAAATGGGAAAAACTCAGAGTAGAAATTATAGTAAAAGGATTTAATGGAGAAGGTAACACTATAAACCATAGGGCAAGAGATATAGATATTCAGATATGGGATAAAATATTAAAGATAAGGGAAATATATGCGTTTGAAATAGAAGGAAAAGATATGATCTTAGGACAACCATTTCTTAATAGTTATTTGCCAATTACTATTACAGATAAATACTTCTATTTAACCACACCCTCTAAACATAAAGTATCAGCACTTATAACCCACAATTCAGAAAAGAAAGAACAGAAATGGATTCTAGGAGATGAAAAAATTACACAAAAAATGGAAACCAAAAAAAATTCACTCAATTGATTTACATATTTATGTGATTGATAAGTTAGAATCTATTCAAGCCAAGTTAGAAACCCTCTATTCAGAAAACCCATTACAACATTGGGAAAAACATAAGACTTATGTTAAGATAGAATTAATGAATGAGGAAAGCATTATTCAGCAACCACCGCTGAAGTATGTCCCTCATGATTTAGCAGAATTTAGCATGCACATTGAGGAGTTGTTATCAAACAACTATATTAGAACTTCAAATTCAAAACACAGTAGTCCAGCATTTATAGTCAATAAACACAGTGAGCAAAAAAGAGGTAAATCTAGAATTGTCATAGATTATAGGAATTTAAATGCTAAAACAAAAACCTATAATTATTCAATCCCAAATAAAGTCTTAAAGTTAAAACAAATATCAGGATATAACTACTTTAGCAAATTTGATTGCAAAAGCGGTTTTTATCATTTAAAAATTGAAGAAGATAGTAAACAATTAACTGCATTTATAGTACCTAACGGGTTTTACGAATGGAACGTATTACCTTTTGGTTATAAAAATGCACCAAGAAGATATCAAAGATTTATGGACGATCAATTCAAAAACTTACCCAATAGTGTAATTTACATAGATGATATTTTATTATATTCATACAAATTAGATGAACATTACAGACTGTTAGAACAGTTCATAAACATCATAGAAAAATCAGGCATAAGCCTTAGTAAGAAGAAGGCTGAATTATGTAAAAATCAGATAGAATTCCTAGGTATCTCAATAGATAAAGGAGGAATTAAGATGCAATCACATATTATACAAAAAAATAGCAGAATGTGATGATAACTTAGATACAAGAGTTAAGTTACAGTCATTTCTAGGACTAGTAAATCAAGTTAGAGATTATACACCCAATTTAGCAGCATTGTGTAAAGATTTACATAACAAACTGAAAAACGACAGAGAATACATTTGGACAGATGAGGATAAGACATATATTCAAACAATCAAGAACCAGTGTAAAGAATTACCCAAACTCATGTTCCCAGATGAAACAAAAGAGTTTATCTGGATAATTGAGTCAGACGCAAGTCAACACAGCTACGGATCAATTTTAAAGTTTAGATATAAAAACGATAAAAAAGAACACTTATGTAGATACCATTCAGGATCATTTAACCAAAGTGAAATGAAATGGGAGATAAACAGGAAAGAACTCATAGCAGTTTACTATGCTTTACTGCATTTTGAAATTTATGTTGTTTATACACATTTCTTGCTTCGCACAGATAACACATAAGTTATTTATTGGTTAAAACATAAGTTAGATGATAGCATTGTCAAGAAAGAAATTAGACGTTTAGTTAATGATATAAAGATGTTTGAATTTACAATTGAACATCTGAAAATTAATCAAAATAGCTTTGCAGATTAACTTTCGAGAGAAAAACCAGAGAGAAAAAAGGTAGATTCAGACATTTAATATTTAATTGTTATGACATATGTTAACCCGATGCAGGAACAAACAGGATCAGAGATACTCTCTGAAACAGAAGAGCTAATTGAAAAGGTAAGTAAATTACAAACAGACATGTCTCTTGTAAAAGAGAAGATGTCAACTATAGAAGATTTATTAAGAACAGTTACAGCCGGTATGGCAGGACATATGTCCAATACACCAGCACATGCTGATTCAATGGCGGTACGCCAAGTTACTGTGGCATTAGCCAATTCAACGCCTCAGCAGACAACTGAGAGCATTAGTCAGGAAGAACATAAGACAAATGTTCTTAGCCAACCCAAAACCAGTATCCCAGACAGGTTACCTAAAGCTAGTTCATCAACTGAACCACCTAAAGTTAGTTTAATTAAAACTAAGTTCAAAAACCAAAACTTAGACTCAAAATTCATCCAACCTAAACAGTTGACCAAACCAGTACAGTTTGTACCACCACAAGTCCAAAGTTACATTTCTGCAGCCCAGGCTCAGAAAGAAGCTACTCAAAACAATCATGGACTTTCTAAACACTAAACCCAGACAGGATTCGGTTCCTGAAGACCAAGGATACACAACCCAAGCCTTAACAGGCTACAACAAATTAATTGCCTATCCAAAGACTAGTTCAAACCTAGTCAAAACTACATTTAGTTATGGTCTTTTACACACCTTGTATACAATGGATGCAAGTGAACTTGCAGAGTTACCTGAGTTATATAAATTAGCCAAAACCTACCTATTAGTTACAAAGTCATAACTTATCTACATTAGGTTTTATAGTTCAATGGTTGAAATCACCCCAACAGACATCTTAGCACCTATCCACTGTATAAAGCTAGGAGTAACCAGAGGTATGATAACTACAGAACCTTACAGTCAGAACCAAATACCATTGGTTGAGTTAAAGGGCTTTCTAAGTGAAAAGAGAGCCCTGAGTCTAAAAATTATTTTTGATGAATTACTTTCCCAATTCACCAACAATAACCCAGCCTGGTTATATAGCTTCGCAAATTACCAAGTCATATTTGCCCAGTCACAAACCACCAAGCCAGGAACCATGGAGGAATTCAAACGTTGGTTAGAAACGCTCAGTCGACCAGACCAACCAGCCAGTACCAGAGCTATCAAGAGACGATTAACCACGAAGACAAGCCAACAGAGATACTGCTGACTCATGCAAGAGGTACGGGAGCACGTGTGCACCGAATGCCAGAAGGAGCCAGACATCTGTGAAGTCAAACTAGAGTAGGACCTAGCTAAGATCGAATCATGTAAATAAGTTATGTGATCGAGTCATAAATTGAGTCATGTAATAGTCATGTACGCTTGACGTCAGCTATGATGACGTCCCATATACGTAAAATAATGATGTAAGCACATAAGTCACACCGCACTCAATTAGTAGAAGACAGCTAAAAAGGAATTAGATGTTGATGTAGACAGCCACTCAAGAAAGCAGATGCTAATGAAGACAGCCACAGAAAAGAAGATCCGACCTTATTCGAAAAGTGGAAAAAGAATAACTTTTTAAAAGTCTGAGCCTCGGGGAGCCGACTTTGATAAGATTCGCCACTAAAGGATTCGATCTTATCATAAACGAATCATATGCTAAAGCACATCCACTACATCCACTAAGGGATTCAAAGCCATCCAGAAGACTCCGAGAGACTATAAGAAGAGATGAGAGGCTTCATTCAGGGGGATCGGAAAATCCAGAGTGAAGTTCCTCACAGCCTTGTGAGAGAGTCTTTTCTTTTCTTAAGCCTTGTATCCAAACTATTCAAAACCTATTTAGAAGTTATGGAAATGAATCAAGATCCAAAGGATCGTTTTACAACCATTCATGAAGTATGTACTCAAGTTAGTGATGAAATACAAGTAAGTTTCGTGTTCATGGAGTAATTTTCCTTTTCCCGAGTCTTTGAATGTGTGTATGATCCGAGTAGATGAATGTTTAATCTAGGATCGTTTGTATGCGCAATCATGCGAGTTTGCTTCTAATGTTTGAAATTAACTAAAAAGGCTAAGTTAAGTTATACATATGGAACTTAAAGTTGGTTGAGGTATTACGGTATGAACACTAGTGACCATGAGCTACAGGGTTGAGAGTCCCGAGGCGTTAGCAAAGTGCGTTTAGCCGTAGTGGACATTTTCACCCATTTGGCCAGAAGATATAGTAGTCCATCAACGGAATACCAGTTAGATCGTCTTTAAGAACCATGTGTGTGATAAGACTAAACCTTAGCAGTTGAAATCAAACAGAAGAACAAATAAAACATGAAAGCAGTATCCAGTATAAAATTTCCAAGTTTCTTTAGAAGCATGATCTAGATCCCATCTGTCGTGCTCACCAGGTTGTGGAGGATGGGTATCAATTTTTCGCTGACAAACAGCTTATAACAATATTCTCTGCTCCTAATTATTGTGGTGATTTGATAATGCTGGTGCCATGATGAGTGTGGATGACACTCTTATGTGCTTTTCTCAAATACTAAAGCCTGCAGAGAAGAAAACAAAGTTTGCATACGGGAACTAAAATTCTACAGCTAAGCCTGGGACACCATCTGCTGACATGAAGGCGATATTAATTGGTCAATTTTCTGTTCAGGACTTTATTGAGGATAAAGGCGTTAGGCCTGGGAAAGTGGAGCAGTTTGGGAAAGTTGAGCAGTTTTATTGCACATTGAGCAGTTTAACGACTGCATTTATTGCATATGGCTGCTTCGTGAAGGATTATGCATTTATTGCATATGGCTGCTGTTCATTCAATAGTTGCTGTGAACTATTCGTATTCCCAAGAAAGTGAACCTGGCAGTGAAAAAAAAAATTGTGACCATTAAATCTTAGGGACCCATCATTTATGGTGTTTTAGGGGCCAATCAATTATGACTTCTATAAGGCTACAGGGTGCAGCAAACGATCATTAAATTAGGCCAGAATGAAAACGAGGAATCTAACAAGTATTGGCCGCCGGAGCTTTTATTATAGTATGGGTATTGACCTATGGAGTTCAGACTGCATTCTGGCAGAACTGCTAGTTGAAAGATGATCATGGAGATGTCCATAATGGTGATTCAAGAGGTGACAGTGTCATATCAATGAATGAGCCGAATGCTGCATCAAGTATTGCATCAGATACGCAGCATTATCTCTATGCACTTTGTATTAATAGCTGGCAGGTGAAGAGGTACATTGACCAGTACTTTGTATTAATAGCTTAGCAATGGCAACCATGGACATAATTAAACTTTATGGAGGAACACCCGCCAATTTTCTTGATGATTGGCGGAAATGCCTTAGAAAACCAAGTGGTGGAGGCATTCAAGATTTTGACAGCCAATGAAAAGGTGTAAGCAATACTGGTCAATATTTTTTGGAGGCATTATGAAATGTGATGTGATTGCAAGTGACATCGTGAATGCTGCCAACAGGTCACACTCAAAGTACATGTAGTTGTTCGCCTGGAAGGAGCCAATGTTGATCAGAAATTCTTGCTGCTAATCCTTGAATCACATTTACGTGGATACACCACAAAGAGAGCACCTCTTGATCTAGAAGTCACCAGCGGTAATGATGAATTAGCGCTCCAATTGTTTGATGAAATGCTCAAGCAAAGATGGCACATCAAATGTTTGATTAAATGCTACAGAGAGGTTTACCTGCACATGAAGTGGAAAATTCAAGAAGAGTACAAAAGATTGTATGTGTTACAGAAGAATAAGATTTGATAGATTGTCATATTGATGAGTTAAGTAAGAAGAGAGGTAATCATGTGTGGGCTCAGAAGTAGAGTTGTGGGCAGGTTGGATGGAATGTCTCCAGCCTATCGATTCTTGTGAAGTTTGCATTCATAAAGACTGCTAAAATGTGTGTTGCAGCCAGGAAGACTAAGTTGATGTTATTGCAGCCAGAAAGGCTAAGTTGATGTTGTTGCAGTCAAGAAAGCTGAGTTGATGTTGTTACAGCCAGGAAAGTTGAGTTGTTGTTACAACCATGAAGGTTGAGTTATTGTTACAGCTAGGAAGACTGAGTTGATGTTGTTACAGCTAGGAAGGCTGAGTTGTTACAATCAGGACGGCTGAGTTGATGTTACAGCCAAAGATGGTGCTTAAGATGATCAACCAGGAATGCTGAGTTGAAGTTGTTGTAGCCAAAGAAGCTGTTGAAGATTAGATCTGTCATGAAAACATATTAAGAATGTTGCATATTGATAAGAATTTTGGCAAGTTTGGAGTTCAAAGTATCTCACTCCCAACTTCAGGGGATGTTGAAGAATATGCATATTTAGTAATTTCTGGTGTTTGTAGGTAATATTGTAATTACTCGAAGTACTAAGGGCATTTTGGTAATTTTCTGTACTAAGGGTATTTTGGTTATTTCTGTTTTATAACTCCTTATATAAGAACTGGTAGGTTGTATTAGAGAAATGAGAAAGTTAGTAAGGAAGAGAGAGAAAGAGGGGGGGCGGCCTCCATTGGAGGTCTGCCCCTTCCTTCAATCTCTCATGTTTTCTCTTGAATGTAAGTTTTTGCCACTTTATCATTGATAGGTCCCACTAGCAAATTTTTGGTTTCAAAATTTTCATCACATAACCTATGTTGTATGGATATGGGTACGGTACCGGTACTCGGTAAGAGGTATGCAATTTTTAAAAAAACTAAGGTATGAGTATGCCACTATTAAAAAACATAATAAAAAGTTAAATTTACATAAATAAATATAATCACAATTATAGAGCATTTTATATTTTAGTTTTGTCAAAGAACACGGAGGATAATATAGTAAACTACTTGAAGTGACTTGGAAGCTAAGATGTTCAAAACAGAAAAAGAAAGAAGCCAAGAAGATAGTTATTATGAGAGGTGAAGGATGCAAACTCGAATGCAACTTAGATGGAAACTAATCCACACCGTTGATTTCGTCCCATGTGAGATGCTGGATCCAACGGTTCTTAAAAATGGGTATTTAAACCCCATTTTCCCTTCTCTCTCTCATAGAAACCCTATTTTGTTTCTCTCTACCATGGAGGAACAAACATTCAGCATAACATCTCTCTCTCACGGCTCCAAGTCACACAAACGAGAGAAATACTCTCTATCTTTCCCGCCTATCATCTTTCTCCATAAACATCGTTGATCATGAAATCCATATTCAAGATGGTCATGACTTCGGGGTTCGCTTTGTTCCACACCTACGGCACGGACCAGATTGGTGAGAACATCGATGTCGTCCACGAGTCCATCAGCGACCTCAATCATTTCGGCCAGGTGGTGAAGCTCACCGCTTTTCAACCCTTCTCCTCTGCCTCTGATGCTCTCAACCAATGAAACATCGTCTCCAAAAGTTGGTACTTCTCACACCCCGACCATCCGTTTCCCTCTTGAGACTAGCATTAGCACAATTCAAATTCTCTTTTAACTGAAAAATTTCATCACCAATGGTAATTTCTCTCTCAAAACCTCTGACCACCTTCTGATTTTCCTTAAGCAATGAGAGCCCTCCGTCTTTTCTTCCGTCGAGATAGCTTCACACATTAGTGAACGGCAAGAAACGGCCTCTTTCCTCTTGCTTGCCGTCTTCTATAGTGGACTCGGTGCCTCTTTCCTCCTACTCGCCATCTTCTATAATGGACTTGGTGCCTCCTTTCTCCTGCTCGCCGCCTTCTATAATCGACTTGGTACCTCCTTTCTCCTGTTCACCGTCGTCTACAATAGACTTGGTGCAGTCTGGCTAGAAGAAAAACCTCGAGCACAACCCTCTCTGCTGGGTATGTATACCAGTATGCATCAACGTACTCGATACGTACCGGATACGGGTATGTCGCCCAAATGGACATACCATGCAACATAGCACAAATCTTTTGTAAGATCAATACCATATATACCTGGACATCACGATAGACAAGAAAAGGATAGTTTAATTGTGAGCAAAAATCACCTCTACAAGGAAAAAAAAAAGGAAGAGAATGTACAAGGTAACTGCTTGAAAATAGCTAGTTTGAGAACGTACTTTAACAAATATAAGCATCAACTCTGCACCCATGGAATAACTTCAAATTAATCATCAGTAGTTCCATGTTCATGAACTTTTTCCACAATAGACCTTGTACTCTATAAACAATGATCAATAAATTTGACAAAAAATAGTCATCACCCCCCTTGTTAGCTTAACAAATGTCTATTCCATTATGATACCAGTTATGTCACACTGACACCTTTATGAGGTGAAGTGTCGACACTGACACTTGTGCGACATTGATACCATGTTGTGAAGAAGTTAGCTTTTGGGTGTGGTCACATGGGTGCGGGTGCGGGTGTGGGTGTGGGTGTGGACACGAGTGTGGGATACAGTAAATTTCAAAAATGTTGGGTGTGGGGACATGACTAAGGTATATAATATTATATAATATTCAAACTAGAGCAAGTGAGACATTAATTAATATAAGTATATAAAAATAGTAATTACACAACTTTATATTAAAGCAAAACAAATAAACAACTATTACTTTTATCATAATTATAAATATAAGTAAACATAAGACAATTTTATCATAATTGTAAACAACTATCAATATTGGGTTCGATCCACTTGTTGATTATGGGTCCAAGCTCCCGTGCAGCACAATTTTGACAAGAACAAGCCATCTATTTGTAAAAAGGAAACAACTAAAATTTGGTGAAATTTGCCCCTACGATTGATGCGTTATCTTATTTCAATCGTTGATTTTCTTGATGAACGGAGCTCAAAGCTCCGCTTTTGGTTGGCCAAACACGTTACGCCTCTAGGCTCTTCCATTAAAGAGCATTCATCTACGAAGATGAACGGTGTCAAGTACTTTGTTGCTGCTATAAGTGTGTTATAAATCACGCATCTCAGTGGGATCCCACATGTACCCTAATTTTCGCTCTCCTCTTTCTCTCTCTAAAGTATGTCGATTGGTCGTAAGGGTAACCGGAGAACAAGCCAAAATGGCGACTCCTCCTACTATGGCGCCATCTTCTTCCCCGCTGCCACCTTCGTCGACTCCTCCTACTATGGCGCCATCTTCTTCCCCGCCGCCACCTTCGTCGACTCCTCCCCGGTCCAACACTACCTCTCTGCCTTCGTCGACACCTTCGGTCATTCCTCCTCCCTTAATTGTGCCATTGACAACTCCACCACTACCCTCGTCTCCGGCTTCAAAGGCTCCACCATCCTCTTAACCTCGGCTGGCGCTTTTTGGCCCACCCCATCCTCTTCTCCTCCGCCACCGTCGCCGTCAATTCCCTCGTCCAAATCTCCTCCTTTGCCATCCACTCCAACGATCAAAGTGCCTCCTCCTTCATCATCGTCATCATCAATAACCCTTTCTCCCACTGTATATGTGGGAATCACGGTTGACCGCACCCATAATCATGCTTAACACATTGATCGTGTCAGCATTTCATGACACCATGTCGGTGTCGCACCGGTATCAGAGTCGACACTCCACCTCCTAGAGGTGTCCGTGTGACATTGGGTCAACGTGCTGAAGTCCATAATCGTCCAACCAAATTAGGTCAAGTGCAGGCCTTAAGTGGGGCACCGGTCCCGACTAGTCATCGGTCTTCCTCCTTTCTCTTCACCTCCCACGCCAACGATCTTCCGCCTTTGGTTGCCGACGCCGGTGAGGATATGCCAAGGGAGTCACTACTTCCAGGGGCCAAGGTTGCCAAGGGTCTTCCTAGTTCTTGAGACCTTTGAACCACTACAAGGTTTGGGGTTGCCGAAGCTGGCGAGTGAAATATTGCTTTCAAAATTGTTTTCTTTTCTATTAATCATGGTGATTATGTTTGATCTTTTATTGTTATTTATTTGAATATATTGCAGTGAAGGAGCATCAAAATATAAGGATGTAAATATGGAGGAATATGATTTAGATGACGATCAAGATTTGCATACCCTTAATATGAAAATCACTTATCCGATAATCCCTTCACTTGATAATGTTGTTGATAGTGAAGATCCATGATTTCTGAAGTAAAGATTCATTTTATTTATCAAACAATAAGACTTCCTTTTGATTGCTTTATGTATTACAACTCTTGTCTTTACTTATGTTTACAAATACAATTATGATGAAATTAGTAGTCGTTTACTTGTTTTGTTTTAATATAAAGTTGTGTAGTTACTATTGTCATATACTTATATTATATATGATATTGTGTTTGTACAATTATGATATATTATTATAAAGTTGTGTAGTTGTGTAGTTACTTGTTTTGTTTTAATATAAAGTTGTGTAGTTACTATTGTCATATAATATAAAGTTGTTGATAGTGAATATATCTCACTTGCTCTATTTTGAATATTATATATGATATTATATACCTTATCCATTTCCCCGCACCCAATATTTTTAAAATTTTCCGTATCCCACACCCGCACGATATAGGATGCACGTATGGCATAATTATGACTGTTATTATTACACAACATGCAATGCATAGTTGCCTTTACCTAGAAACCCAAAACCACAAACAAGCCCTTTCCCACACAAAGTGGGATCAGCTACATGAATTCATCGTCAACATTGTGCATGGTCCAGTGTCATATTAACAGTTAACTCAAAAAAAGCAAGACTGTGTCTTATCCTTCTAACACTCGTGAGGCATTAGACTGCCTCTTTTAAAGTAATCGCCTTTATCCAGAACACAAAATGATAACAGTGACGGTCCGATTTGGGAGTAATCATAGTAAGTCACAATCCAAGCAACGGATACAATCAGCGCATCTTGAACAAAAAGATAGAAACACAAATAACAAAGAAATTAATTTAGATTCATCCTCACCAGCATATTATAATGATCTGTCATCATAGCTATAAGCCCAGCCACCGATGCTGCTCCCTCAGGAAGAGACAAGTAGGACTGCAATAGCTCAAAGCAAAATACCACAAGCAACAAGGTCAATAAAGTTCGAGTGACATTCCACCCTGTAAAGAAAAACGTAAAAAAGCACAACACAAGATTCAAGTAGAGTCTCAGATAGATAAGTTCAGGACTGCCACCTTTGCCACATGACTGATTCAGTTATAAGTTGATAACTATATTTCTGTTGTTTTGCGTTTACAAGAAGAAAGTTACAAGCTGACCCTTAGAAAATTTTATAGATTATATGAAATGACATGTCTTAGCATAGCACTAACAACCCAATGCAAGTTGGCCTCCCCGTGCAAGTTCTGAATAACACAAGCAACAATTACAATGAGATGATGTATTAGCACCACATTATGAAACTATATCGATAACTATTTGCTCTCTAACCAGGTGAAGAAAGTAAAACCCACCAGTTCCATCAAGACCTACTGTAAAACATAACCAAAAAGGGGTATGAATAATTCCAGGTTATTCTATAAACCAAAGTGAAATAAAAGGTGGCATCATTCTAGGTTGGAAGACTCGGGTGTGTGAACACCCAAAATTTTATAAAAAGATTTTTAGAATTTCTATCTTTTGAAGAAAAATTGCGGTTGTGAGTCTTTTAACGTTTTTCAACAAAGACACCTTAAACGACACGTCAAAAGTAGGAACCTCAACTCAAAATAAAGGTACTTTGAACCCAATCGAAAAAAATCAAATTTTGACAAAATCTTAAAATAATTACCACTCTGCCCTCCAGGCCAAATTAGCGAAATTTAGTTATTTCAGATGATTTTTCTCCAAAGAAAACTAAGATGGGACATTAGGAACCAAACCTACAAAATGTTTGAAAAGTGGTCATTTTACAAGCCTAAGAACATTTAAAAATCAAAAAAAAAAAAAACAAGTCCAAAACACGACGAACCTCAAAAGACTCGCCAGATTGAGAACAATCCTACACAAGTGACCCTACACCAGGGGGTTAAAGCAATATGAGACCCTATACCCATCAAAGGGTTAAAGCGGTCCGAGACCTCACACCCATCAAAGAATTAAAACGGTCTCAAAGGTAGAAGATTAACTCACGAAGCGAAAGCAGGAAGGTCACTCATGCAAACAACAATGTTACATGAGGATGGGACTCAATTATACACCCACACCAGAGGGGACTAGGTTTACCCAATTCAAATGAATTAGGTTGGGGTATAGTTTAACCAGTTGGCTCGACCATCATGACACAAGGTGCAACTGCAACCAATTGAATTGACCAATGTGCAATTGACCGAACCAAGGTTGGACTAACAAGATAGCCGAACCAAGTTAAGGTGGGACGGGCTTCATGTGACTTGCTGACCGAACCAAGTCAAAGTGAGACTGGACCAACTGACCAAACCAAAGTGGACTTGACCCTGACACAGTTGGTCGAACCAAGCCAAAGACCAACAGCTACATATGACTAGCCAAGGACGAGTTGCATGTGACCAACATGGGACCAAACCAAGCCATGACGAGCTGGATCAACCATGGGACCAACCCCAAACCAAATTGGGGTGGGTTGGATCAGCCATGTGACCAGCCCATCCATGGAACAAGCTAGAAGGTGGGGAGTTATTCCAAGGATATTCCCTAGTCTAAAGACTTCTTGGGCCCTTGGGTTGAGAGTCAAAGAAGGCAATTAAGGGAGAAAACCAGCATGAAATCAAGAGAAAAAATAGATAGGGAGAAGAAGGCCATGAGTGGAGGAGACCAGCCCAAGAAGACTCGTCCAAAGCTTGAAGAAGAAGGTTCGGCCTCATTGACTATCGTACCATCTAATAAATATACACCAATAAGCACATGGTACTGTCACAAACATCTCTCACTTTTCAGGACTTAAATTTGATTGACAGTTCATACCATAGAAAGGGTTTCCCAACCTTATTCATGTTGTAAAGTGCCTTCACCATATTAGCTGATCTGTTGTGGACTACATTAGCAACCTGAAAAACAACATGAATGTTTTAACTGGTATATATAAAAAGAATATATAATTGTTACAAGCCAATATGAGGTTGAGAACCTTAGAACTCCAATGTGACACACTTCAAAGATGAATCTTGTTAAAGAAAGTAACACATATTGGTTGAGATTGTACTCTAAATGCAATGTCTATCAAGGTTAAATTTTGAACTTTTGGGGGTACTTATCTAGATACTGATCATTTCTCATCCTTTTGCAATTTTGGCAAGTGAACACATGCTTGAATGATTCTTTTTAGAAACTTTTTTTTGTTATTCAAATTTGACAAAATTATCTCAGAATGATTAATAGTTTGTGTATGGGAAAAGGCTTAGTTGTTGTTGTTGTTGTTGTTGATTAACAGTTTGTGCTGTCGGTAAGTGTCAATCAACATCATAAAGGCCAGTACCAGATAAGACGTTATAACCAAAAACCGTGCAGGAAAAGTAAAAGAAAGCCACAACCTACCTTCTTCCAATCTTTCCCATATTTACGAAGGGCTTCATAGAAAAGTTCAAGTTCCCCTTTACTCCACTGTGGGCCCATCATGTCAGACCATTTTCGCTTCTGCATCGATGTTTTGAAGAGCCATCAGCAATCCCAAATACGTCTTGACCAAAAAAAGAGAGTAATTAATTTGCACAATAACTTCAAAAGGGAAACAGAAAAGCATATTGTCCTCGGTTCTCTTCTTTTTTCAAGGGATTTCATGTTTTCCAAAATCAGAATGAGGAGGACCTAGAAGTGAGCTTCTCCAGTGAAGGCAATCACAGAAACTTTGAGCAATAAACTTTTCCAATTTAGTTCATTCCTCTATATTGAGAAACATCATAAGAGCCAAGAGACTTAAGAAAGCATCTCACAGTTTTTAGCCAAATGCAGCAGAAGTGCATCAGCAGAAATAACATACATACTACTAACAGAAAGAAGTTACTTTCATATATCGTTTTTGGCACCGACACAAATAGCTTTCTTTGCTTCACCATATGCATCACATAGATTATTTATTGCTGAATTGTGACATTATTTGTTGGCATGGATTTGAATACTTAGAATAATGCATGGAGAATTGTCTTTTTCAACTTCATTGACCCTTCCCATTTTTAGCTGCAAGACGATCCAAAAGATTACCAATTCAAGAAAGCCAAAATCTATACTTATGACAACAAAAAGGAATAAACTCGCAAAGTGCGGTTCCAGAAAAGGAAACAAAGGAGCATCCTTTTCTTCATTACGATACAAGATCTAAAAGTGAAATACGTACTAGATTTTACAGATTAAAAGGTGCAAGAACTGCTCAACAAAGATGCACCAAATAAATAAGCGATGTAAAGTTATTTGCTACACCAGATCCATAAGAAGCCGACGTCAAACAAGCACATTCATAACCAACAAATTGCCACATTTTACCAATTTCTCCACTACAAAATGACATGCTAAGAAGATTAAGTTTTAAATTTACGATCTTACCCTTAGTATGTTTTTGCTCACTCCACCATCATCCACATCACGAGGCTCTTCAATGGCTTTTGAAAAGCGCTTGCTTAAAACCCTAGTTCTCTTGCTTGAAGCCATAGGAGCAGATTCGCTGATCAAATTGACACAAAACACAAATTATTTCAAACGTATCTATATGAATAACCCAAATACTCACAGGAGAAAGCATCATCTTAATTCACAGATAACCTAAAAAATTACCCAGTTTCAGAACCTCAAAAAGAAAAGATGTGAACATCTGTACATATTCTGCATAAAGGATAAAGTAAAAATTGAATGAATTTTGACCTAGAACCATAAAACCATTAATTCCATTTACAATAAGATTTTATCCCCAAAGGTGGCAAAGAAAAAATAAATGGAAGATAGACTGCCCTCAACGATAAGATTGACAATTTAAGTGATACACACACGTGTGCACACAAGTATGTGTGTGTGTTCATATACATATATGAACACATACATATATATATATATATATATATATATATATATATATATATATATATATATATATATATATATATATATATATATATATATATACACACACACGTGGTGGTGGTGGGCTGGGGGGTTTGTGAGGGTACGGGGAGAGAGAGGGAGAGAGAGATGTATAGTGTATAACAACGAGCATCTATTAAATGACAAGGATTGAGTGAATCATGTACGATGCATGAAACTCGAACGTTGACGACTCCTTGCTATCTGCCGAGTGTTGTAACCGATCCATGAAAAAAAGAGATCGAAAGATCGTTTGTTCAAACTATCTTCTTAGATAATAATGAAAGGAAGAAACTTTATCGACACAGAAAAAACTGAAAATTCTGGGATAGTCTTCTTCCTGATGCTATTAAAACTGATTCGGAACTTCAACTCAGGGTCTGAAACAAGATGAACAAGTTAGTTTATTTAGTTTGAAAGATTGAAGTAAGTGACACTATATGCAAATATGTAATTTAGACATTTCTTATATGGACGGATAAGAACTCCGTCACTCCATAAAGAAGAAGAAGATTAAAAAAGAGAGAGAAAGAACAAGAAAGCACCGCCTAGTTCACTCAGATTGATAACACAACACTTCTGGACGACCCAAAACGGACAAAAGAATGCACCAGTACTGATATCTCGTCTCACAAGACGACCACAAGCCAGAAAAATAAATCAAGGAGCACCATCCTACCGTCACGCGCTCTTTTGAAAACAATCCCAAAGGGATATCCTCGATAGATGCGTACAATTTTCACCTTTATAACTAGAATTGATCTGATCAGGGTGACAGTGACAAAAATTACAATCGCTCAACCAATTGACAGCATCTACAGAAGAAGAAACGCAGTTGCGCGCAGAGAGACAGACAGACATAGGGAGGGAGAGAAGGGGTCGTGATCTCGGAAATCACACCGAGAAAACGTTGTCTCTGGCTAGAAATCGAAAAAGAGTGAGAGAGAGAGAGAGAGAACAGAGACGCAGAGAGATGTTCATTTCCACGAGAAAGTGTAGCAGCCAGAGTCCATCTCCACTAAGCTAACCCCCTTGGAGCTACGAAGGAACTTTTTGAACAAACGAGCTTTTCTAGACATCAAGACAGATTCGCACTTACGAAATCTTTTTAATTCACGGAGGATCCACACAGGAAAACCCTTAATTCGAAGAACAATCTATTCAAAGAGCACCACATGGACAAAAGCGAAAAGAAAAACCCCGATCACGAGAGCAAACCAAGATCGTACCTCTGATCTCCTTCCTCGTCAGAGAAAAGCAACGAATTGGTGACAGAGAGAAGTAAAGAAAGAGAGATGCCTCTCCGTCGTCGTCTTCGTTTCTTAGTCGCCGATTTGGAGGGAAACAAAGTGAGAAGAGAGGGAACCGCTTTGATTGAGAGACACGTATGACGTTCCCCCCCCTCCCCCCATTTTGGTGGAAGCCTTCCTCTCTCGGCTCGGAAAGATAATCATCCCGGACTCCTCTTCCAAAGTTTTGAAATTTCGCGTGGGGCCTCGCGGAATTCGTGATACAAATACTGCGCGTGCCGCGTCTCGTGTCCTCCACCAAAACATGGAAACGGGACACCTGACACCAATATTACTCCATGCTCAAATTTCAAGCATGACCCTCGACTAGCGCGCTGTAGACCGCAAGTTCGATTCCCCGGGCATGCATACCGGCTTCAGCCTCCCGTTAAACTGAAAAGAAGAAATCAAACCAATCGGATCCAAACCCATCAGAATCTGATTCGTTACATCTGGTAAAGCAAGCCCCGATTAACATTTGGCTCTGGTATTAGCTTTCACTGTTTGCAGCCAAATCCAATAGACAATCCAAGCCGGATTAAGTCGTTTATATGTGAAATACAGCCTGATTATCTAAACATGATGGCTTTGGTTTTAGGGTTTTATGCTTTGAACCAGAATCTAAATATAATTGTGTGATTAGAATAGAATAACCGGGTTTGGTAATCATAGGATCCGATGCCTCGACATAGCTACTCTCGAAGACAGTTAGGTGCTAAGATGTCTTCTACATGAAACATAACTCTTATTAGTACCATTAGCTAACATGTACAGGGGTGGCTCCAGTGGTGGATTCGAGATTTCTTTTGGGTGTGGCACACTTTGATTTAACATCCACAAAACACTTATATTTTCTGGACGGACTCAAGAATTTTTCGGATCTCAAGCCCACTGGGTGGCTCATGGATAAGTTAACTAAGGAAAACCAAATCAATACGACGTTCTCTCAACAATGTCCAGCTCTCTTTTTAGTTTAAGTTTTTAAGTATCACTATTACTAGTATTATCATTAGTTAATCTATTCTTGAACCAGTTCACATAACTGGGCTAGGTTGGGTTTGGTGCGGAAATTGGTCTTAACTCTGGGTTTGAACAGATCCATGTATTGTTTGTACAAAAACAGTTGAGTTCCGACCCAAAATGCTTCAAATCAAAACAGTTAGAAGATATATCCCCATATCCAACCCGAAATACATCTGATTAGTATCTAAACTATGTCTACGCTTCCGGAGACATTTTAGTAAGAACAGTTTAAGCCCACATATTACTGTGAGTCGAGTAATCTCGCTTACAAGAAAAATAAAATATACAGCCAACGGTTCTGTAGCCTTATCACGGAGAGTGGGATAAACCATAACTAATTTATGATCCTGCAACTTTAACTGCGAGCTCTATACACATAACCCACGGTTTTACCATGGACTATTCGCCTCACGTTAGGAAATTTCAAGGCCCTGCCACTGCCTACAATTAAAAGGGACAAAATGGAAATGAATGACCATATGACGCATATAAGAACACCTAGCTAAGGGGTAAGTTAAGGAAATTGAAGGTTGTGAGTTCGATACTTGGGGCGTGCATCTGGCTTCACCTCACCATTGCACCAAGGAAAAGAGTACCTATACTAATATTGACCCCTCTCTTTCTCTTATCGTCTCACCAACCAAAACCTCCAAACAGTTCCAACTAAGTGGGTCGCTACATGGATTCTTAGTCGCCATTGAATTCGATCCATGTTAGCATTTAACTCAAAAAACAAGATTATGTTTTGAAATGATACCCACACACCCTTTTTACAATCCAAACATATTTTTTTCTTGTGATTCTCATTTTGTCCCTATTAAATCCATAAAATACCTCACACTAATTGTGATTTCTTGTATGGGTTCTCACTTTACTATCGATCATCCCACACAATTTCTCCGGTGACCCACGATTTAAAGCTTGATCAAATGCATGATATTGAACCATCCACCGTTTCATGGTGCTTTGAATCTAACCGAAAAAAGGAAGCAGAAGAAGAATAGGAAAAAGAAGAGAAAAAGAGGTGGTTTGAAGAGGGTTGCAGTGATTTGGTGGGTATTTTGATGATTTGGTATTTTTTTGTCGTTTATTTGATCTATTGATTTCATTTTCGACCGAAATCAAAACGAAAAAATTCCCGACACGAGATGACATAGACACGCTAAATTTGCTTCATTACCCGCTTGAAAGAAAATGACTGTAGTTTCCACAATTTGGGAAATCTTTCCCTTTTTCTTTCAAGCAAGCCATTTACTGTAGACCTGTCTGGTTCCAATCCAGCCCAGCAGGTTGAACCGGACCCAGACTGCCCGTGGAACTAACCAAAACTGGGACTGAACCAGAATTAATTTCTCGTTTTGGTTTTCAAATCCCACCTAGTTTTTCAAAGAAAATAAAACCGAACTGGAACCGACCCTCATGTAGACAGTTTGGTTCGAGTTCTGGTTTTGGTGGAACCGGTGATCTTCCAGGATCCAAACAAGTCTAATTTACTGCATCTGGATAGTTGAACGAGTGATCCGTGCTGCTGCAGAATCATTGCCTTAACACTCTTGTCACCCCGCCCCCAATTCCCCCTCCCCCGGCTATTGTCATCGGTTTAGGTGTTGGACGTTTGCATGATATATGCAGACCATAGCCACCAGAAAAGGAAGCAGGCAAGTCGCTTCGTACATTGCCGCTCTTGCCAGTCCCCATTAAGTAATGCAGCATTTTATGTGACATACATTTTGTTTGGTCTGTACGTAGGTTTTGGAAACAAGACGAGCTGAGCTGCTTGCCGATTGGCTCGTGTAAGCTCATTCTTGTAGCCTTGGCTTATATATATATATATATATATATATATATATATATATATATATATATATATGCTTTTAAATCTCAACCATCCCATCAATGAGATGGATGGTTGAATTGAAATTCAAATATCAAAATCTAAAAGGTGTACCTTTTTATAGGAACAATAAATGCACCTGGTATAAGTTACTTTTAACTTAAAGATCCATGTTTAAGCATACACGTGCTAATTTCTCTCTCTCTCTCTCTCTCTCTCTCTCTCTCTCTCTCTCTCTATATATATATATATATATATATATATATATATATGTATGACTGAAACTCAAATTTAGAAGCAAAAGAGTAAGGTATATATATATATATATATATATATATATATGGAGAGAAAGAGAAAGAGGGGGGTAAGAGAGAACTTGATATATGTTGAAACACTTAGGTGTCAAAATAAATCTCAATCATGAATCATAGATTATTGAAACTTAAATTTATAAAGCAAAAAAGTACTTTTTGCAGCTCTTATATATATATATATATATATATGGAGAGAAAGAGAAAGAGGAGGGTGAGAGAGAACTTGATATATGTTGAAACACTTAGGTGTCAAAATAAATCTCAATCATGAATCATAGATTATTGAAACTTAAATTTATAAAGCAAAAAAGTACTTTTTGCAGCTCTACTTTTACTCAAATGTATACCTTTGGATTTTTCAATTTAAATTTTAGTTATCTATTAATAGAAGATGTTTGGTATGTTAGCACCTAGATATGTTAGAATATACATGGTTCTCTTTCCCCCTCTCCCCCTCTCTCTATATATATGAAAACCGAATCCTGCCCACTTATGAGTATAATTTAAAAAATTTAAGAAGTTTTAAAAAAATAAGGAGAACATTATTATTACACATGCCCAAAAAAGTAATGGTTGGACATCATCACTGGTGAGTATGATCCAAATCTCTCTCTCTCTCTCTCTCTCTCTCTCTCTATATATATATATATATATATATATATATATATATCCTTTAGAAGTAAAAAAAATCCTTTTCATATTGGAGCTGGTAAAATGAAGGTTCCTAAATGCTGCTTGATATGAACAAGCACATATAAACACACGTCTCACATTAAGAATGGGACAGAGAGAATAGATTGTTTACAAAGGACTCTCCTGTTGAACCACTTTATGTCTGTATGAACCTCTGACCACGAAGAATCACCATAGCCAATTAGCATTTCAAGCTTAAGCAAAAAGACCAATGGCTTTAGAAATGTTCTGATTTCGCAGTGTCCAGGAACTTCCATCACATTCGCGTGATTTGGTTTTTATAATCGACCCAGTCACGATCCATTGACATTCTTTTACTTGAACAAGTTAATCTATCTGCCCCATTTATTGCGGGATAAGGCTTGGTTTTGGTTTTGTTTAGTTATGACAAATGAGTTCACGAAATTCGGCTAGTTTGGCTTGAATTCTTATATATGTTTTTGCTCGTAGGCCAAGATATTACATAATAAAGCCTTGAGCTGCATAAACAACCAGTTGCCCCCATTAGCAACGGTAAACGAACCGAGCTGCACGTAATTTGGCACAGTTGCAATACCGAAGAGCATGCTCATGTTTGGTTCATGCTGGCTCGTTAAGCTATCTGTGCTGACCATAACAGCTAGAGGTTCGGTTCAGTTTGATTCATATAAACATTTTTAGTTAAGATAATGTCTTAAAAAAACCATAACTCTGCCCTTACATGATCACTCTTACATGGTCGGTCTCAATCCCAAATAAAGGAGGATGGTTGTGTTAGGCTTTCGACAACCAGTAAAACTTTGTCCGACTTATTTATCATGGGTTGTACAAATTATGATAGGGCTTTGTGGAAACAAAGAATCCATGTAGCCGGCCCCATCTAATGTGGAAAAATGCTTGATTGTAGTTGTTGTAATGTCTTAAAAAAACATGTTAACCAGCTAATTGGAAGAGTAGACATGTGCGCAAAGGTGAAAAGTTTATATTTACATGTAATATGGATAAAAATATTAATATTTTAACTTAATTTCGAGGAATCAGCCCAGGACCTGGTTTAGGACGTAACAGGTTATATTTCTACCTGATGTAGCAACCCGTAGTCAGATATTACAGAAATCTGCATCGAGTCGGATCTAGATGCAGCTATGGAAATACATAATCGAATCCAAAAACACACTGCAATCTAATATGGTATCAGATATTGGCCAGATAAACACCTGAATCCAAATATGGACCTGATTTGCAATTGTTCATAGATTTCGTTACCTAATCATACTATGCTGAATCATAGTGCAATCCTGTGTTTGTTATATCCAATCTGTTGGACATCCCTCGGCTAGTTTACCTACCCAATATGACCCGACCCAACTCATAGGATCAACTGCTCTACCTTAGAGATGCCTCAGCTGGTTTGCAATGGGTCTGCTATGGGGCTAGGCTTTTCTCCAACGGGTAATGAGATGGGTATAGAGCACCCTATACCCAATTCCAACCCTAACAACATTCTTAAATTTGAAGCATATCCCATAAAATCCAATATTTCTTACATCTTGTCTAAATAAGCTAAAACTTTTTAAAGGTCAGCTTATTGAAAATTTAAAATACATATACATCTCTCTCTCTCTCTCTCTCTCTCTCTCTCTCTCTATATATATATATATATATATATATATATAGAGAGAGAGAGAGAGAGGAGGAGAAGAAAACCGGATCTTACCCACCTTTAACATGCCCGCATTGGTTGGTCCAATATCACTACCCCTACCAGATAGTGCCAACATTAGCAATAAAAACATGGCTCGTGAAAGAAACATAAAAGATGTGTCATACACTCATATGCAGGTTTATATCATGTTGATTATAATGGCAACTGCGATGCCAACTGGGTTTCATGAAGGCTTTTCTAAAGCAGGACTCAATTGAACCCAGTTCTTTAAAGCCTTTACTGTTTCATTGAAACCATGAACTATTTGCTAGGACAATGGACCACAAGTGGGTTCAATTAAGAAGAAAACCATATTTTGGCAGGTCTGGTCAATTCTCTCTTCCTCCTTTCTACCTACAAACACCACACAACACCCTACCAAATTCACATATTTCTCACCATATATATCCATGAGAAGGGAGTATGGTGAACTATTAAAACTTTGTCATTAATACAAGTTCATCAACTGACCCTTCATTCAACAAGCAATTGCTATATTCATGTAAGTGGTTTCTGCTAGGACTAGTAGTTACAAATTACCACAGTATTTGATCTAAAACTCTAAGCATAGTCACTGTCGATGCCGGCGATGCGACAACTCTTTTTAATCTCTTTATCTATTGTGTTCCAGTGCATATTGAATTAGTCAGTTTTATCTATTGTCTTCTACAGTTCAATGAGTGAGTCTGCTTAGTTCTGTCTGGTTATGCACTCCTCTGGTAGTGTTCTTACACCACCATGGTGCGGGCGAACAAGTTAACAGGCGTGAGACAACGGCACTGGGGATCGTGGGTATCGGAGATCAGGCATCCGCTTCTGTAAGTCTCCTGTTCGAATTTTGCGACAGGACTTGACTTTTCGTATCATTTTAGGGTTCATGGGCACTCCTCAAAAGTTTTTCTTTGTTGTTTTTGCTGTTTCATTTTGAAAAACTAAGTCATGCTTCACATAATGATGGTACTAATGCATTGTGACAAAACAGTAAGTAATTCATGTAGAGTTGAATTTGGCCTCTGATCCAATGCATTAGCATTGTTTGATTCAATTTCACAATAACAAATGGCAGAATCAGGGTATCTGTCATGCATTTTAGGATCTAGTAGTCACAAAGACAACTTCAACTCATGTAAGGTTGGCAGTTCCAGACGCAACAAGAAAAGCCGACGAGAACCCTACTGAGAAGTCTGTTCGTGTCCGCCTGAAGTGATGAAAAATGAGGTCCTATTCATGTTGACCTGTTTTAGAAACAAAGATGCGACGGCACAACACAAACACGAAGTAAAACATGAGATTGCTTGCAGTTTCAGCACAACAAGAACATGATTCGGAACACAAAATCACCATCCCTAAACTGTTGTTCCCCACATTGCATCAATTTATATAAGAGCATGCACGCACATGACGTATCTCGTGTCATTTCGGCGTGTCGTCTAGAGAAGATGTGACTTGTTGCAATTGCTTGCTAATGACATAGGAAGAGGAGGATGTGGCTGGGAACATTTGAGAGTGCAGAGAAAGCTGCTGAGGCCTATGATGAAGCTGCATTTCTGATCTATGGGCCAAATGCTAAGACCAACTTCCCAATCAATGGCTCTAAGGCCATAAAGGATGATGATGGTAGCAACACTAGCAGCCTTACTTCAAAGCTTTCCAAGCTTTGCCGTGAAGCATCACCGTCACTTACATGCCTCCGACTCGATCCGGAGGCGTTGCATATTGGCCTTTGGAAGAAGGGTGCAGCAGCGGCTCGGACTCCAACTGGGTTATGTGGACCGAGTTGGGGACATGGCAGAGCAAACACCACTTAGACTATCACCGGCACCTAAGGAATTAAACAAGGGGTGGGAAGATGATGAATCACTTGCATTGCAGATGGTGGAAGAACTCGTGAGTGAAGAATTCATGGTAAATTTCGGAAACTCGCAAACTCCATTCGAGTCTCAGGCTACCGAGTCAGAGGTTCATGACGGGGTTTAGTCCGTTGGCCGCAGCTCGCTTAAGCAATTCCTTGTGTTGTATATTGTGACAGAGTTTGAATCCACCCTGCTATTAAGTAAATAAGCAGTAAACTTTGTATAATGTTCAACGAAAGACTGCACTACGTGAAATATTACTAGTTTCTTGTGGCCATGTTAATGTGTATCTTAGAGAAAATTTATTAATATTTTGTTTTTATTAGGTCATTTATAATTGGCTTGAGTTGGATAACAAAGCTATACAACAGCAGTCCTCACCTGGAGAGGAAGGTGGGCAGGTGCCGACTGAAATAAGTTGTCCATTTGCAGGAACCAATGCTCGCAGAAACTGGTTCCTATATAAATATATAAATCTAGATATAGATACAGAGAGTGACTTGATCCTGTCCACAGCTAATGCTATTCACTCGTACCTATGGATATAATGAGACTGTACATCATTTTTCGAATATCTTTATAACTTTAAAAATTACATTCATGCTATCAACAAAGCAAATGATTGAACATGAGTGGGCAGCTGTCTGTAGTGGGTAAGATTTGATTTTCATAGATACATAGATATACAAATAAGATAGATAGATAGGTCATGTTCATCGGCTTCATTTGCTCATTAGGAAAAGAGTGCTAGTGAAATTGAGTTGAACCGTGTCTTCCTCTTCTTTGGATTGTGATCTGGGGATAGCTTGACCCCAGCCAATTGACGCACCATTTATCGAACTTGGACACACCTTTGATGGTTTTGATGCCGACCCATAGCCAAGGAAGCCGTAGCTTCATCATTATAGGGAACATGAGAGACACCTTGCCTTCTTTTTCTTTCCGTCAAACGTAGGAACTTCAATCGATCTCAAAAGAAGTTACAGGATGCTCCGTACAGCAGCATGGCTGTTAACAAGAGGCTCTCAAATAAAGTAACAAGAAGCATACATTGAAATTAGATGTCATTAGAGGAGAGAAACAGGGAGACGATGAATCTTAAATTCGTCAGCAAGCTTGACTGCAAGATTGCCGATGTATTTGAAATGCAAAGCGACTCAAACAGATTCTCCAGAGGGTAAAAGAATAAACAGCTGTTTGGCAGATCCACATTGTCTGACTTTGAGATAAGATGAGAAAAAATGATAGAAGAATACACGTCTGTTTGGTACATACACATAAAGTCTAATTCCCATCATATCCATATCCTTCATTAGCGCATAAAAAGAGAACAGTAGGTGGGCGGAAAGAATAACGTATCAAAGGTTGACACTGATTCAGCTGCTGCTAAAAAAAGAGAAGGCCTGTTATCTATTGGATCATTTGTGTCCGTCCATCAATAAAACAATCCCATTTTGTACACAGTAATATGATGTTTACATGAGAGAGAGGAAATAAATAGACTATTACATACACAACAAATGACCCTAATCTCTATCTATTGTTACAAAAGCGTAGGACCAATCTGAACTGCTACTCCTCGTGCACGAAGGAAAAGCCTCTATAAGCCACTCTGGTTAGTGATGAGAAAGGCTAATTGTAGATACCTACAGGTTTCAGAGGCTCCATTACATGCACGACAATCTGCTTTGTGCTCAACAAATATCAAGGAACCCAGAAATAAGATGACAAATATGGTCGACTTGCTGCTATGGCCCGGTATCTTGGTCTAGATCTATGTCTGCAGGATCTCCCACCCAGAGTCTCCCCTCCCTCCACTGGAACTTTATTCTTAGCTTGCCATTTGCATCTACCCCTACCACCTGTCCCTTACTGGCATGTGTCTCCATTCCCATCCCCACCGTGGGGTCACCAATCCATCTCTGATCCTAACCTTGTCCCCACTTTAAATGGCCTAACCTGTTCCATTTCCCATGCCTTACAAAGCCATAGCCTCTCAATAAACAAAAAGCCACCCACAGATCCTCATCTTCCATCCGATGCACCACCCCCATGCTTGAATGACTCACTTCCCCCCACTGGTGGGTTGGGGTTGAAACTGATGCTCTAACCTTGACCCAGTCTCCAATACAGAGCTCCTCCTGTTCTACCACCTCCACTTCGGATGGGTCCAACATCCATGCTTTTGATCCTGCTGAGTGTATATTCGAAGCTTTCCATCAGCATCAATTGCTCGTATAGTTCCAATACTTGAATGGTTGTGCCCTGACCACCCAAATCTTGGTTGCTTTACATATTGTTTAACTCTAACCTTCTGTCCAACAAAGAGTTTGTGAACTCTTTCAAGATGGGAACTTGGTCCTACCCACCTTTCTTGCTCCCCACAAAAGGCCAACATAAGTGCTTCTGTTCCAATTCATCTCCTTCATACCCTATTCCTTGTACAACACCAACACTACCTGGCCCAATTGATTTCCAATTATTTGCATTATCTTTCAACCTCACCCACTCTCCCACCTCAAACATTTGTTCAATCTGCAGGTCCGAAGGATCTCCTCTCCAAAAGTCCTGGCAAACCAAAGAATGCCACCCTCACTTCTCCATCAGCATGAATACTGGTTATAACGCCTCGAGATTCAGGCTGAGCTCCTCTCCAGCCCCACCTTGGTTCAACCAAACCAGTTCGGAACCTAACAAACTGCCCGACTTTAAAGCTAGGAATCTTTTCAACTTCTGTATAATGAGTGGTCGACTTCAATTTACGGAAACAGCAAGCCAACTCCAAGTATCCAGAATCCTGTACACCTATGCACAACAGCTAAACTTTCTCTCCAACACTATTCCGGTCATAACTTGGTCTGGTTCCCAGGCTTGGTTTTGAGCTTACCCAGTCACCAACTTCAAATCCTGGATGTCGTTCTGCATCTCCAGGAGAAACTTTCCACAAGCCCATATTTTGGAGAAGACACTGAAGCTTTCACTCTGACCCAATCTCCAACCTACTCTTAGACAAATTAACAAATTAAATAGAGCAAGACAATAATCAGGTATCTCACAATAAATATATGAAGATAACAAACTAAAAATGGTAGCAAATGATCAAAAGAATTGCCACCTTGAAATCCTCCACCTTCTCCATGTCCGAGGGATCAGCTTGCCATGGAATAGGTCGACCAGGTATGTCAATAATGAGCAAACCATCGCTTCCTATCTCACTTATTCTTCCAACACTGTGATGCGTCTCACCTCCCCACGCGTACCTTGGTTCTGCCACAGATCTCTTCACACATACCCGATCACCAATCTGTAAGATAAAATTTTTGTTAATATACCACATGTAATTAAGAGAGGAGAAAAATAAACTGTCATAGAACAAAAATAATCTACATTCTTCTTACCCTAAAAGGAGCAACATGCTCAACCTCTTCTGGTTCACAATGCCATGGACCTGGCAAATAACTTAGTTTCAATAACAAGCTGCTGTCCGGCCTGATACAATATACTATACCAATACTTCCAGGTGTCACAGATCCTAATCCATGCTTTGCAGATGTAAAGTAGGGACGAATACGAACCCAGTCACCGACCTTGAATTCTTCCACCCGTTCCATCTCAGCAGGGTCAGCCTTCCATCCCACGAGATTGACCTCGCCACCCAAACCTAGTTATGGAAAAATCATAAGAAGGTCCTACTTGTTACCTTAAGGTAATAACAAGCCAATTTTGGAGATGTTGCAGAAATTTATGTAAGAGCATGTGCATGGAGTCATGGACGCTATGAAGTGACTGCACAAGTCAACCTCTTGTGAGACCAATTCAACACAGACCACTCGAGTATTCTAGCAAGACAAATATGCTGCTTTCCCCACAGTCCAACCAATTGTATCTAGGTATAGTAGACTCAACCTTGTTAAAGAGAAATAAGGATGATACAACCGAAGTCAGAATTGAGAACTTTCAGGCAACATAGAGACAATTAGTATAAGTGACATAAAAATTGGATATCTTGGAAATAAAGGACTTCAATTCCAAGAGTACAGGAGATCTCCTATTCAACATGCAAAGTAAATGTCATAGCTCATGAATCAAACGCATTAGCACTGGAAAGTTTTCCCAAGTGTATTAAGTCCTCAGTAACCCTGAACAACAGAATGCAAGCACACATACATGAGAAAAATTATGTTCTCTAGTTGAGTTGATTAACGGAAATAGTATAGGAATAAACCATGCCATTCTCTGAGAAAAGCTAGCTCAGATTTCCAGGTAACTGTACTTTATGCATGCAACAAGTGCCTGAATTTTAACAGGAGATAGCTGCTGTGACAATGCTACATACAGTATCTATACATGATGTCAAATATACTCCAAGTTTTAAATGGTTGAAAAACAATAAGGAAGTTCCATTACTTTGGCTCTTTGACATCTGGTTTCAGCTTCACGTGCTGTCCCCTGTCCAGAGGAATCACCTTCAGCACCTCATTAGCATGGAGACGAGCTTCTCCAGTGCAAAATGACACCAGAAGGACATCTTTATCTAGGAGACTCTGCACAAAGCCAACGCTTTTATGCTTTGCGCCTTGCCAGCCAAAAGAAGGTGTCTTGACGTTTCTCTTGAACTTCACCCAGTCCCCCACCTCATAACTAATCATCAGAAACAAAGTCATTTTCAAAACCAGAAAAAAGAACATCTCAAAGGGCATCAATGTTTTTGACTTTTGAGACGTTTTAACACAAAGCCCAAGCAACAAAATGATTCTGTCCACACTTACATTGTTGGGGAAAGATAGATTCCTCTACTTATCAGAGCATCCATAAGATCTTCCGAAATCCACTCACGAGGAAGGGCCTCCAGAAAATCACACAAGGTTTTCCCGCTATCAACAAACATAAAATGAGTCAGCATGTGCCATATGCATTACTATAGCATATTTTAAACGGAACGGATGGCAACTACAAAGTCGATGCTGATAGAAATGAGTCTGCAAGCCCTGTATACATCGCAAAACCATATTTTAAAGAAAAGCCAATGGTTCTTCACACCAAATTTGAAATGCCAGCAAGTGACTGAGGAAACTTGCAATGACTACAAAAACTGAAGACCTAAAGTTCTTGTTGTACAAAACTAACCAGATAGCAACCCACTGTCATTTAGCTTACCCAACTGGTACAAGATCGTAACACATCAAACGCTCACAAGCAGCTTTATTTTCACCAACATAAGCTAATGGATTGATAAGAGGTAACAGAGATCTGAAGTACCAAGAAATAAGATAATAGAGGATCTCACCTGTGATTTCTGACATCAATAGCAGCATCAGGATATTGAAGCATAACAGAAATCCATTGGAGGTTCTCACGAACCATTTTAGCCGTATCAGCCGCTATGTGGAAAGCATTATCACCTTCATCATCCTAAACATAGAGTAAGGTTTTTATGGTGATATAACAAGGAAACTTTATATCCAAGGAACCACATATATCTCTGTTTGTGTCTATGTGCACCTAAGTGTTGCAAACAAAAGCTTGTGCATAAAAGAAGAAACTTTATGTTAAGAAAAACAAACTAGTAACTAAATAAACTATAAATTAAAGACCAAAGAGGATATTCCCACACACAAACATGCAGAGAGGTGTTTTAGCTCAGAGAAAAGGAAAGAGCTTGAAAAGCTAGCATGGCGTACATACATCTACACATTCAACTTACCTATTTGCGATGCATTTTCAATGCTTTGCCCACAAAACAAGACCATAACTAAAGCAAGTTATGGATGTCAGGCCAAGGACCGCTCTTCTTCTCCTCATTCTCTTTTCCACAATATGAAACCAAGGCAGTTTAAGGCAATTTAACTCACATAGGGCAGGGCTTGGCCAAAATACTGAAATAATTTGGGATCTTCCCAGAACAAAGTCAGTCACAAGGGAATGCACTATGAACTTCACATTGTTAACAAGAAGATGAGGACGTCAAAGCAAGCCTCTAACTACAATTACTCTCATCATCAAGACTGCTTCATCTTGTGCTAGGCAGCACCTCCATTTGTGATTCTCATTTCAGTGATTCCGATCCACCAAAGAAGGTTTCTCACCAAGCTATAACTAGAAGCCCTACCTTATAGTGAAGCACTCACATATTATTGTGTGAATAGAGCTGTTCAGTCAGTATACATGGTAATGAATCAGATTCCAGACCTACAGAAATCGCTAAGCGACTTCAAACAACAAATTGGCATACCTCAAGGTATTGAAGAGCTTGAGTCATCCCAAAATCGTCCTAATTGATATATTTCTCTTCTTCTCTATGCCGACTAGTCAAGCTCATTGATCAACTGAACTAGAAGCGGTCACAAGACTCCCAACACAGTGTAAAGTTCAAATTGGCAATTTGTCAGCATCTGATTCCTCAGGAAGTATCAAAAATCTGTATTTTTTTCAATTTTTAAAACACAAAATCTTGGAAGATGATTAAACAAATAAAACGTAATTATGGAAAGCTAGTACACATACGACCCATATTTTCGAAATATAAATAATAATAATATATATTTTGATCCGGTCTCAAACTAAAAAATATGTGTTCTCAAAGATCAGCAGAAATAAGAATATGATTGAAAAGAAGATAGCGATTGATAATTAGAATTTTAGATATACTTTTATGGATATTTTGGGAAGAAACATCAAGGAACATAGGAATAAAAATTTATTTGTTGATACAAATGCACTTCATCTTCAAAGCCCTCATACAATTGAAAAGAAGTCAAAATTAGAATTTGAGATAGACTTTTGTTGACATTTTGGAAAGGAACATCATGGGACATTGGACAACGCACTTTATTTAATCATATAAGTGTACCCCTTCAGCAAAACCCTAATGTGTGCAGTGTTGTCTGACGCGTATCGTATCGCGTATCGCTGGGCTCCACGATACGGGCGTATCGTATCGTATCGTACTTTAATATTAAAAAACTATAAAAATTATTTAAAAACTCAATAAAATTAGTAAAAATCCGAAAAAAATCAAGAAAATTCTGGAAAATTTTGAAAAAATCTGGTAATTGCTTTAAATTCATATAATGCAAAGTTTAGCACAAATTAAACATTTAATATTGAACAATTGCATCCAAAATTATATATTTTGAATCAAAAAATGAAATACATTTATATTTTACATATTGTAAATTTGTATCAGGATCATTAACTAAATAATCTTCATCTTCTCCTTGATGATGTTATTGCACTTCAAATTAATTCATGCAATGTCTTCTTCAGTTAGGACTTAGGAGTGCATTTTCTTCGTTATCTTCCATAATCCACTCATGTAATATATCAAAATTAACAAACTGCTATCCTTGTACATGTAGTTGTCATATTTGCTATGTGAGCAAAACAAAGAGCTCCATTTCTTTGATTATTGAGTCTATGACACCTTAATGATGTTATATTATTACTTGATGATGTCCCCTTTTTCTCTTATTGGAGACTAGATTTTTAACTAATGCATGAGCTTCATTTCTCACTTCACAGACTGAGTTAAGCCTCACACACATTGATCATGTTCAACTCAATGGAAGTCATGTAACGTGAACCTTAAAATAGTGAAGTTGTGAAATCCCTACTCAATGAACCGAGAGAACTAAATGTTTTTAATTGTTTACGATCTTATGAAATTAGAAACTGTTAGCAAAAATATACCTAAAAGTTGTAACAGAAAGGGAAATGATTTTGTCATAATTTTTTTTTATACATTATTCTTATTAAATAAATGAAATTATAAACCCAAATTATAAGCATATTGGAAGATGCCTTTAAGGGAAGTGAAGAGAGGAAAAGTGAGGGCAGAAACATGCAAAAAAATTTTGAAAAAAAAAAATTTGAAAAAAAATATTTTGAATTTTTTTTTTTTGGGCGTATCGCCCGTATCGTATACGTATCGCATACGGTGCGATACGGATAACACTGAATGTGTGTCGATGGTATAAACTTCAGATGCAATTCCCCCATAACATATGAGACAGAGAGAGAGAGAGCTTCATTGCAAGAGTCTTAAGACCATGCAGGTAGAGGGCCACAAGAGCGTAAGAGACAATGGAACCCAGGACGAGCGACTACTGCAGCAGCAAGAGGCAACGGGAGATGGCGGTCTCGTCACCAACCATTAAAATGATGGTTTAACGTTTACATTACTTTTTTAAAGAAGCTGCAAAACCCTGTGTTCAAAAGAATTCCATTTTTCTTTACATTTTTATACAGTGAGTGCTCATTTTGTGTTTTTTTCTGGAGAAAACGTCATCTTCTGTTACCACAATCATAAATCAAGTTATCGCTATAATACTGATTCTAAATTGTTTTGAGGCTATGTTACATACATAAACACTTCTAATAGGGTATTGCACCCATATAAGCATGTCATGCTCACACCTGATACTTCCAATTCTCCCGTTTGACTAGGCATTACCGGTTTCAGATACTCTCAGAGAGATAGTTTAGTGTAAATTTTATATTGTTATAGTCTCAAAATCGTGTTGTCAAACTTTTGTTTGTTTGTCTTATTGAAATTTAAAATTAGTGCATTTATACACATAATAGTGTCCGCACAACTCATGATTTTTAAAGTTGCAATATCACCAGTCCTGTACTCGCACCTGCACTGTTGTGACAGAGGTTTAGCTCATGCACCAAAGAACTAGGACGACAAACAAGATAAATTTGATCTAATGAACACAAAATATAAGCATATAAAGAGCTTTTATATGCTACACTAACAATAACCCAAAGAAGTACAGAATAGTTGTGCAAATTTTTAAAATGAAAAGATTCGAACAGAGATAAACAAGTATCTTTCCAAACACTTATGCTTACCTGCAAATTACAATTAGCTCCACTAGACAAGAGCAAGCCAACACAAGAATTTGCACCTCTTGCCAATGCAACATGAAGTGGTATTGTATTGTGAGCATCCCTGATGTTTACATCAACTCCAGCGTCTAGAATTATCTATTAAAATAAGGAGGAGAAAAAGAAAGCTTAAGATTGCATTTTAGGTTTCGACATGTTTGAAACAATTTTTTACACATGCACCAATTTCTAACAAAGAAGCAAAACAAGCAGAAAAAGAAACCTTCACCATACCTTAACCATCTCAACATCATTGGCCATGGCTGCGATATGCAAAGCTGTCCGTCCATGCTGTGTCTCCTGGGCAGTTGGATCAGCACCAGCAGCAAGCAAAATTTTGACCATTTCTCTACAATCTGTAAGGTAGAAATCAGAATAATTGACAATACAGCATATTCAATCCCCTAGAGAAGAAGGAATGCTTTGACATTGTGTGATCAACACAAATGTAACCAAGGAAATCAACAAGTGTTTGATAAAAAGCTGCTAAGACATCCTATGGATGTAAGTTAATAATAACAGAACACATAATAACAAACATAACTTTTATCAATAAGAAAAAGAGTTACCATTTTCATGGTCTTTCTTTATGTTTGCTGCCATGCATAATGCTGTTCCCATGGGGCTCGGAACTTCAATCACCGCCTCCATTTCCTCTGGAGATGAAACCTCCACCCATCTTCTGATAACTGAGACATTCCATGTTGTGATGCACATGTGCAATGGCCTGCATCATAAGAAATCAAGTTTCTTATAGGCTAACAAAACAATGTGAAATACTTTGCTGCCCGAGCTGTTCAAGACAGGGGGAAGCAGGTCATGGCTTGAAGAGAGTCTCTTTAATGCCACTGCAATCAATAAAACAGTTGAAGCTCAAAAGACGAACAACAAGACAGGGGCTATTTGAAACCAAAAAACCCTGACCGCTATTTTTCTTTGTCTGTCTTTTCCATTGAACTTTACTGACAAATCCTATTTCCTGACGTTTATTTCAGTCACCTTCAAAATGAGAGGATTTATGACGATGAGTCAATCTTCTAAACCAAACCATTCTCCAAACGTCTGGACATGTCATCAGGGAAAATGAAGGATTTTATGATTTCTGAGCTCCCTCAATTGCCCAAAGGTTGTCAAGCAATGCCAAACGTGATTTTTGTGTTTGGCCATAAAACCACAATGAAGAGTAGAGGACAATGTGAAATCTCAGCATTGATTTTAGCATTCTGTTCAGACATTTAATGTTGTAAAGAGATCCAGCTCACAAACATTGCACTTTGGTATTCTAATACAAATAAAACAGTGAGAAAATGAGCACTGGCTAGAGAGATATGTGACGTCCCAATTGATTTCAGGCATTCACATCAACTTAAGAGTGAGTTCTTACGTCAAATTCTTCGAATTCAATATCCCCATTGATCTACAGCCTCCATGCTCCAAAATGACCTTTGCACATTCAGTATATTTCTTCGCAATGGCTCTGTGCAACACGCTTTCACCCTCATCATCAATTGCATTGGGATCTGAACCAGCTAACAGCAGCTCCTGTGATTATGATGAAGTCAGGTACTTAAAGAACATAAAATACCTCTCAATAGTCAAACAAGATAAAGACAGAACCACTTAGAACGAGATGACTGCATGATAGAAGAGCACTTACACGCATACAATCTGGTTGACCATGAAAAGCACAAACATGAGCAATAGATGGACCTAATCCATCCTTCAGCCTTGCACTCACATTAGCAGATCTTCTGATGAGAGCACGAACACATTCTGGTGACCCAGCGGCTAATGCAAACACGATCGGAGGATCTCCATCTCTATCCAGTACATCAACGTCAGCCTCTTTATACTCCAGAATAGCTTCAACTAGTTCTGCACAACCCCGTCTACATGCCAAATGTAGTGCAGTCTGTCCATCAGCATTTTGACCCTCTAGAAGGGAACAGAGTAAACTTCTGTTGTCTTCAGATGCAGCTCTTGAAAGGAGGACTCTGTGAAGACAAATGAAACAAAAATGACAAGAGATATACCTTAGGCTCTTCAAGCACCAGACCACAAGCTCCCTCTTTGATCTACAAATAAGGACTTACCTAACACCATTCGGATCTCCTTGGGATACAAGGCGGTGAAGACTAGTCTGGTCACCCTGGAAAAACTCCAAAACTGATGATGGAGAAGGTTCCGCGGAGTTTAGCCCAGAATCCTTAGCTAGATCGCTGGAATATCAGAGTCACTTTACTCATGTAAGAATAACTGAAAATGGTCCAATAAATAGTCGCATAAACACCCATTCACGAGGCTGAAAACTGGATCAAGCAGCATGGCAACCTTTTTTACTATGTTGGGATGGTTCTCTGGGATCTAGCTGAGACTAGATCAGACCAGGCTCGGGCTAGACATGCTAACTGCTCAAGGATCTGTGCCTGGTTAGAAAATAGATCTAGACCAGGTTTTCATATGGTCTGACCCTTTCAAAAAGGTTTATTTCCCAGGGCTCCGCTTGCTTGGATCATGCCTGAGTAGGCTTTTAAGCCTTTCAGCACGTTGGACTCACAAAAACGGAGATGCTAGTTTCACCAAGTCATAATCGATTAACAGGCTACCCACTGTGCCCCTCAAACAAGCAGTTTGAGCCAACTACTCTCTCCCAGAGAGTGAACCAATTAGAGTTAAACGACACAAAAGATAGACCAACTCCGTCCATGTAAAGGAACGCCCTTGTATAGCCGCTCCCAAGCCCGGATAAAGGAGGAGGGTTGCATTAAGCTTCCGACAGCAATATAAAATTTTGTCGGATTTATCTATCATAAATTCTACAAATTATGGGTATTAAGTTAGGACATCCCTTCTTAGTAATACACAACAAAGCTAAAATGCAGTAAAAAGTAAACAAGGGCTTCAACATATTCGTCTTGTAATTCTACAAAGTAAATTAGAGAGATTCCCACATCATGGCCGAGTGTCAATAAAGAAGTTAGTCATTGTAATGAACAAATTGTAGAGAGGGTCTCTGCATTGATGGATGTAGGGGTAAGGAAGCTAGCACTAGACAATAATATTTATATTGGTATTTGGAATATTGAAACATTGACCGGCAAAGTAAATTAGAGAGATTCCCACATCATGGCCAAGGGTCAATAAAGAAGTTAGTCATTGTAATGAACAAATTGCAGAGAAGGTCTCTGCATTGACGGATGCGGGGGTAAGGAAGCTAGCATTAGACAATAAGATTCGTATTGGTATTTGGAATATTAAAACATTGACCAGCAACCTAATGGAGGTGGTAGATACTATGATTAGGAGAGATTCACATTCTATGCTTACAAAAGACGGTGGGTTGAAAAAAAAATATTGAGAATACATGTTTTAAATTATGGTACTTAAGAAAGGGAAAAGGCTCGAAATGGAGTTAATATTATTATAAATAAAGATTTAAATAATAGTGTAGTAGACGTACAACAATACGTTTTGAATATGATTTAAATAGTATATGGTGACCAACTTTTAGTTATGAATTTTCTGGTAAAAAAGTGAACAAAGAAGAAAAGAGTATATAGAGTTATTCATATTAAATGATGGAATCTCAAAAGTGAGAAAGAAAATATATTTAGACATAAAATTGTTCAAGAAAATACTTAAAATTTATAGGTAAATCTAAGGGAGGTTTAAGAATATGCTTTCAGTGTTAGTTTTAGTAATTTTAATGTTTTAGGTATTATTTTAATTGCCCGTAGTATTAAGGCTATTTTGGTTATTTTATGTTTCGCGGCCCATTATATAAGGGTTGGACTTTTTGTATTAGGGTTAAGAGATTGAAAGGGGGGGGGGCGGGGGGGCTCCATTTGAGTACCCCCTTCCTCCTATTTCCATATTTTCTCTTAATCGTTCTTCTTATGTGTGTGATATTCTATCTTCTACTACGCTACTCACGTTTTTCAACATGGTATCAGAGTCATTCGATTGATGTGAACAACGTATAGTGGGTGCGGATGTGCGCGCTTGAGAGAGGAAGAGATTGAGAGATAATGGCAACGATTAACGTCCAGAAAAGAACACCCATTTGGTTAACTGCGTTCTAGCTTTTAGGGTTTCCTTTTCTTGTCATTGGGGAGCTCTAAACGAGCCCATAATTCATCACTTCTCAGTATTTTGGGGCTGGTTCGTTGTCGAATAGGTTTTGGCAGAATCATTGGGAAGACTTAGTTTTGAAAGGTGTAGATTTAGAAAAGGGATTCTGACGGATGTAGTACCATAAGGCGAGAATCTTCGGCTTCTTGAATGAACAACTGTCAGATCTATTGTCGACAAAGATCAGATGTTGATTTAGATGACGGTGTCAGCGCTGGTGATGGTTGTGAATCCTCACCGGAGCAAGGATTCGTTGGAGCGATCCGGTAGCTGCAGACACCAGAATGGACATCTTTCTTGGCATTTTTTGCAACTTCTGATGTAGGCTGACTTCACGGGAATGAGAGAAGGTGAAGGAGAAGGGGATGTCTTGACGCGGATTCTACGAGGCCAAAGGAAGTATCTGATTATTAATAGGAAGAGCTTGTCACGATTGAACCGATCGTACTCCTTAATTAGATCCCAGAGTTCCTTATCGAAAGTGACCAAGATCAAGTAGTCGAGATCGTCCGTCGGCAAACAACACTTCACGATCACCGACCCAGTCTCGTCGCACAACTCTCTAAGCTTCTCCACGAGTTCAGCAAAACTGATGGAGCGATTGATAAAGAGAACCTTGTTTCACCGCCCACGTAACGGAGCTTGTTGTCGAGATGACGTGGGAGGATCTTGCCTCCATATCTGCACAAAAATTTCATCGTGTTGGCACCTTTTCCGTCAATGTTGCCGAAGGTCGTTGAGGGTCTTCCGACCATCTTACTTCGCCTCTTTTTGGTCTACTTTTGATTATGCAAAACGTCAAAGAAATTCAAACCCACTACCGCAAAGGAAAAAGAGTAAAGAGGGAAGAAAGGAGATAGGAAAGAAGTACACTGGCCCCCCTTAAATTGCAGAACAAGAGGACCAGTTCCAGTGGTGGGGTTGTAGGTTCTGCCTCATTTCCACCTGCCAAAGCTAGGAGACACCCTAATGCATATGAATCGTCAACTTGGCGGGACCAAGCTTTGCCATCCCAAGAGACGGTTTCACCTGTGAACCATCTGTTTGATAAAATGTCCAAGAACAGAGATTAGCCTGTACACCAAGTGTTTGATGAAATGCAATCATGAAGATTGTTGAAATGTGTTTTGCAACAATGAGGTTGCTAGAATTTGCAGCCAAAGAAGTTGCTGAAAAATGTTGTAGCCAAGAAGCTGCTGAAAAATGTTGTAGCCAAGAAGCTGCTGGAAAATGACGAGCCATGAAGGCTGAGTTGAAGATGTTACAGTTAAAGAAGCTGCTGAAAAATGATCAGTCATAAAGGCTAAGTTCAAGATATTGCAGCTAAAGAAGTTGCTCAAAAATACCAACCATGAAGGTTGAGTTGAAGATGTTATAGTCAAAGAAGTTATTGAATATGACCAACAATGAAGACTGAGTTGAAGATGTTGCAACCAGAAGTTGTTGAAGATTAGTGCAACCATGAAGTTGTTGAAGAATGACCATAAAGGTTGACGAAGAATGTTGCAACCAAGAAGGTTGCTGAAAAGAGGACAACCAAGAGGGCTGAAAAATTAGAAAAGAAAAAATGAAGAATGAATCAGTTTTTTTGCAAGTTTGAAGTTCAAAGTATCTCACTCCCAACTTGAGGAAGGATGTTAAAGAATATGCTTTTAGTGTCAGTTTTAGTAATTTTATTGTTTTAGGTATTATTGTAATTACTCGTAGTACTAAGGGCATTTTGATCATTTTATGTTTCACAACCCATAATATAAAGACTGAACTTCTTGTATTAGGATTAAGATTAAGAAAGAGAGAGGGGGCCTCCATTGGAGGGTCTGCCCTCCTTCCTCCTATCTCAATATTTTTTCTTTAACGTTCTTCTTGTGTGTGTGATATTCTATCTTCTGCTATGCTTCCCACATTTTCCGACAAGGGAGACGTACCAACACAAAAGGAAGCTTAGTGGTAGAGTGAAGTAGTGCAAGACAGTGTTGTCTGACGCGTATCGTATCGTGTATCGCTGGGCTCCACGATACGGGCGTATCGTATCGTATCATATCGTACTTTAATATTAAAATAATGCAAAAAATAATTAAAAATTAATAAAAAATCAGGAAAAAATCAGAAAAAAATCAGAAAAAATCTGATAATTGCTTTAAATTCATATAATGTAAGTTTAGTACAGATTGAGCATTCAGCATTGAACAATTGCATCCAAATTTACATATTTTGAATCCAAAAAATAAAAAACATACATAGTTTACACTTTACAGTACACTACAGTTACATATAATGTTACATTTTACAAATTGTAATCAGGATCATCAACTAAATAATCTTCATCTTCTCCTTGTTGCAGATCCTCATCATCATCAGCCACGCCCACACCTTCTTCTTCAAAATCAAATTCTTCATCTCCATAATGTTGTTGCGCTCCTTCCAAATTAATCCAGGCAACGTCTTCTTCTGTTAGGAGGGCATTTTCTTCAGTGTCTTCCATAACCCAATCTTCTAATATATCAAAATTATCCAAACTTATTGGATCGAACTGACTTTCTTCTCTATTTACTTTTTTTAATTGCCTACGACACAAACAAAGATAAACAATTAGTAAGTAATATTAACAATTGAAAACTGAAGTTAAATAATATCAAATTGAAAATTTGAAAGTAATACAACATTACCTTTCACGAAGGCGCATGTTACAACGAATATAAACCAAATCATTAAGCCTTTTGTGTTCCAACCTGTTGCGCTTTTTTGTTAGCGAGTACCTCAATGATGGGTTTAGATAGTAGGTTGCTGCATGAATAGGCTGATGCAATTGTTTATTCCATCTACTATCAATTATTTTTCACACGGGCACATAATCTCTTTTTTTTCATTAAAGTTATTTCTGATCGCTTCTTTTGCCCTGTCCATGGCTTCATAAAGGTAGCCCATAGATGGTTTCTCCTCGCTGTCAGCCAATCTCAAAACTTTCACTAAAGGACAAGTAATTTTCAATAATCTGATGCATGCATTCCAAAATGAACTTCTAAAAACCGTTTCTGCAATTTCATTTAACTTTCTGTTCCTTCTGTTTTGTGACAACTCTGCAAATTGTTGCCACTCATCTAAGGAGAACATTCTCTTTAAAGCTTGCTTCTGTCTTACAATACTTTGTACAGATAAGAAGTTTGTTGCGAACCGAGTTGCAGTTGTGCGAAGAAGCTCTGCACCTTCTGTGTATCTCCTCATCATACACAAAACAAATGCATGGTTGTAAATGAATTTTGTAATATCTTGGCAACACTCAGTTGCTGCCTTTATTTCATCCATCTCACCAATGTCCTCGAGGATGAGATCTAAACAATGGGTTGCACATGGTGTCCAGTAGAAAGTCCCATAAATATCAGCTAACTCCTTTCCAACTGCTTTGTAGTTAGCTGCATTATCTGTAATCAATTGGACTACATTTTCTAGCCCAACCTCTTGTATAACCTTATCAAATTCCTCTCGTAGGATCTCTGCAGTGTGCCTCTCCTCTGACATATCTAGAGATCTAAAAAACATGAGTCCTTTAGGACAATAAAAAAGAAAGTTTAGCAATGTCCTTCCTCGCTTATCGGTCCATCCATCTGCCATGATAGTGCATCCTGTTTCCTTCCACGATTGTCTCAAAGTCGAACAGTATTGCTGCACTTCAATCACGGTCTGATCTAATATCTTCCCTCTCAACTTCTGATAAGAGGGCATCCTGTATCCTGGACCAATGTTAGCAATTGCATCTGTCATTGCTTGAAAATGAAAACTGTTTGCTGCATTAAATAGAATGCATGCATCATAAAACCATCTGCCTACTGCAAGGTCTGCTTGATGGTGCAGTTGTTCTGAAGCCATAGCAGCACGAATTCCTGGCTGAGCACCAGGTGTAGTGGAAGGAGGAAAGAACGAATGTATGCTAGAAGAAGAAGCTCTGAATGAGAGTCTCTACCACCCCTTCCTGCCATCTCAATGGAGTACTTTAATTCAAACAAAAACCTAAATAAAAGCATTTCGTAAATCCCCCAATCTTCAAATAACACTCAAATCGAGTGTCTCCCACTTCATGAATGCAATAAAAATCGTATACACACACTTAATAACTTCATATTTTGTCATTAAAAAAAAAAACCAAAATAACACAAAAAACAATAAATATAAAAGAAAAAAAGAGAAAAAATATTAAAAATATACCTAAATCCGAGTTTGGAGGCTTGGACGAACACCGTAGGGCACGATTTTAGAGCTTTGAACACCAAGGAGGCGAAAACCGATTCTTAGAGAGCTTGAAGAACCAAAAGGAGAGAGGAAACCCACGAAAAATCGTGGGTTTCTCTCGAGCCGGGACCCTTTATAAGGGTCCCAGGGCGTATCGCCCGTATCACACGATACGGGCGATATGCACCGTATCGTGCGATACGGGCCGTATCGCACGATACGGTGCGATACGGACAACACTGGTGCAAGATAAAATTAAGAAGAAAAAAAAGTATGCTACAAATTACATCATGCCAAAGAGGCTTATAAAAAAGAAAAGAAAAAAGTGAAAAAAGCAATTCATAAAACAAAAGCCAAATTTTGGAAAGATTTATATAAAAAACTTAACTCGAAAGTGTTGAAGTTGTTGAGTAATATCGGATCCTAGATGTTAGATCCATTACTATTATTTTCTGATCCAGTTATTAAGTATACTTGAATAAGGGCATATTAGTCCTTTAAGTTATACAAGGTTTATAAGTATTTTAGTTTAGGGTTTAGATGCCAAGACATACACGTGTGGTTGTGTGTGTGGTTCAAAGATAAAACGTAATTCTCCGATTTTTGTTTATTCTACGTGAGAATAAAAATTATTTCAACATGAAGATATGATCCCAACATTTAGTTATTGAAATTAGCAGAAGATACAACAACAGGGACAACATGCAACCCGATGTAGGTGCACACGTATCTCGAGATAGCCCTAAAAAGAAGAATTTTTTTGTTATTAATCAAGATCTTTGTTCCGAGGGAGAGAACCCCTATTTCTAGACTGAAATCAGCATAAGCAACAACCAATTTATCATGGAGAAAAGTGTAGATAATATTTTTTGGAAAAAACAAGAGAAGATTGAAAATCTTCAAATTAATAATATTCGATTTGATTGAACAAATTATCACCTGAAGGCAAGATCTGTGGAACTAGCCTTAGAAGGCCATGGAAAATGGGAATATGTGACTAGTGAATGCCCTAGACCTGCAAAGGCATCCCCTAACGCTACCCAAATGATGCAAAGAGAATAGGTATCTTCCTCGATCCTTCAATCTATAATTCATTCTATTAGTGACTCGTTTATGCGTTTAAATTCTGCTCATAAAATTTGGAAAGCTATCGAGGATGTATATTTTAGGAGAAAAATATTATGAAAAAATATGAAATTCCATATAGAATTAGAAAGTGTACACTGGGAGATGATAGTGTGAGTGAATATTATAATGAATTACGTGTCCTGTGAAAAGAATTGGAGTATTATTCACCAGCTTAGTGTGAGACATGCATTAAAGGAAAGATTGCAGAAGCAGAGGGAAGACATATATTTGACTTATTGTGGAGTATATCATAAGACTTTGAATCACTAAGATGAGTGTACTTAGTAGAGAAGAGTAAGACTTTGAATTTGAATCATTAAGATTAGTGTAGAAGAGTTACCATCTATGGAACTCCATTATCTTCTCATTCGAGAAGATCGCAAGGCACTAGAAAAAGAAACCTTAACCACTACAAATCAACCACAATCAACACCTATTGAAAAAGAACAAGTCCTACAGGTCCACCTTTTTCTTCTTCTTCTTCCTTTCGTCGTGGACGTGATTCTTCTTTTAGAGGCAAAGGCCATGGAACTATGATATCTACCTATAAGGATAAATTAAAATGCTCTCACTGTTTAGACTTTAGAGAACAATGTTGAGATTTAATTGGTAAGCTTAAAGCATTCCAAGTGAGTGAGATGACAACTAGTAGTGAAGTGCAAACACATATACTATGAATCAACTTTTAAAAAGAATGGTAGACTTTAAAGCAAGACTTGGTGAGCAAGTTTCATCCTCACCACCATACGCTACCATGACACATGATAAAGGTACCTCTTCACCATGCGATTATTGGGTTATTGATTCAGGAGTTACTCATCATATGATTGGAGTAATTATTTGATTATCAAAATGTTCATAATCATAATCAAGTTCGACTTGCATATGGATCTTTTTATGGTTGGAAAAGGGAGTATTATAACATTCTTAGGAGTTCTTCAAGTCTCTGTTTTATGTGCCTAGTTTCCTTATTAAATTACTATATGTAAGTACACTTATCAAGACTATGAATTGTACATTAACCTTTTCCTTGTCTCGATGTGTATTTTAAGATCTTAAAACAAGGAAGATCTTTTAGCATGAAAGTTTGGAAAGGGAACTTTATATATTGAGAGTCAAATATGCATATACAAACTCATTTGGCTTCATCAATCTTAGTTAGTAAAGAAGAGACAGTTCGACTATGGCATCTGTGACTAGGCCATCTCCCACCATAACACTTAAGGATTTCCCCTCATACATTTAGTTATTTACCTTCTTCTATTTCGGTTAAATGTGAAATATGTCAAAAAGCAAAACATCTTCGTGTTTCATTTCCAATAAGTGAACACCAATCTTCTATTCCATTTGAGTTAGTTCATTCTAATGTATAGGGTTAAAGTCCTTGTGAATCGTTTACTGGACATCAATACTTCACGCTTGTTTCACCTTCCTATATCCGTTAAAATGTAAGAATGAGGTGTCACACATATTTTCTATCTTCCATAAATTTGTTTAAACTCAATTCAATGCAAATATTAAAAAACGCCGCTACGATAATAGAGGAGAGTATCTCTCTCATACTCTTAGTAGTTATCTAAAGCACCATGGCATTATGTATCAAACCACATGCCCAAACACTCCTCAATAAAATAGGGTATATGTCTAGAAATTGTTCGAGCATTATTCATTGGAGCAAATACTCCTAAATCTTTCTAGGGGAAAGTTATCCTAACATCTGACAAATCGTATGCCCAGTAGATTGCTAAATGAGAAATCTTTCTTTAAAATACTTGTACCTAGCCAAAGGATATTTTTTGTAAAACCTTGTGTATTTGGTTGTGTTATGTTTACATTCATATTAACTTGATCCCCATGCCATAAAGTGTATCTTTGGTTACTCTTCGTCTGATAAAGAGTATAAATGTTGACCCCAAAGCTCTGAAAACTTATGTTTCGCTTCATGTCGCATTCTTTGAGTCTCAATCTGGTACTCATGAAGAAACATAATTTGATTGTGCTACTATTGAGGAACGAAGAGTACTGCCTATTGTTCCAAGTTATACCGAAGAAGAAAGTGATGGAAAAGGAAGTAAAAGTTGACTTTTCAGGCAAAGAAATTCAAGAGAAGAATGATTGGAAGGTTTATCATCGTGATACCAAAAATATATTTTATCCCTGAACAATCAACCATACCAAAATGATCCAATCCACCTTTAGATCCATCTATAGAAGAGTTAGAGTTACCGATTACAATCAAGAAAGAAAAGATAACATGTGTACATTCTATTTCTAAGTATGTACTATATGAAAGTACATCTAAGAATTCCAAAAAGGTTCATATTAAATGCTAGTGTTATACTCAAAAGTGTAGAACAAGCGATGGTGAATCCAAAATGGAGGGCAGGAATTAACTGCTCTTAAAAGAACAGTACATAGAAATTGGTGACAATAACATGCAATAGAAAACCAGTGGAATGTAAATGAGTATACTATAAAATATTGAGCACATGGAAGCATTTAAAGATATAAGGTACGTTTGGTGGTAAAAGGATACAATCAATCTTATGAAATATTCTATAATGAAACTTTTGCACCAATGACAAAACTAACAATCATATGTGTGATTATAAGTTTGGCAACAAACAGATTATGGGATATGTGGTAATTAGATGTTAAAAATGTTTTTTTACAATATAACTTGAATGAAGAGATCCATATGACTTTACCACCTAGAATTGATTATGGTCAGAATCAACATATGGTGTGTCATGTTAAAAAGGCTCTATATGGACAAAAATAGTTTCCACGATCATGGTTTAGGAATTCTGGAACTTGATTACAAAAGGTGTATGAGTAATCATAATTTATTTGTAAGGAAAAATAAAAGAATTTCTATTCCTATTGTCTATGTTGATGATATAGTCCGCACCGGAGATTAACAAGATATTACATGGCTTAAAGGCAAACCGCATCATATGTTTAATCTCAAGGACCTTGAAAAATTACATTACTTTCTTGGTATTAAAGTTTTGCGATCTAAGACAGGTATTTTTCTTACCCACAGAAAGTCCACTCTTGATTTGTTGAAGGATCCTAATATGGTTGATTGCAAGCCTAATGAACCTTTAATTAAAGTTAATCATTAGGTAAATTCACGTGGATCAAAAATATTCAAGGACATTGTGAGGTATCAATGATTAGTTGGTAAACTTATCTATTTAACTATTGCATGCCTTGATATCTCGTATGTACTTAGCTAGGCAGGATCTAAAGAAGATAAAAAGTCCACCTCAACACATTGCAAAAGTAGGTAGAAATGTGGTATCCGGGAAAAGCATAGTTGCAAGATCTAGTGCAAAAACTAAGTACAAAGTCATGACACAAGAGATGTGTGAAGGTCTCTAGTTGAAATGATGGAGTTGAAAATTCAGTGTGAACATCCTATTATCTTATTTAGTAAGAGTAATGCATTTATTTAGATTGTTTCAAATCCATCTTGTTTAGTGACAGTAATGCATTTATTTAGATTGTTTCAAATCCAATTTAACATGAGAGGATAAAACACATAGAGATTGACTATCATTTTATTCAATAAAAAGTGAACAATGAAGAATTTCAGGTAACATATATAAGATATATGATCAACTAGCAGATATATTAACTAAGACAACTAAGACAGTACCTAAAGGAATCCTCCAATCCATGCTTAGCAAGTTTAGAATTATCAAATGTTTGAGTAATATTGTATCCGAGATGTCGGATACATTCTTGTTATTTTCTTGTCCAATTATTAAATATATTTAAGTAAGAGCATATTAGTCTTTTAAGTTATAAAAGGTCTATAAATATACGGTTTTACTTTAGGATTTAGATGTAAGAGAAAATAAGCAACAACCACGAAGGTCGTTGAGAGACACACAACATGCAGTTGTGTGTGTTTCCAAGATAAAAAGTTGTAGTTCTCTCATTTTTGTTTCTTTTGCATGTGAATAAAATTTATTTCAATAAAAAAAAGTGAAAAAGATATTTTTAGGATATGTAAGGCTAGAGATAAGAAAACTATGAATCTTATTTATGTTAGATGAATAAAAAATTATTATGATAAGATCCTAATAGCAAATAATGATATCAAAATTAATTTTATAAGTTTTTAAACAAAAATAAAATTGTTGTAAAAATCGTATCGTACAAGAATACGATATGATACAAGTACACTTATTGCAAGAAGCAATTCATCGTGTTATATTGTATCGTATGATATGGGGTTGTTTCGTACAATAAATAAGGCATATACCGTAGGAATTGATGCTCATTTTTTTGGGTATAAATTATGAGAATACGAAGTTGCAGAAATCACTTCGGCTTTCTACAAAACCCTTTTCACGCTATTCTCTTACTCGCAAATTCTTTTTCCATCCTTATTCTTGTTGATTTCATGATTTATTCACAAGATTCTCAAGTTTTTCACCCAATCCAACTCATCTCTAGGGCTTTTGTCAATTTTATGGCATCCATCTTTATCTTTCCTTTTGCAATTTACATGATTCTTCACTTTAAAAAATTCAGGGGTTTTCAAGATTTTGTGATTCTTAACTTCTATAAAGTATTTTTTTCTTATTGATTGTCCACTCTCGTTTTAATGGATTCCGATCTAATCGATCCAACATAAAAATATCGTACCTCGATGTATGAAGGCAATAGGCTTGTAACCAAGTGTATGTTTTACAATGTAGTAAAGCATAGTGGTATTTATCATATGAAACATCACCTTGCAGGAACCAAAAATGATGCTAGTGCTTGTCTTCGGGTTTCCGAAACAGGGAAGCACGAGATTGAGCATGTATTAAAGGTTTGAAGGAGAGAGAAGAGATTAAGGGTGAACGAGAAGGCAGAAATAAATGGTTTAAATATGTCTCAACCATTTGAAAATGCTTCTGAAGAAATGTAGGATGATGAATTTCATGGTGCACCTAAGATAAAAGAAGAGACAAAAGAGGAGAGGAGAAGGCAAAAAAAGGAAAATAATGTAGGTTTTGTCATTAATAGCAGTGGAGTTGGCTCATGTTACACTACAAAAACTCCTACTCGCTCGATGCCTACGAAGGGTATTGGAGGAGTAGCCATAGGTAGTGGAAAGCTTTCATTTTTCAATACACATACAACTCCTAGAGCTCACTCAAGCACTAGATCAGCTATGGCTTCAAAAGAAGTAATTAAGAAAGTAGATTTGAAGTGTTAAGATTTTTTTATGAAAATTGCCTTCCTTTAAATGTTGCATTCATTTTCATTTCAAAGTATGACGGATGCTATTGTTAGTGTGGAATCAGGTTATAGTCCCTACTTATCATGCTTTGAGAGGTATATTATTGTAGAAATGTGTTGATATTGTTAATGCATGGAGTTCTTAATTTAGGAAGTCATGGAAGGACACATGATGTTCTATTATGGTCAATGGTTTGACGGATGGTCAACATAGGCAGTGTCATCTAAGTATGCTTCCAAATGTGACCAAATATTATATATTTTTTATTGATTTTCATTTAAGTTATCAATTGATTGACTTTGTGTGTGTTTTATTAATCATTATGGTGTTTTATTTTAGATAATGATGGACTCGCTTTGGTGTAAATGCACCAAACTTATCAAGGTTTGTTCAACGTATATTGTGCCAAACATGCAATTTAAGTGATTGCGAGAGAAATTGGAGCTTTTTTAAATGCATTCACACAAGAAAGAGAAATCGATTGGAGCATGCTCGACTGTGTGATTTGGTATACATTGCATATAATGTGAATGTGAAGGTAAAAGGTAACAATTTTAAAAATATGTATTGTGACTCCCTAGTTCTTTTTATTAATAATGAATGATTGATGACTATTTTCCATTTGATATTCTTTATTTTCTGACAAATACAAAAAGATACAAGAAGAATAAGGAAGATGCCATATGACCCGCTAAGCTATGAAAATGTTGATATTCTAGATGATTGAGTCGAAAAGTAGGAGCCCCATTAATTTAGAGGATCAAAACTTAAGGGCACTCCCAGTCGAAACATAACTTAGAGTTCGAGATGAATGAAAAGTCGAGGGCACTCCCAGTCGAAACATAACTTAGAGTTGGAGATGATGATGAAGATAATGGTGTTGGATGGGCAGATCCAATTATGGAGGAGGAAGAGGGAGGAAATGATGGTGATGGTGACTATATCGATTACAATTCTTTTAATGATTATGATCCATGTTGTGGATGATTATTGTAAATGTAATTGTAACTTTGTAACGTTCCGGTTTGGATGATTATTGTAAATGTAATTGTAACTTTGTAACGTTCCGGTTTGGATGATTATAACCTTTTAACTTTGTTGTTTATTAAAGGTATTCAATATTCACGTTATGGATGATTATTCATTATGACATGTTATTTAACTTTGTTATGCTCAACCTTATAGTGACACAAAGTTCTCTTCTCATAACAATTTTGTTTAATGTTGATTGTGATATATATGTTTTGTTCGTTCATTTAAATTCTTGCATTTTTTGGATTTATTAATATTTTTATTTTTTAATCAAGAAATTAAAAAATTTGCACCGTATCATATGATACGAGCGTATCGGTGCCCAGTACGATACGAACACTTATACACTTTTTATAACATTGAAAGAGACACTTATTCCTATAGAAATCCGAAAAATCCGAAGAGAAACGGTAATCACTTTATGAGAACTACTATTTAATGAAATATAAAAAAAGATTATGAGTATACTTATACCTATATAGAAGAACAAGGGAGACATTCAAAATTTTGTGAATTATCATAGTATCAAGTTAATAAGTCATAAAATGAAATTATGGGAAAGAGTCATAAAATGAAATTATGGGAAAGAATTATTGAACGTAGGCTAAGAGAAGTATCGAGTATAAAAATAATCAATTTGGATTTATGTTAGACAAATCTACTATTGAAGTGATTCATCTATTGAGACATATGTCACATGAGTGCGGGTGCGGGATACGGCAAATTTCAAAAAAATTGGGTGCGGTGACACGGCTAGGGTATATAATATTATATATTATATATAATATTCAAGCTACATAAATCAATTTTAATACAACTAAAAGAGGATAAAATGAGAGAACATCGTTTAAGATGGTTTGGACATATAGAAAGAAGATCAAAAGAAGAACCTGTAAGAAGGTTAGAAAAACTAAATTTGGAAAGTATTAAAAGAGGTAGAGGACGACCACAAAAGTGTTGGAAAGAAACAATAAAGAATGAGCTAGCTTATTGGGAGTTAACTGCTAACATGGCACACGATAGAGATCTGTGGAAACAAAGAATCCATGTAGCCGACCCCGTCTAGTATGGGAAAAGGCTTAGTTGTTGTTGTTGTTGTTGTTGTGTAGTATTTGCTAATTTTGGGTGCACGTATGTATCAATTAGCAAGTTCCCTCATAATAATCTGAAACTTACAGTGATTTTTTCGAGCTGCAAAATATCCAAGTTATGGATTCAAAGAGTTTCAAGATCTTTTGTAGGATATAACATATACTAGTATTTGTGGTAGGATCCATTAGTGATATCATACTCTTCTGTTCTATTGATCTGGCAATGTTCCTGGTCTTTAAATGTGTTTGGTGACAGAGATTATTCTGTGCAAAGGCATACAGTATGGAGTCCAATTGTTCGCACCGAAAATCATTCAAGCAGCTTTATATTATATAAAGCTATAATAATAAGTACACAACTTTATATTAAAGCAAAACATATAAATGGTAAAAAACTACTAATTTCATCATAATACACAAATCAATCTTCATTATCCAGACCCATTTATCCGTGAGTTACAAAAAAAAATACAATTTTTTTTTTTAACATGTCGCACCGACACGGTGTCGGTGTCGCACCAGTGTCGGGGTCGACACTCCACCCCTTAGAAGTGTCTGTGTGACTTAGATTGAGACATCTTATGAAACATTTTAGAGCAAAAGAAACAAAACTTTCGTATGGTATTTATTGATCTAGAAAAAACTACCAATAAGATGCCAAGAGATATTATTTGGAGAACAATGAGGAAAAATTATTTCTATGACATACATAAATCTTATAAGAGATATGTATGATGGTGCAAAAAAAAAACATATGTGAGAACTCATGAAAAAATGACAAACTTCTTTAAAGTTAATATTGACTTACATCATAGATCAACTTTAAGTTAGTATCTATTTATATTGGTCATTAACAAAACATATTAAGATAAAGTAAATATCAATCAAAGCAAGATTTCTGTTTCTGAATCGGCAAATATATCTTTGGTGAAATCTCAATCAAAGCAAGATTTCTGTTTCTGAATAGGCAAATATATCTTCGATGACAAGTCAGATCTCCCTTTTTAAAAAGGTGAATAAAGCAGTCACGATTTCACTAAGCACTTTCGATTTGAATGAAGCAGTCACAAGTACTCTTTGAATCAGTCACGATTAGAATGAGACAATCATGATTTAAAGCCGTCACGATTTGAAGTTGTCACGAGTACTCTTTGAATCAGTCACGATTAGAATGAGACAGTCACGATTTGAAGCAGTCATGATTCCAAGTCAGGCAATCATGATTTCAGTCAAGCAAATCACCAACAGTCACGAGTGCCTCAAATCTGATTTTTATCCACAGGTACTTCTATTTCTTTTTCACTCATAAGGATAACTCGATTTAATGATTTTCTTCTTCCAAACTAATTGATTTAAATACCATATAGGCTTTGATATCATATTATAAAATCCAATATATCATTGACTAAAATACGAAAAGAGGCATTCCTCCAATCTGCCCCAAAATGATGACAGACGGCTGAACTCTTGCTGCCACACATAATGACACGATTTTACCCTAAAACCTACTTATACTGAATCTAACTTGAATGACAATAGTGCCACTAATCATTCTTAAATACTACTAAGTGGAGCGAATCTACACTAGACCCATAAAGACCCATAACAAGACCCATTATGTATCAACTTGTTTAACATTATTATGTATACGTCTTGTCCTATCACTCATAACCATAAGTCCAAGCCTTTACCTTCTAATATTTCTCTCCATAGTTTCAATTTTCTATTAACTTTTTTCTTATATTAAATAACATATACCGACCTAATTCTAAGGTTTCTCTAGGGAGAGAAACGAAGCCCTATTCTCATCTATTCAAATTCAGTTGATTAAACAAATCAGATTATTGAAGGCAGACCAGATAAGCTCTATTATATTTCATCAATGGCTGGTAAAGGCAAAGGGATTGACAGTTCCTTCCACACAGGTGAACAATCTTTTTCATTGAAAAAAAAAATTCAGATTACAACTATTAAGCTAGATGGCAAAAATTACCTGGATTGGTCTAGGTCTGTGGAACTCGCTATTATAGCAAGGGGGAGATGGGCACACCTAATGGATCAAATACCAATCCTAGAGACTCATAATACACACTATTCTACCTAGAGAAGAGAAAATGCTTTAATATCATCATGGTTGCTACAATCAATGATCCCATCAATTGCAAAAACCTTTATGTTTCTTGAATCTACTCATGAAATTTGGTGTGCAGTCTCGGAAGCCTATTCCAGAAAGAAAAATGTTGCAAAGGAATACGAGATACTGGAAAAGATCATAAAATGTAAACAAGGCACACGGTCTATCAGTGAGTACTATGCAGATTTACGAGGACTTTGGCATGAACTTCTTTACTTTACTAATATAAAGTGCTCTTCTTGTTACATTGAAAGAAACGTTGAAATTGAAAAGAAAAAAGTATTTGACTTAATGTGGGGTATAAACTCAGAGTTTGAATCAATAAAACTCAATATCTTCGGTAGAGAAGAACTTCCTTCACTTGGCACAGTATATTCTTTATTAATCAGAGAATAAGACCGCAGAAATCTTGAGAGAGACAGTATTTCAGTTACAGAACAACATGCACTCCAAACACGAAGAGACAACACTTATTATCGTGGAAGAGGTAGACAACAAAGTAGAGGATGTGGACGTGGTAGATTTAACTCTGATGATAAGGATAAACTTGCATGCTCTCATTATGGAAAATCGAGGCATTCTAGAGAAAATTATTGGGAATTAAATGGAAGACCTGATTTTTCCAGAAATCGAAACTACTCAGCTCATTCTACAAAAACTCTCACTCCTAGTACAGATGGTATTCAAGAGATCATTAAAAGGATAAAAGGACTAGAAACAAAGTTATTAGAACACTCTCAACCATCATCTTCACAGGCTATAGTAGTTCAAGCAACTCACTCTGTGAAGGGTAATAACTCATCTCCTTCTAATTCCAAAGCTTGGATTATTGATTCAGGGGCTACAGATCACATGGTGGGATATTTATCATATTTTTTAGAATACAGATCTCTTAAAAAATAGGAGTCGATTAAGTTGGCAGACGGATCTTATACTTATATGATTGGACAGGGAAGTGTACCCATATGTTTCTCTTATAAATCTACTTTCAATCAGTTCATTAACTCGTATTCTACTGGATGTGTATTTCAGGATCTGAAGACGAAGAAAATCTTTGGTAATGGTAAACTACAAAGGAGATTATACATCCTGGAAGATCATTTGCAGCAAACCACATCATATAATACTTCAGCTCCAGTAGTTCAGGATGCAGAGATTCGATTATCGCATTGTCATCTTGGTCATTTACTTGTATCAAAACTTCAATATGTTCTGCCTCATCTTAGTATCGAGTCCAATAAATCACATTTTGAATGTGACGTGTGTCAGCTTGGAAAACATCAAAGAGCCTCTTATCCTTTAAGTGACTCTAGAAGATTTCAACCTTTTGAACTCCATCATTCTGATATATGGAGTCCCAGTCCAGTTACTTCATTGTTTGGTCAGAAATACTTTGTTTCTTTTATCGATGATTGTGCTCGCCTCACGATTGTTTATTTAATGAAATCAAAGTCTGAAGTATCTACTATTTTTCCAGTTGTGCATAAATTTATTCTTACCCAATTCAATACTTCTATGAAAATCTTACGTTCTAATAATTGGAGAGAATACATTGGTAGACAATTACAAGCATATTTACACACACATGGTATTATTCATCAGACTTCTTGTCCTTATACTCCTCAGCAAAATGGTGTTGCTGAAAGAAAGAATCATCGTACTCTGGAAGTAGTCAGAACTTTATTACTCCAAAACAATGTCCCTAAATGTTATTAGGGAGAAGTTGTCATAGGATGCCCAATAGTGTTCTCAAAGGATAAAGTCCAATGAAATGCCTTGATAAAAATATTCAAAACTTTTCCATCTAATCCCTCGAATCTTTGGTTGCTCATGTTTTGTATATATTTATTTGCCTAATCGTGATAAACTCTTAGATCTGTCAAATGTATTTTTCTGGGCTATTCAAATTCTCAAAAGGGCTATAAATGCTTGTTACCTTCACTGAGTCTACTCCATATTATCCTTCCCAGGGAGAGCCAATTGTATCCCAGCATAATTCTCCTCATGTCCTTCATCTGATTCCTAGTGAGGGAGAAAGTATTACACATAATAATGAAGAATAATCAGATCTACCAAAAGAGATTTTGATGTATAAGAGAGGATCAAGGAAAATTGTTTATCCTCAAGAAAGGACAGTTCAACATCAAATTACCAAAGAGATTTCTCCTGACTCAGATCCTCAATTACAAGTGACAGAAGACCTAGAAATTCCTATTGCCATTCACAAAGGTAACCGTACTTGTGCACGTTATCCAATTTCTGATTATGTCTCATATGCTAACACCTCTCAGAATTATCATAACTTTGTTATGAATGATGAGAAGAGATTCCTTCAAAGTTCGAAAAAGCAATCAAGTGTCCTTTATGAAAAGCTGTAATTGAAGAAGAATTGAATGCTCTTGTGAAGAATAATACATGGATCATCGCACAACTACCTCCTGACATAAATATTGTAGGATGCAAGTGGGTATTTACGATTAAATATAAGGCAGATGGAACCATTAAGAGATATAAAGCAAGATTAGTTACTAAAGGATACAGTCAGTCATATGACATTGATTATCCAGAAAGCTTTGCACCTGTGGCTAAACTTACTTCAATAAGAATACTTCTCAGTATGGCAGCAAATTTGGGATGGGATCTATGGCAACTATATGTAAAAAATGCTTTCTTACAAGGAGACTTAAATGAAGAGGTCTACATGGAACTGCCTCCAGGACTGAATATAAAAATGTCTGATAATAGAGTGTGCGAACTAAATAAAGCAATTTATGGGTTGAAGCAGTCTCCAAGAGATTGGTTTGAGAAATTCAACAAAGCAGTTTATAGTCTGGGATACAGCAGAAGCCCCAATGATCATACGATTTTCTTCAAGAAAGGAACCAAAATATCTATTCTTGCCGTTTATGTTGATGGCATAATTGTCACAGGAGATTACCTTGAAGAAATATCCAAGTTAAAAATGAATCTTCACAAATTATTTGATCTTAAAGATTTGGGTCGACTTCACTACTTTTTGGGAATAGAAGTACTCTATTCCAACCGAGGTATCTTCCTATCTCAGCAGAAATATTTGATGGATCTTCTTGAAGAAACACATATGCTATAATGTAAACTAAGTGACACTCCTATAAAAGTAAATCAGAAATTGTTCAGTGGTGATAGTGAAGAGTTCAGAGATATTCACAAATATCAGAAGTTGGTTGGCAAGCTTATATACTTAACTATTACTCGTCCATATATCACTTATGCAGTTGGCATTGTTAGCAGATATATGCATTGTCGTACCAAGAATCATATGGATGCAATGTATAGAATTCTAAGATATCTCAAATCAACATCTGGTATGGGATTACTTTATTCCAAATCCTCAAATCAGCATCTTATTATTAAACTTTATTCAGATGCAGACTGGGCTAGATCTCAAGATGACCGAAAATCAAACGTTACCTTACTTGGTGGAAATATTATATCATGGAAAAGTAAAAAACAGACTATTGTTGCCAGATCTATAGTTGAAGCTTAATACAGAGCAATGTGTGAAGGCAAATGGGTGTCATCGTTAATCAGTGAACTTGGATTTAATTTGATTCATCCTATATCATTATATTGTGACAGTAGTGCAGCAATTCAGATGGCTTCCAACCCCGTATATCATGAAAGAACCAAACATATCGAAATTGACTGCCATTTTATCAGAGAGAAGATAGCTCATCAAGAGTTCAAATTGGAGTACGTTAAATCAGTAAATCAGAGAGCTGATTTTTTTACTAAAGCTACAGCTAGCAGACAACTCAAATACACGTTATCCAAGCTAGGTGTTCTTAATACTTTCACCCAACTTGAGGAGGAGTGTTAAACAAGTTGATACAGAATGGGTCTTTATGGGTCTACTGTCGATTCGGTCCACTTAGTAGTACTTAAGAATGATTAAGGGCACTATTGTCATTCAAGTTAGATTAAGTATAAGTAGGTTTTAGGGTAAAATCGTGTCATTATGTGTGGCAGCAAGAGTGCAGCCATCTGTCATCATTTTGGGGCCAGAGGAATGCCTTCAATCTGCCAAAATCTGTAAGTATTCTTTTCGTATTTTAGTCAATGATATATTGGATTTTATAATAAATAAGGTTGAGATACATTAGTAGTCACACAAGAAAAGACGTATACATAATAAGGTTATTAGAAACAAATTGAAAGTAGTACCACTATGGCAGAAATAACAATGTTGAGAATACATTCGTAGTCACTCAAGAAAAGACGTATACATAATAAGGTTATTAGAAACAAATTGAAAGTAGTACCACTAGAAGATAAAATGAGAAAAAATTGTTTAAGATGGATTGGACATATAAAAAGACAACCAAAGAAAGCTCCAATAAGAAAATATGACAAACTAGAATGTGAAATATTAAAAGAAGGCGAAGAAGAACGCAAAAGTGTTAGAAAAAATAATAAAGAATGATCTACATTATGTTGAGTTAACTGCTAGCATGACACATGATAGGGCTATGTGGAAACAAAGAATCCATGTAGTCAATCCCATCTAGTATGAAAAAGGCTGACACAAAAGATGGACCACTCCATGCAAATAAGAATTGCTTAGATTCTATGGTTGACCATGAAAAGCACTTCCAACTGAGGCATACACATGACTCATTTCTTCCTACTACCACAAGAAGTTTGATTTTGGAGACATGATACAAACTACAGCATGGAAATACTAGAAAAAAACAATAATGATAATCGTATTGGTACTTCCCGATTCTTACTTTTCAGGGCTTGCTGGGGGACTCCGAGGTAGTTCTTGTAGGTGATGAAGGAAGGTTGACAACATTGAATGAAAAGTAGGCCTTTTGGAGTAGCTTGAATTGCAAGCACTCTCCAATCATCTTCCACAATTCCCTCGGAATTCCACCACCAACCACACTAGCATACTGTGGAGGCAGTTCTTTGCCTTAACAATAGCTCCGATAAATTTCCTCTGCACTTAAACCAGCCCAACTGCACAAGCATAGATTTTTCACTAAACAATCTAAAAAAAGAAGAGGGAAGAACATAAGGAAGAAAATTTGAGTAAAAATGAGAAGCTCACGTACGGAATGGAACCGTACACATCTCCACCAAGGTACAACCAAAACTCCACGCATCAGACTCCATAGACATAAGTGCATCGTCCCAGAATATGTTCAGTGATTTCTTTGCTGGTTCCCATGCTTCAGGAGCTGTATAATTTGGACAAAACATGGTACAATCCATACACGAGTGCAGCTTTGATGAGTCAACCTCAGGGGCGGAACGATCTTTCCGGCAATCTGGCTTCTTTAAAATCTCAAGTAGCCCATAATCCGAGACTACCGCACGACCAGTTGCATCTAAAAGAAGATTTGATGGCTTTAAATTCATGGAAGAAATACCAGCTGCATGAAGTTCAGCAACACCACGAGCAATATCAGCTCCATACCTGATAAAGCAAATAACTTTACATAAATTGCAGCTTCAAAAGGGTACATCAATTTGAGGAACAAGAAGGGTTAGGAGGATGTCAAACAAGAAGCCACTAGTCAAACCTTAGAAAAACAAGATGACAGCAAAAACCTATATTTGACAATGAGGTTTGTCATCACAAAGTACACCGCATGTTAACAAGCAGAATGCTTCTGTAAAGAGTCTCCATCAGTCTAACTAGAAGGGAACACTACCGAGTAAATTTATATGAAGATGACAAAATGAAAATCAAACAACACTTAGAATTACAGAAGGAAACCACGGCAAAGCCTTCAGCCAGATAGAACCTTTCAAATAATCAGTCCCAGTTCTCTTCACCAACAGAATCTTCATGATTTTCTTTAATGCCCAACCTTATGTTGCCCAGCATCGTCTACAACTTTAGAATTAATACAAAAAAACTCTCAAAACAACGAAGGACTTGCAGCAGAAATTGTGAAATATCTATTGCAAAGTTTCCTTTTTTTGGAGGTGAAGTGTACCACCAGTATCCGGAAGCCCAAAGGACTCCGAGTCTCGGACTACAGAAGATAAGATGAAGATGTGGCATAATCATTTGGGACATTTGCCAATGTCAAAACTTCAGTTAGTAATTCTTGAGAGTTGTTCTTGAGTGTGATGTGTGTCAAAAGTCTAAACACCATCGAGTCAGTTTTCTCTCTTGTGAGTCAAAGGTGTCAAAACCTTTTGAGTTAATCCATTCAGATGTTTGGGGTTCTTCCCCTGTGGTCTCCATACATGGTTACAAATATTTTGTCTCCTTCATTCATGATTATACTCGCTTCTATCTAATGAAATTGAAAAATAAAGTTTCTACTATATTTCATGTTTTTCACAAATTCAATAAAACTCAATTCGATTGTTCCTAAAAATTCTTCAATCAGACAATAAGAGGAAATATATGTCTAGCCACTTACAAGACTATCTAGAAAACCACGGTATCATACACTAAACCTCTTGCTCCCATACTCCCCAAAAAAATGAAGTTGTAGAAAGAAAAAATAGGCAAATTATGGAAGTTGCAGGAACCTTAGTTATTGGATGTAATGCACCAAAGAATTATTGGGAGTTGTACTTACTTTTGTCTACCTTATCAATAGGATATCGAGCACAGTTCTCAATGGAGAGTCACCGTATAAAGTCATAAAACCTTTAGAAGTCATTCCATATTCCTCCCCAAGTCTTGATTGCTTGGGAATAACTCCGATAATTGTATTGATTGATTCACCTCAATAAAGATTATTTTCTCTACAACTTGAACCAACCTAAGTGTTGGTTATTGTGAAGCAAATTACCCAAGAGTAATCAATATCTTTCCAAATATACTTTGAATACTTCATTACAGACCGCCCAATTAGGACATTTTGTACCTCTGGCTATAAGAGAGTACTTTATTAACATTGATGCAAAAGTATTTCCAATATCATCTAATAAATCCTTCTCTTGATGAATGGTAGCATCAGTTAACTTTATGAAATTCCCACATCCAACTCTTTATGATCTAGCTTGTTCGCAAGACCAGGTTGCAAAGAAGTTGACAGATATTAGTGTGTTGGCAATTGAGGATATTTTATATTGTCCTCCTTGACCAATACACCCACCCATTTTCTCCTCTTTGTGAGACTCATCCACTACCACACCTAACTTGTATCTCGTGACCATGATATCTGGGAGAGAAAACAGAACTTTCTACAGCCGTGACAATATTCCACTAAGGTCAGCCACTTTGTAAAATTGCTGCAAACTTGAGATAGTTGGAGATATATGAAACTTGAGAAAGTTTGTCACAAGACCATCTTTATGACCAACTTTCTTATGATACCTAAATCATATCTTACAGGCTCATCCGCTGGTACCAAAAGCAAGTATATCTAAATCAAATTTTATAGGCTCATCCATGGGTGTCTGGTATTCATAATGTTAGGACATTTAGTGATGAATGAAACCTGGGGTTCCTTGTCAAAAGCACGAACTAAAGAACCATAAAATAACTGGAAGATGAGGAAGAACTGAAACATCATATTTGTTTTCTTTCAATAGGCTTAACTTTTTGTCCACCTGTTTCAACTCATAGTTTTTCTTTGAGCACTAGAATTATTTCCTCATCAAATAAAGCAGCTTGTGCACTAAGTGGTAATTAAAGGTCCACGATAAGGCTTTGATAATTATAGACTCGTTCAAGTACCACTTCCAAGGAAATCAAGACAAACAAGGCAGTAGGCTAAGCATAAGACAGTGCATAAGAATGCCAACATTGAAGAAAGAAGAATGTGATTATAACAAAACTAGCATCATCAGCAAACACATGCGTTGGTAAACCATAAGCATTAATAAATTACATAATGAGTAGAACCATTGTTATCCGTATCGCACCGTATCGTACGATACGGTGCGATACGTATTGTATCGTGGGCCGTGTAAGTATCGTAATTTCAAACTTATCGTACCGTATCGCACGATACGGGCGATAAAGGATCCCTAGCCGAACGGAAACCCACATTTTTGCGGGTTTCCTTGGTTTTTTCAGAGCTTCCCAAGCTTCTCTAGCGTGGTTCTTTCCCTCCTTGTGTTCAAAGCTCCAAAAGTGAGCTCTACGGTGTCCGTGCAAGCCTCCTAACTCGGATTTTGGTATATTTTTAGTGTTTTTCTTAATTTTTTCCTTTGTATTTGTTATTTTTTTTTGTGTTATTTGTATTTTTCTTTTTTTGAATGACAAAATATGAAGTTATTAAGTGTGTGGATATGATTTTTATTGTATTCATGAAGTGGGAGACACTTTATTTGAGTTTTATTTGAAGATTGGGGATTTAAGAAGTGCTTTTATTTTCATGTTTTTTATTGAATTAAAGTGCTCAATTGAGATGGCAGAAAGGGGTGTTAGAGACTCCCATTCTCGGTATGAGATTTAAGATAAGATGTTTATTTTGTGAGAGGATGGTTAGTGGTGGACTTTCACGGTTAAAACACCACTTAGAAGGGACTATGAAAGAAGTTGCTCCTTCCACGGGCAAAGTTAGAAGTTTGCCAGAAGGTATTAAATGACAATGTCTTCAGATGATTGAGAGAGAGAAAACAACACAAGGATGATTTAGGACAGTTTGAGGAAGATGATGATGATATTGGTTTCACTAATAGTATTCCTTCAGATGCCAGAACAGAGATTGATAGTAGCAGTTCACGACCACCAAACAGGGGAAAGAAGGTTGCTTAAGACTTTGGAAGTGGTAGCAAAGGAAGCTGAGGAAGGAGTAGAGGAAGATATGCTTCTACCATACATTCATTTTTTCCTTCTGCTACTACACTTAGGTGCTCAACCTGGAATTCGTGTTGCTATGGCTTCAGAACAACTGCATGATCACGCAGACCTTCTAGTGGGGAGATGGATTTATGGTGCATGCATTCCATTTAATGCAACAAATAGCTTTCATTTTCAAGCAATGGCAGATGCAATTGCTAACATTGGTATAGGATACAAGATGCCCTCTTATCAAAAGTTGAGAGGAAAGATATTAGATAAGACTGTCATTAAAGTGCAAGAATATTGTTCGACTTTGAGAGAGTTATGAAATGAGACATGATAGTGCATCATGGCAGATGGATGGACAGATAGGCGAGAAAAGACCTTGCTAAACTTTCTTGTCTATTGTCCTAAAGGACTTATGTTTTTGAGATCTCTAGACATGTCAGAGGAGAGGCACACTGCAAAGATCCTACGACAAGAATTTGATAAGGTGATATGCGAGGTTGGGCTAGAGAATGTAGTCCGATTGATTACAGATAATGCAACTAACTACAAAGCAGCTGGAAATGAGTTAGTTGATACTTATAGGACTTTCTATTGGACACCATGCGCAACCCATTGTTTAGATCTCGTCCTTGAGGATATTGATGACATGGATGAGATAAAGGCAGCAACTAAGTGTTGCCAAGATATCACCAAATTCATCTAAGACCATGCATTTGTATTGTGTATGATGAGAAGATATACAAAAGGTGGAGAGCTTCTTCGTACAGCTGCAACTCGGTTTGCAACTAACTTCTTATCTGTATAGAGTATTATAAGACAGAAGCAAGCATTGAAAAAAATGTTCTCCTCAGATGAGTGGCAACAATTTGCAGAGTTGCCTCAAAATAGAAGAAACAGAAAGTTGAATGAGATTTTCGAGACAATCTTCAGGAGTACATTTTGGAATGCATGTGTTAGACTGTTGAGGATTACATATCCATTAGTAAAGGTTTTGAGATTGGCTGATAGTGAGGAGAAACCATCTGTGAGCTACCTTCATGAAGCCATGGATAGGGCAAAACAAGCAATTAAAAATAATTTTAATGAAAAAAAGAGAGATTATGTGCCCGTGTGAAAAATTATTGATAATAGATGAAATAAACAATTGCATCAGCCTATTCATGGAGCAGCATATTATCTAAATATATCATTCAAGTACTCGGTAAGCTTCAAAAGGGACGGTGAGGTTAATCGAGGCATCATTGATTGTATAGACAGATTAGTCCCTAATGAGAGTAGGGCAAATGCTATACATCGAGAGATGGAGATATATGATAATGTTCTTCACTTGATGGGTTTGCCTGTAGCAATTCGTAACCGCATTACGGTAAATTGTTTATCTTCGTATTTAAGTTTCTTAAATCAATATATCTTATATTATTGTGGATTATATCTCTAATGTTTGCATTTTTCTACAGATGTTTGGTGCAATAGGTTTGAAAGTGATTGCCCAAACCTTAGAGATTTTGCAGTTAAAGTTTTAAGTCAGTGTAACTGGTTGTGAAATGAATTGAAGTATCTTTGAAAACATCCATATAAAAAAGCACAATAGGTTGGAACATAAGCGACTGAATGACTTAGTTTTTATTCATTGTAACATACGGCTTCACGAAAGGTAATGTTGTATTAGTTAGTACTTAAAGGTTTAATTCAATATATTGTTTGGCTTCAATTGTTAATATTATTTAATAATTGCTTATCTTTCTTTCTTTTAGGCAATTGAAAAAAGTAAATAGACAAGAAAGCCAATTTGATCCAATAAGTTTGGATAATTTTAATATATTACAAGACTGGATTATAGAAGATAGTGAAGAAAATGCCCTCCTAACTGAAGAAGACATTGCATGGATTAATTTAAAAGGAGTGCAACAACAGTATCAAAGAGATGAAGAATTTAATTTTTACGCAGAATGTGGTGATGATGAGGATGAGGATCTTCAACAAGGAGAAGATGAAAATTATTTAGTTGACAATCCTTATTACAATTTGTAAAATGTAAATGTATTTCATTTTTTGCTTCAAAATATGTAAATTTGGATGCAATTGTTCAACGTTGAATGCTTAATATATACTAAACTTTGTATTATATGAATTCAAAGCAATTACCAGACTTTTCCTAATTTTTCCTGATTTTTTAAATATTTTTCTATTTTTTAATATTAAAGTATGATACGCCCGTATCGTGAAGCTACGCGATACGCGATACGATATGCGTCAGACAACACTGAGTAGAACACGTTAAACAACAATCATAAGCCATCCTCCACAGTCCACACTTAAGTTATTTTTCACATCTTAAGAAATAAATAGCATATATACAAAAGCTTCTCTAGCACATCCATGCAAAAGTTCCTTCCAAATACTGCTCCATATCCTAGCGAGCGTGTATCATATACTTCAATTTTGAAAAGAGAAAGGCAGTAGGCAAAACAACATCACCACTTCGACAACTACACTTCAATTTAATTGGAAAAAAATGAGCACCAAAAGAAACACAACGTTCAAATTCTACAAATATAATACTAGTGGACACCATTAAAGCGGCAGCTGGTTATACATGACACCAACAATGAAACCCCTTGAAAACTGAAAATATACAACCAAATGACTCAAATTTTGAAGCAAAACGAGCACCACTTAGAACCAATAAGGTGATCACTTCCATGAGACCAAAAACGCAAAATTGAAAAGGAAGAAAACAATAAATTCACTGAACAATTCAAAGCTAAAAAGATCATTTGTCACCAACATTCAAACCAGTCGTACATAACAACAATGAGGAAACCTTGAAATCAGAATATACAAACAAAACCACTTCGGATAATTCCAAGCTTATAATAATAATATAGACCATCAACACCAACATTCCAGCGGGTTATCCATGACACCAACAACGAAAGCTTGGAACTGAAAGATACAACCAATTCACAGAACAATCTGAAGCTAAAAGAAACTAGCTTATTTCCAACATTTGGGGCAGTTATCCATGGGACCAACAATGAGAAAAACTTGAAAAGAAAACCAATTCACTTAACAATCCGAAGCGAAACAAAATACGGAAAACTGAAACTGGATACCTCAGGATCTGCTCCAGTGTGAGCCGTCCCTCATTGTTCTGCATCGCTAACTGCACTGAGCTCTCGTACCGATCCATCACAAGACAGATCCTATCCTCAACCTTGACAGCCCCATGAAAAGCACACACATTCCTACACCACATTGAAGCTCTCCTGAGCGCCTCCAGCCGGCCCTGCACTGAAACCACGTCGGTCTCCGGACCGATCTTCACCCTCTTCACCGCCACCCGATGCCGGCACCCTCCGGGCCCCGCAAGCACCGCCGCCCACAAATCTGTCCCCGTCCGCCGCCCCTCCGCGATCTGCCTCACCATCTTTAGGTTGTGGGACCCCAAATCTATCGGCCCCGAAACCGTGCTGGAACTCGAAGTGGCCCGACCGCGACACCAATTTCCGAACCCCAGAGTCCCCCTTCTGGCGTTCTCCTCTTCCTCCTCATCGTCCTCTTCGTCGTCGTCGCTGCAATCTAAGCCGGAGCGGTGGACGAGAGAGAGAACGGCGAAGTTTTTCCGAAGGGCATCAACAGAATTGCCGACCCTTGATGGGTGACGGCAGCGAGGGCAAGAGAGCGAATCGTCAAGCGACGCCGAGAACATCTGCGAGAGGCAATCGCGGCAGAAGCCGTGGCCGCACTGAAGCAGCATCGGCACCCTCGCCGACTCGTCGTAGCTCATCTGGCACACGGAGCAGCACGGGATCTTCCCCATCTCTGACGCCGCAGCCTTCCGCCGGTGAGGCCCAAATCCGGCCACCAACAACAACAACCACCACCTTTTTGCTTTTAGTCCTTTTCTGCACCAACCCCAGAAACTGAAAACCCTAGCTCGAGTGTGGAAGAAGAAGAAGAAGACGAGGGCCAGGAAGAGTCGGGCGGTGGATCCATGGGGTGTACGAGTCTGTATTGACCGTGTCCTCTACATACATACCATCATTGACCAACATACATAGACACCATCAACTACCCACGTGTAGAAACCCACTCCACACTCTCTCTCTCTCTCTCTCTCTCTTAAAAAGAAGAGTGGAGATGTTGGGTGTGGAAGGTGTTGTAAAGGGGAGAACTTTTGAGAGAGAAGAGAAAAGGGGAGAAAGCAAAAGGGGAGGCTTTGTTGGCTCTCTTTTAAGTCTTTTCAATGACTTCGGTGGTGGAGTGGAGTCTTATGCTTTGAGTGTTTCCAGTGAGAGAGAGAGAGAGGACGAGGGGTTTTGCTATCCTTGCCTCCTTTTTCTTGTTTTTTTGAATTTGTAATTTACAGAAAATTTATTTTGTTTAGAAGAAGCAAGCTTGGAGGGTCGGTAGCGTAAAAGATATTCATAAACAACATGAAGATTTTGTTTCCAAGCATTAATTGAACGAGAAAATTAGTAAAGGAATCTTTTCTTTTTTACAAGAGGAGGCCAGAGCCTAACACAGATGCACCCTGTGGAAGTCGAACTTCCGCCATCAGTAACAGCATTAGAGTTTCCTGACGTTAAGTTAATGCTCTTAACGCACGATGATTTTTTTTCAGTTTAAGCCATCAGTATCCTCAAGCCCATAAAGAACCCAACTAATCCGGTTTGAGTCAGGTCGATCCTTCTACCTAATCCTGTTCGAGTAAGGTCGATCCATAAAGTTCTTCCAATGTTGGTTTTCTTCATCTTTTATGTTTATTTTTTATTTCTTATGAATTGTGGAGTCTGTCACGGATGTAAGTTCATGGCACGTACGCCCACGCGCCCCCGTCATTCGGCGTGCTTCATCATGTGTATCATACCCTTGGTCCATGTACATATGCATCTTTGTAATGGTTGGGTGTGTTTATAAACCCGAGCCAAGTCATGTGAACTTATGTCTAATCGAGTTAGGTCCAAGTCGAGACTAGGTCGTGTCTAGGTTAGACGTGTGTCACAATGGGTTGAGTCGAATCGAGCCTAGTTGGTTAGGAACTAGCCGGGCATGGGTTAGGTCAAGTTGGTCCGTTAAGCTTGACCAAGGCAAAATCGGTTTAACCTTAGGTTAGGTGTGGTTCGGTCCTAGTAGGGTCAAGGTGACCCGAGTCCGAGGTAGGTCCAGGTTGGTCTAGGTCCTGGCCAAGTGGATTCGGTCAGGACAGGGTTGGTCCGGATGGTTAGGAACCGGCCAGGACACTTGGCGCCTGGCCAGGTGTCGGTTACAGCCCCAGGGGACAGGTGGCGGCCCGCTGTAAGCCAAGGCCAACACACCTGCACCTTGCGGGCAGGTGAACAGGTGGAAGCCTCTCAGGGGCGCGTGCCTCAGATAGCGCCCCGCGCTTTCCGGGCGGGGGCCGACAGCGCCCCACGCTTATCGGGCGCCGCAGGCTAGTGCCCCGCGCCCCAGCGCGTGGGAGCAGTTACGCCTAGCGCCCCGCATCCAGCGCGCGGGAACGGTTACGCCCGGCGGGTGCAGTGGAGGAGCCGGGTGCTAGGAGCCTAGTGCGGTGAACCTCTCCAGGTGCCTTCAGTCGTGCGCCTCTTTCCAGCCTCAGCCGAGAACCCCTTCTCCCGACGCCCAACCACTTGAAGCTTCTTCCACAAGCGCCAACCGAAGGGTCTTCAGCCCTTGACGCTCAACCTTCATCCTTCAGACTTCAGCCTTCCGTCCTTCAGCCAGGCGCACCGCAAGACCCTAGGGGCGCAACCTTAGCGCCACAACATACCCTAGGGCGCAGCCTTAGCGCCACAGCGTTCAGCCAGGCGCCTCAATCGGGTGTCACGCACCTCAGGACAGTGATGCCTCCCTTCGTTTCACAGGGTTCAACAAGGCGCCCTAGCCATGTGCCACGCGCCACAAGGCCGAAACACCCTTTTGTTCCACAGCAACGTCAGCAGGTGCGGTACCCCGCGCCCAGCCCCGTCAAGTGTCGAACGGTGCTTGCAGCCCAGCGTCAGTCTTCCTCCTTCAGGCCGGTCTTCATCCATCAAGCCGATTTGAGTTTTGGAAAGTTTGTGAACCTTCCTTGACCTTAGCTAGGCGAATCCAGCGTTGGTTCATCCGAACCCTTAACTAGTGGATAGGAAACCCCGATCACAGACGGGTGAACTGTTTTGAGCGTGTTGCTTGGTTTAAATCAAAGTGTTATAGCATTCTTGTCTCAAGCTTTGGAATCGGTGAAAAGATCGGTATAGTGAAGGGCTGATAGAATCCAACCGAATTCTAGCCATCACGGGTGTTAAAAACATTTGGAAAAATTTTCTTCCAAAAATTAACACCGTGACAGAGTCTTTGTTTTATTTTCTCTCTTTTATTTATTTTTTTGGTTTTTTGACCTTATTACTTTTTGGTTTTTTTATGTTATTTTTTATGAATTGTGTAGTCTTCTGCCTTGTTTTATCTGAATTCTTTGTTTTCATAAAGGTGAATCCTTTGTTTTCATAAAGCTTGATCATGTGCCATATTAACCGATAATTCAACAAAATCTAAATCCATCCTTAACTTTGAAATGAAGGAAATAATCCATGATGCCTTGATACTCCAACATGAAGGCCAGGATCAAAGACACCCACCACGTACACGTCCTGTAAATCAAACTCATCATAGGTGATGTGGGAGACCGAGAGCCTTTCTAGATGAACTTGCTCTCTGCATTCCTACGCCGGCTTTATTTGGATCGAGACAATTACTCTCATAAGAATTCATCTCTCTCTCTCTCTCTCTCTCTCTCTCTCTCTCCTATATATGTGTGTGTTTGTGTTCGGATACTACATGTATATATACTTAAATACATATATACATAGAGGATAACTTCTATGAAATAATTATAGATTTCACCCAAACAAGCCCTCAGTCAAGTTAAGTGACTCTAGTCGTTGAAATGTTATATGATCACGTGGTATAGATATATTCTCGTTCGGATACTTGGGAAGCCTTTCTAGGTCAGCCATGAACAGCATCAACCAGATTCAATTAGGGATGGCAATGAGGTGGGATGGCATGGAGATCAAACCCTGACACCCACTTTGGCACAACCTGCCTCGTCCAGACCCACGCCACTTCAACCTATAACTTTAGAAAAAAACAGTTTATATAATATATTTTTTAAAAGATCGACTTCACAGTATATAGTATTCCACCTTATTAAATTAGGTGATATGCATATACATTTATGGTATGTATGTTCATATAAAGTATATATGCGTTTAAATATATATATATGTGTGTGTGTGTGTGTGTGTGTGTGTGTGTGTGCACGCGCGCGTGCATGAATGAGACCCGTTCACATCCTTATGTCTAGCAGTTTCATATTAGCTCGAGTTGGTTGACCAGATTTGGATCCTCGCAACTTGCTTTTGAGATTTGATAGTGGTGAATTCGTGGTAGGTTTTAACTAACACAATGCCATGTTGTTCAAATAAGGGATACATACAGCGCAGGGTTTTGGGTGGGTAGGGCAGACCCACAACCAAGCCACACATGGGGCATGCACTATCTTCTTCAAGGTCTGTGTCACTCGGACACTTCAATTTGTCATTGCGTCGTGTCATGTCCTCTTGAACATGCTCATTGTAGAGATAGAGAACTGCAAGAGATACCACATGCCAACCATGATCAACAATAATTATATATAATAGAAGTTAAAAGTGATATAAAGATGTTCAGATTTGACAAATCTAGCAATAGAGATGGCCAGTTCGGTTTGGTTACTATTTGAACCAGTCAACTGGACACAGAATTATAATCGAGTTATGGTTCCTCTTGCCACATCAGAATCGGCAGTTCAAGCCGCCGGTGCTAATCCAATTTTGTGAGGTTTTTAAATTTTTTAATTTTCAATTGTATTTTTCAGCTTTTGGTTCAAGGGAGAGCTGTGACTTAATGCTAGTTTCAGTTTATCGATAACTGGACATGTCTGTTTAAGAGCTACCATACTCTCTCTCTCTCTCTCTCTTTATATATATATATATATATATGTGTGTGTGTGTGTGTGTGTGTGTGTGTATGTACGTGTGCACGCGCATAAAAGAGAGGGTTGTGAGTGATGGGGAATCATAGATCATCTACAGCGGTTCACACTTCGACTCGATTAAACAAATCGCATCATATATGTAAAAGTAGAATAATGCCACAGCACTATAAACTAAGAACAAGAATAGGTTCCTTGTTCACACCTTTCCACTTGTTCTCATTACCTTTTCTCATTAGGATAATTCCCGCTTTTCAGACAGCCATTCCCGTTTCCCCGTGACTTCCTTTCAATGACTCTTATTTTACAGTGAGAAACCATAAGTTTGAAGTTTGAAAAACTTATATAAGAACTCCTGATATGAGCCGTCCAATTTGACATCAATGGCTGAGATTAAACGTATCTGTAATATAAAAACCTTCCCTTTTAGTAGCCCTCCTTCCATTCTCTCGGAGAGTTGTTCTTCACCACCTCTCTCTCTCTCCTGTCATTTTCTACCAGCCTTTGCTTGATATCCTCCAACATCACTACTTTGATATGTTCGGTTTTGGTTTACTCGAAACTTTGGAGTGGTCCTAGAATCGCTCAAAACATTTTTATTTTTTTAACATAAGAAAGCAATGTGTTCATGAAAAGTCGAACTCCCCTCTAGTTTCAATGAGATGACATTTCCTGCCATTGAGCTAAACTGTTTGCTTGTGAAAATAGAGTTCACGAAAGTTATTTGAAGCTTTTTTGTTCGAAATAAATGAAAGTGCTCCGATAGAGTACGAGGTATTTATGATAAGTTAGGATTGAAAAATATATCTAAAATGAAAAGTGGTTTGGAATCGCCGGTTCTAGTTCTAGGTTGGGAGGTTCTCTATTCCAGGAACTGGTTCCTGCCGATTTTGGAGCCCGTTCGATTCCAGTTTGAACCGCTGGGCCGGTTCTGAACCGGTCGTGACTATCAGTACTGTCTTGCAGAAGGAATGTCCATCATCCCTCCTTTTGGCCATTGATCAGACGGGACTGTTTTTAAGACCTAACTTTTCTAAAGACTGAAATGTATAAACAGCTCTTCTGAGGGTCGATCTAAAAGCTGTTCTCCATGTGTTGAAACGGATTATTTTCTAAGACCTGGTTTTTCTCATTGATGAAATGTATAAGCAGTTTCCCTGAGGATTGATTAGAAGGGATTCTTTTTCCAATTTTCTCATGTAAGCAATCTGCCCCACATGATCGATTAAAGGAGGTTCTTATTTGAGTAGCATATATAAATAGTGATTGATTCATGTTCAGCATTGTAATAGCATCATAATTCGTTCCTTTTTCTAAATCTTTAGTTTTTTCTAAATTATCCTAATATCAAAGGAATGAATGGGCATGCAAGAGGTGGGGCAACCACTGGTTTCCCTATATATCTATGATGTTTGCAATGTAAAGCATGTTAATAAAAGCATATTTGATGCTGATTGAGTCGCATATTCCCATGTGGCACAAGTTTTTAAATGGGCATTTAGATGCCTTGAACATAAAGGAGCTTTCGCAGGTGTAAACGACACTCATCGTTTGAGTGATACGTGAGGACATGGAGTGATCGTTCATCTCGTTTGTGACAATGTTGTGACCTTTTGTTTAGACATTTTAGATTGCCATAATATGGGTCGATCGCCTCGTCAATCTTTGACACATGAAAAACGTAATTATAATCAATACAATAACACCAACAACTAAGCTTTTTCATATTAGATGGTCAATAATACAGATTCTTTATTTTTATAGAGCTCATAAGATCATTCTTTATTGTTTTTCTCTAAGTCTTTTTTTCTTTCACCGTAACCTATAACCCTTATAAGTGTAAGAAAAAACTTTAATGTGAATAATTATTTTGATTTATATTCTTCATCCCCATGCTCTTCTTTTGCTCAGTCTAATGAAAGAAAAAGAAGAGATGTAAAAGACAAACAAAAAAGCAGGTAAGAAAAGATTGCAGGCTATTGGTAGGAGAGAATAAGTTCCTTTTTACCAGATTGCATAACATTTGAAGGCATTTCTAAGCTGGATCCTAGCCTGGAGAGCATATAGCAGCTCAGAACGGTCATCATCTGATGCACGATCACTGGCATAATCTGTAACTGGTGTGATACATGGACACGTTTTTGTACGCGACACTCATGGTGCATTGCTTTTTTTATTATTCATAACAAAATTGTTAATTTTTTCAGAAAATGCGTATTTTTATTATTAGAAAAAGATAAAAGTCATTCTTTAATAGAATTATCGGGGAGAAAGATGTAGCGTGTCCTCTTGCCAAAAGCACTCCGAAACAGTACCGCCGACTCGAGTCACACACAGTCCTCACACGAGTACTGCGATTCAGTGCAACGGACAGACCCGGTCCTTTCTAAACTGTCTCTCTCTCTCTGGACGAATATCGAATGGAGCGAGAGGCGAGGGAGATCGAAGAAGAAGACAAAGAAGCAGTGAAGAAGGATAAAGTGGGCAGAGAGACGTGTATAGGCTGCCGGAGGCCGGCGAGCGTCTGCCTGTGTGGCCATATTCCGGCGTCGCCGATCGACACGTCGACCACCACCGTGGTTTTGCAGCACCCCCACGAAGTGCGCCACCCGCTCTCCACCGCGCCCATCCTCGCTAAGTGCCTACAAAACGTAGTCTCTATCGTTGGTCGCCGCTTCCGCTTCGGCTCCTTGCCGCTTCTCGACTCCCTCTACTGTTCTTCGCTCGCTCGCACGCCTCCCGTCCTCTTTCTCTTCCCCGGTACGCGATTCATCCTTTCAGGATTATTGGATTTGCTTAAGATTCCGTCTTATGCTCTTAATCTATTGGCTTTAGTATTCATCTTTCCTTTCCTTTCTGAACTGTTCCTCTTATTATCTCTCCCGAAGGTCGTTTTTTTTTCTGTCCTCTTTTTCGTTTTTCTCTTTAAATGTTCTACGTTGTTTCTCTCTTGTTCATTCATGATTTTACTGTTTAATTATCGTGCTTTTATCGTTATTGATCATTCTTTCGTTTTGATTAAAATTTGGAATTGGTTTCCTTGGAAAATCTGTGGTTATTTCTATATGGGAAACACGAGAATTCATTCATTTTAAAGAACTAAGCTTCCTTTGGAGAAGTATGAATCTTTAAAAAGCATCAATCTTTATCAAAGATTTGGAACCCGTTGTCATTCGTTAGTAGTTCTTTTTCAATGGTGACAATGAACTTGTAGACGAATCACTCCTCGTGGCTTATGTTGTTTTTGATCATCTCTTTCGTCACCAGGTCCTGATTCTCTCGATTTGGAAGACTGGGTTTCATCACAATTCTCCTCTGGCTCGGTCGTTGATGGAAGCAGTAGGGAGCCTTTGTATTTGATCGTCTTTGATGCGACGTGGAAGCATGCCAAGGAGATGGTGAAGGCCAGCCTACCGTTTCTATCTAAATTCTCGCGTCAGGTCTCCCTTCGTTTTGATACGAGTTTGGAAGGGAGCAGCATCTTTAACTCCGATTTGATACTAAGGAAGGAACCTTTCTCAGGCTGTGTGAGCACTATGGAGGCAGTCGCTCGGTCATTGAGATTGCTTGAACCTAATGGAGGCGAGATTGAGCAGAGTCTTCTATCAGTTCTTCGAGCCATGGTTGCTTTCCAGGCATGCAACTTGAAGCCAATGAAGCCTCGGCCACGCTTGCTCAAGAAGGGGAGATAGAAAGAATCCATTGTCTATGGTGTTAAGAGAGAGGCCGCCCTTGTGATCCTACGACATTATCGAATGGAAAAGATATCATTGAAAAGAAGTTCCATCTCTGTCTCGTTTGCTTCATATATCGACCTCTCAAAGTGCATTGAAAGAAGTATTTCAGAAATGGATGAGTTAGCGATGTGGTTTCTAGCCTTTCCATTTTTTTTGGTCTCCAAACGAAAATTTGGTAATCCAATCTTGTTATAACATTGGCTGTACGTTAATTTTGCTCATCTATTATTCTTTCTTAGGGAACGGCTATGAGTTGTTAAGTTTCAACGCTGATTGGTATTTTTTTTCCAATTTGGTGCATAGTGAACGTTTATTATTTTCATACTGTTTCATGATGGTTATCTAAAACAAAAACCAAGATTTCTCTCATATTACGTGGGAGTCTGATATGTTGATTCTTAGTTACCATCAAGTTCTGGATCCAAAAGAAGCAATATTATGTTTTTGAGGCCCTTTTCTCTTCTTTTTAAGTGTTCACATCTGATTTCTCACACTTTTCATTGGAGCTCCATTTCACTATCTCTCCAAATTTCTAAACCTTTCATTGGTTCCACACAAAATTTCTCTTTGAATTTGTTTATCTAGTATTTCCTTTGTATAACGGACATCCATCTCAGCAATCTTCTTTTCTACCATGTCAATGGTTGATTGCTAGTTCTCGTCACCGTGGAGCACCATAGCTTCATAGTCTGCTATGATTATGTACTAGAGTCAGATTAGAAAATGCAATTCACAGTATCTATGATGTAGATGATGTTTTACATGTTAGAGAATGCATCGCCACATAACCTGTCAAGTTTCGAGTGTGTACTCCATGCTTTTCGGTTAAATCAATTCAATTAATTGACTAAATGGAGTCAATCATGGAAAAAGAAACTTGGGATCTTTAAAATAAACAAGGAAGAGGGTGCCAAACCTGTAGGTTACATGAGAGAATAACAGTTAACAAAATATCTGAGATTTTCAACATGGGATTCTGCCAAGGAAGAGTTCGAGTTACTTTGCATAAAGTGGGATTCACACATAATCAATCGGTTCTTAAAACAAACCCGTCTGTGGAGAAAACTCGGCTCTTCTTTGGTAGGGTCTACTTTCCATTAAATGTCCTCATCTTGATAATGAGGCAGGCTCAATTGCCTATACATATTGCTTTATCATGTCATTGACAAATTCAAAATGTTAGGTGATGAATTTTGTCATGCAAAAGCCTTTTATAAACACTGAGGTTGAGCTAGACTGAAAAAAGTGAAACCTGATATCGCTGAGAAAGTTTTTATTTCTTCTGATACTTTTAGATCTTCTTTTCCACATTTGAAGCTTCATGCGTGTGATGAAATAGTGGATTTGTTGGTCTTAAGAATATTGCCTTTATATTTTTGTCAACCCCAGCTAATTCGCGAAGCATTTGAGGTTCTGTGCGAAATGCAAGAAGCTGGAATACGTCCTGAAGGTGACTAGCAACATTCTTGTCCAGAAATGTTCAAAAGCAAGGGAAATGCTTGTTTTGACTCAAACTCTTCAGTATATGACAGAAAATTTTCTTGTTCTATGTCAACCGATATATTTAGAAGCGTTGGAGCCATTAAAAACATGTGGAGAAAGTGATGAACTGTTGAATGAAGTCAATTCCCATCTTTCTATGGCAGATGGGAAAGTGATGAACTGATTGTTCTCTGTCTACCTCACATTATGTTCATATTGATAGGGGAGTCCTTATGACTTTAATGGCAACCCAGAGTTTTGTTCCAATGGAGAATTTAGTTGAGGGCATGATGCAAAAGAATGTAAAATTTGATGTGAAGTTTATTAGCACCATTATGATGGCTTTCTGTTAAGGCTGAAAGTTAGGGTTGCAGCTTCACTGAGATGCATATATTTGCTTAATTGGACTCCTTTGTGAGGATGAATTTGTATGATAAGGTAACGGAAGTTGTTAGAGACATGGTTATAAGAGGTCTTCATTTTGGAATTGATCTTGGAACTCTCCTGATCTATCACCTTGGTTCTGCTGGGATCTCTGCTTCCTCTGAAAGAAATTTTTATGCATTACCTGGTGAACGGGATGTAAAGAATCAGCTCGTCTAGTGTTTTACCAAGAACTGCCACAGTCCACTATAAAGAATCAGCACATCTAGCAAGGACTGCCACAGTCCACCACTCGGATTATCAAGAGATTAGTCACTAATGTGACTGCAAACAGCTTCAAAGGAAATGTAAATCACAGCAAAATAGCTCATAACTGAATACCCTCTGAATGCAATTCAATTAATCAGCCACGAAGGCTTGATGTTTAGTGTATAAGAGAGTGCCTTATATATTTAAAGGCAGCAACAACAAGGGAGAAGGCAACAGCAGGCAGGGGACTCCAACGGCTAGATTTCTAACCATTGGAGGTGCCCGGGCCCCTTCTTGCTGGGCCTTTTACAATAAAAATGAAAAAGAAAACAACAGAAGGAAATACAAATATGCGTGTAAATTCAAGAGTGCATGTATAAGTGCATGCACGATACATTTTTAACATCCCTTCAAAATGGCAGTATCATAACCAAAAGTTTGGCTATCAAAAACTTAAACTGTAGAGTTGAGAATGACTTAGTAAACACATACGTAAGTTGATATTACGAATGGACGAAGTGTAGATCTAAGTGGCCTTGTAGATGTTCTTCACACACGTAGTGACAGTCAATTTCAATATACTTACTATGTTCGTGGAAGGTGTTGTTCTTAGTTATATACATAACACTTTTATTGTCACCGAGATATGGTGTCAAGTGTTATATCTCGATCTTAGAGTACTTGTCTATCCAAGTTAATTTTGTTGTAGTGTTGGCCATAACTCTTTATTACTTCAGTAGAGGAGAGGGACACTTTTTGTTGTTTCTTATACCTCAATGATTTGAGCCATCAAGAAAGACACAATAACTAATAGTAGAATGCCCATCATTAATATCACCACCTCAATTTGCATCATAATACACAATTAAACTTTGAGATGATAAAGAAGAGAAAAAAACTCTCTTTTTAATGGTAGTTTGATTTGACATATCAACTATTCACATGACGATACTCGTACGGTATGGTAGGTGAATATTGAAACTGACTTATTGTGTGAACAACATGAGTAATATCAGGACGCGTAATAGTCAAATAGGTCACAACCTCAATCATTTGTCGGTATGGAGTGGGATTTTCAGTGGTTCACCATCCATGAGTTTCATCTTTAAATTAAGGTGTCTCATCTATCTTGTCATCTGTGAGTCTTGATCTAGTAATAACATCATTAGCAAACTTAGTTTGGGACAAGAAAAAACTTCTATTAGTACAAGTTACCTCAATGACAAGAAAATATCATAGATGACCATGCATTATCACTTCCTGTGCTAATCATATCATCTACATATAATAAAAAAATTACAATACCTACAACAAATGTCCTTACAAATAATGCAATACAATATAACATATAGTAAAATCATTATCAATCATAAACTCACTCATTTTGTTAAACCAAGCCTTAGGAGCTTACTTGAGTGCATACAAAACCTTTTTGAGACGTAAAATATGATTTTTTGAAATGGTAAGACCAAGAGGAGGTTCAATGTAGACCTCTTCTCTTAACCATCTATTTAACAAAGCATTTTTGACATCCATTTAAAAGATATTCCAGCTTCTAATGGTACTAATAGCTATAAGAGTCATAACTGTAGTCATTTTAGTTACTGGAGCAAAGGTTTTCTCATAATCAATTCCATATTTCTAAGAGTATTCTTTGACAACTAAGCGAGTTTTACATTGTTTAATCTTGTATACCCACATACATCCTATAAGCTTCTTAGTCTCAAAACGATTGATTGTCTCCCATGTTTGGGCTTTATTAAGGCATCTAATTCCCCAATCATATCATCAATCCATACTTGGGAGACTTGGGCTTCCTTAAAGATTTTAGGGTCCCTAATGGATGAAATAGTAGTTAATAGTGCTCTATATTATGGTGAAAAGGTTTCGTAGGTTATAAATCTATCAGGAGACATGGAGTCCCTACTAGATGTCTTAGGGAAGGTTTGATAGTCTCTATTTCGCCTAATATAATGTCTTTCAAATGGAGTTATCCTTAATTCCAAAGGCTCATCAAAATATTTGAGTCTCTATACTCTCTTTTTGATTTATGTCTTCATTATTGCTAAGAACATCAATTAAGAAAGAATAACTAGAGTCATCAATCAGACTAGAACCATCATTTTGAAAGAAGTGTTCTTTTTCAAAAGTTGAACATCTCTAGATACATAGAGCTTATCATTTTTGAGATCATAACATATATATCCCTTTTTCTCTATGCCATATCTAAAGAAAACACATTTAATGACACAAGAGAAGAGTTTATCTTCTCTATTAATGAAAACAAAATATTTGAATCTAAAAACTTTTAAATAAGAGTAGTTAGGACTGATTTTAAATAGCTTTTCAATTGATAAAATATTTTGCAACACAAAAGCTGACATTTTATTTATCAGATAAACATAAGTCATGATAACTTCGATTCACATATTTTTGGGGACTTCACTAGACACTAGCAAGGTTTTAGTGGTTTCTATTATGTGCCGATATTTAAGTTCGGTAATACTATTTTGTAGTGGTTTTTTTTTTTATAAGAGGTTTGATGAAAATTCTATTTTCTTTAAGATACTTTTTAAACTCTTTTGAAACAAATTCACCCCAAAGCTGGACATGAAAAACTTAATATTAGAATCAAATTGATTCTTAATAAGATTGTGAAAAATAACAAAGTTCTTAAAAACATTTGACTTAGCTTTTAATAGGTACCCCCATGTATACCTAGTAAAGTCATAAACAAAGATTACATGGTAAGAGATTCCTCCTTTTGACATGATAGTCGTGGGATCCCAAATATCTCAGTGTACTATTTCAAACGGTTTGCTTGTAGTGTATGTTCTTTTATGAAGTGAAATATGTTTCATTTTACAAAAGGCACAAACTTTGGAAAAGAAGTTTTCAATATTTTTTTATTCCAATAGAAGAACACTCGTATAACTTTTGAATATTTAAATGACCAAGCCTTTTATGCCATAAGATTACAATCATTACATCATTTGATAAAACATTGGAATGTCCAAAATTATAATTTGCAATGTCTAAAACTTTGAGTGTGTAGATAGTCCATCACATGAAGGTCTCCTTCTCTATAGCTATATACAATCACCTTCTTCGAGAGGTAATCATGAATAATGCAACCCTTAGGTGAGAAGGTAACAACACACCCATTATCCAAAATTTGAGATACAGAAAATAAGTTTAAATTTAGTTTTGAATCCAAACTAACTTTTAAAATTGAGAAATCTTTATTTTGAAGATGCCTCATTTTATCAACTTTTATTTGTTTCCCATCAGTGGTAAAGACACGTGTCAGAAAATTTTTTTGTCCATGTATTTAAAAAAAAATTCGCACGTCATGGGAAAATAGGCCTCGAAATCAAGTAACCATGGATTCATATCTTGTGCTATGTGGGAGGTGGTGGAGCATACCACACCAATAGAGGTCTTCTCTTTTAATTGAACCTAAAGTTGCTTCATGTTGACTTGAATTTCAATGAGGATAGAAATTTAATCTACTTCTCCTTCCACAACGACCACCTTTTTCTTCAATTTCGAACATTTCTTCACAATATGCCTATTTCTTTATAATAGAAACATGTCACCTCTTTTTTTATATCATTAACTCTCTTTTGTTTGAATTGCGGGGGTCAGTATGGTCTTATATTAGCCCCCGACCTAGATGCAACCAATATGAAATCTTTTTGGAGTCTATCTCCATTAAATCTTGTTTCCTCCATTCAAAGATCCGCAAGTACCTCTTCTCTTGTTGGGAATGACTTTCGGTGTATAAGAGAGGACCACACTCCTTCAAATTTTTCTCTGAAGCTTCTAAGAAGTTGATAGATGAAATCTTCATTTTGTTCGCCGACAATGTGTATACTTCCTTTCGTAATCACAAAGTCGGTTTCAAATATTTTAAAATTCACTATACTATTCATTTATTCCTTTATCCCCTTGTCTAAGGGAAAAGAACTTATCCCGTAGGGTATGAGCTACATCACTTTGAAATGAGCTCTTTTCAAATAATCCTACGCTTCTTTTGCATTTGTAAGGTATTACTCTTATATGACTGGTCCCTAGCCCGAACAAAAGATGTGTGTGGTAGAAATGAAGATATTGAGATAATGAGTGGTCACACACGAAAATATCGTATACATAATGAGGCTAGTAGAAATAAATTGGTAGTGATACCGATAAAGAATAAAATGAAAGAAAATCATTTAGTATGGTTTGGACATGTAGTAAGATACCAAAAGAAACTCCATAAAAACTAGATTGTGAAAATATTAAAAGAAGAAGAGGAAGACCACAAAAGTGTTGGAAAGAAACAATAAAGAATAATCTAGTTCATGTTGAGTTTGCTAGCATGACACAAAATAGGGTGTTGTGGAAACAAAGAATCCTTATAGCTGACCCCATCTAGTATGGGAAAAGACTTAAATGTTGTTGTTGTTTTTTTTCATTTGTATGGTCACTCATGTTGTTCATAAGAACCCATAAATGGTCCTATGACTTCTACCTTCATATTCTTCTTTTTGTTCCAAATTAATGCTTGTGGACGACTCTACTTTAGTTTCACTTACATAACTTTATAGTTTTTTGAAATATACGTAATTTTCTATTGATTGACCCATGTTTTATAATTTGAGCTAGTCAAATGGAAATTAAATCCCTTTCTTCCATCAAAAACCTTAAATCAAACTTTTAGACTTGACGAAAGTATCTTCAAATCCACAAGAGAGCTGAGTACCTTCTTTTCTTTTTTGAATGATTTCTTCCATGTGGCCTGCTTCTCAATGCAGTCCCGAGAGTGATCAGCACTCTGATACCATGGAAAGAATCAGCACGTCTAGTTGCCAAGAGCTGCCTCAATCCACCACTCTAAAGAATCAACACATCTAGTACTTTGCCAAGGACTACCACAGTCCACTACTTGGATTATCAAGAGATTAGTCACTAATGTGACTGCAAACAGCTTCAAAGGGAATGTAAATCATAGCAAAATAACTCATAAGTGAATACCCTTCGAAAGAAATTCAATTAATAAGCCACCAAACTTGATGTTTAGTGTACAAGAGAGTGTCTTGTATAGGCAAAGGCAGCACCAACAAGGAGGAAGGCAGCAGCAGGCAGGGGACTTCAACAGTTAGAAATCTTACCGTTGGACCGTCAGCTAATTGGATCACTTCTTATGGATTCGTTGAGAATGATTCTGATCTAGTTCATGGCCTATTAGAAAGCGCTCTGGTGGGATACTCACGGACAGAATGCAGTCAGTTTGATAATGATCGAGTGACATTGCTTCTTCGGGCCGAACCAAGGAATCAGTTAGATATGATGCAAAATGGATCTTGTTCTATCGTTGATCAGAGATTTCTATATGAAAAATACGAATCGGGCTTTGAAGAAGAAGGGGAAGGAGAAGGAACCCTCGACCTGCAACAGATAGAGGACACTTTGCTTTCTGGGTCTTGTCCCTTGCTTGCTGGGCCTTTTACAATAAAAATGAAAAGGAAAACAACAAAAATAAATAGTAAATACAAGTGCACATGAACAAGTGTGCACACTATACATTTTTAACATGGGATACCGCGACTTATACTGCTCTAATGAATGCATATGTTAAATCTGCAAATTTGGATGTCTTGGTTTATACAGAAAAATGAGTGAAAAACAGATTTCTGACAGGTTTCTGGGAGCTATCAAGTTCTAAAGATTGCCCTACAAGGATTCTGACAGGTTCATTCGATATGAATCATATAATCAACCGCAAATGTTGTTGATCTGCAAGATTATCAAATGAACGATGCTAACCTGGTGGTAAATGATGGGTTTGTCTGGTATTTCCCGCTCAGCCAAAGCTTGTGTCAGGTTTTGAGCCCTAATAGGAGGTGTACTTGGAGCGGCACGTGTTTCACTTCATTTGCAGATTTGCATCAGTAATTGCTTCTGAGGTAATCAAATGAGCTTGCCGATCATGGTTGTTTTCCCTTTTGCATATTGATGCGTTACTACTCGAAATTAGTTATTTGGTGACCTCTGCTAGCCGTTTGATTGCCCTGGGTTTGCGTTATTCTGTTCAACCTGCCAGAGAATTACTCGTATGACGATTTTGCCACTGACATGCCCTACAGTGAGAACTAATATTCGTGTCCTTTGGTTCAGTTCTTTTATTTGAATTGAACTGTTTGGAATTAAGATGAAAGCTAGCATTTGCTGTTTTTGCCTCAGTTAAATGTTAAGCTTGAGGCATATGAGGAGAAATCTGACATTGAACCCTAGGTACCTAATTGAGTCAGGTGCCATTGTTATGATGTTGGGGCCATTCATGAATTCATTTTTTAGCAGTCTAAAGGGATGTTTGCTTTCTCTCTCTCTCTCTCTCTCTCTCTCTCTCTCTTCAAAAGCGTGAACCTTCTGGAGTGGTTTAGTTCTTGCGTATGACCCCATTTCGCATGAGGCCCACAAAATGGATCGAGCATCAGCATTATGGTGTGGAATTCATTTTTATGCTTCATCCTAGAATCACCTTTGATCCTGCTGATTTTCAGAGGAACAAGATTTCTACATTTCCTTTACTGCAATGAACTTCTATGTTTATAACAGAGTATGGCTCTTGATCTGGGGAATCTTCTTAGAGGAGACAAAGAAGAGTATATCATTGTGGGGTTTGTGGCTGTAGAATATATATCCCTCATATTGATTCTTTATGGCAATTAAGGCATATTCAGTGCAATGTTGATGGATGAAATTTACTTACAGAGAAATTGGAGTAAACATTTGGTTTTCATGTCCAGCTTTGTTGTCTTATCATAATTTTTAGTTGCAATAATCAGCACTCGCTGTTGACAAATCTAAAGCCATTTCACTATCTTGTACTTGCGTGCATTTTCAAGTTCTCTCTGTTTCTGTTTCCTGCTACCTTTGTTAGAGAGCACAGGATCATAGAAAAGAATAAGAAATGAAAAACAAGTGATATTCGTTAATAACAAACTAGCTATGCATACTTTAGTGAATCATGATTGATAAACTTGAACCATTTGTGCAGGCCTTTCAGTCCTCGATGCATGCCAATGAAAGGGATCCACATAAGAATCCCACATGGACCAGATCACCTGCATAAACACTTGGAAAGGCCACCAGATGGAGTTTTTGATGGTTTACTTGAAAGGAGGTATAGGAATGCCTTGATGTATTGGAAGAGAGCAAGCAAACAATGATTTTGATTTTTGGAGTTAAATGCTAATAATTGAGCATAACGGCATCTAAGAATGATCTAGCTACCTCACTTAGGTGGAAGAAGGATTGGATTTTGATGAACTACATGTTGGCTTTCTTTTTGGATGGATCAGATCATATTGGGCCAGTTAGGATGCTTTAAGAGACCAGCTGGGAGTAATCTTTTTGTTCTGGGTGCGCTTACCATGGCTTCATACGTTTGTTCAAAGTTATAATGTTCAAAACTAGTTTGTGTCTGTCTAGGTAAACAAAAACAGTGTTCCGCTGCCAGTTCCCATCTGTAGTACTGTTAAACCGCACCATCCATTTTTGGTGGTACTTGAATAGTCAAATTCATGGTCTCATCGATGTGTTTACATTGTTGGCATCTTTGATATGTTCATTGACATCATTTCGTTGTTGTCATTGTTGTGATTGGGCCCTGTAGATTCCAGTAATCATTTGTTAAGTTCCATTCATTGCTTTAATTATAACATGTTTAGCAGTTTTCTCACCTTGTATATTATGGTTCCCATAATAAATTAGCTGTTTGAAAGATGTATTACGTTAGAAGATTTGTTTAAGGGTTTTCTCTTTATATGCAGTTGTACAACAACAACAACTAAGCCTTTTCCCATACTAGACGGGGTCGGCTATCTTTATATGCAATTGTATTTGTGAAAAATAAATGGCAGTGTAAGTCTACTAGTTCTTCATTCTACGAAGGCCATCTATACATATGACTGATTGCTGATTAAGGCATGCTTCATTTTTTGTTTTTTTTGGTACAGGTGGGAGGCCTAAGCCAGATGCATGCCCCGTGTATGGAACTCACGACCTTCAACTTGTGAGTCAACCCCTGGCCAGACTAGCTATTGCTCGTTGTGCATATTCTTCGCTTCATGTTAAACTAGATTTACATGTTATTTGCATGTACACCGTTGCTAAAACCCAATTTATGTATATATATATATGTAACCCTTGTAAAAATTGTGTTTTATGTATAACCCTGTTCTATCATCTATAAGCATCTATCATCATTCAGTTGCAGACATGAAATATTTTCATGGATGAGGCAGAGTCGAGCTTGGTGGAATGGTCTGCAGAATCTGTTAAAAAAACTCAGGCTGTTTGTGCGACTTTTTTTTCCTGAGGAGCCTCACTTCACTCTGAAATAGGTCCGCCACAGGTCAACAGGTCAGATATGATTCTAATTGGACCATATAAGACATGTTAAGGTGAATGGGGTTATTATAAACAGATTGAGAGTGACACCTATAGATGATAAAATAGGAGAAAATCGTTAAAGATGGTTTGAACATGTAAAAAAAAATCATTTAAGAAGATCAAAGGCAATTTCAGTAAAAATATATGACAAACAAATTGTTAAAAAGAAAGAAAAAGATCACAAAAGTGTTGAAAGGAAACAATAAAAAATGATATAATTTATAATAATTTGTATTGAGTTAACTCATAGCATGACACATGATCAAGCTCTGTGGAAATGAAGAATCCATGTAGCCAACTCCATCTAGTATGGAAAAAGACTTAGTTGTCTTGTTTGATTGGGGTTTTACATATTCTTGGGATCAGCTATGAAAGCATGAAGACCTCACCGTGAGGGGTTGGTTCTATACCAACATGATCACCATGAAAAGGTTGACTCGATATGGACCACTACGAGTCTTTTTTGTGCTTATTCCAGCTCCAATCATGAAAGACCCGACCATATGAATGAGGGTCACATAAAAGTTGGTACATTTCCATCAATCTAGCTCATTGGTCATCTACGGCTAAGTCGTCCATATATCCAGTGCGGGTAAATGGGCGGCCCATTTACCTAGCTGGGACTATTTGGTCTCATACTATTTTACTCATTTGAGCTGCCCATTTATCGAAACAATTCTCTCAAGACAAGCTTGCTTCTTTTATCAGAAAACCTGTAAATATGCACCTGGAGCGTTAGCTCAACTGCAGGACACTCTGGTGCCATTGATGCAGGTAGGGAGTTCGATTCCCAGAGGGTGCATGTGTGGTGGGTGTGTATGTTAGGCCTCGGCTTCCTCTTGTAACAAAAAAGAAAACCTGTAAATATTAGAAGTATCTGCTTTCATAAAAGAATTCCATAAGTGTTGCTTTACAGAAAATTACCAGAAGTGTTTCAGGTTGTGTTTGGTTCAAAAGTACGGGAACTCAAACATGAACCTTTTTCTTTGAAAGTCACTAACGAACAGGGATTTATTGGGTTGTGTCCATGTCAGGCTTTGCGTTTTTGTGTTGTGACTGAAATTGAAGCAGCTTTTTCTTTCTGTTTATATCGTCTCATGTTAGTGTCATGAACCGATAAACCTGTAGAAAGCCAAATTATTTTCGTGTCACTTTTGATGGACACCATGACATTTTCCTTTGGCTGTGTCATCATTGTTTATGGAGTTGCCATCCCTACTCACAGCAGAGGACCTATTTTAGGGTGAAGGTGAGCAATGTTTTACCCAAAATCTGAAAAATTGTATATAGAAAAATACAAGTGCTCCTCCCTCAAAAAAATTCCTGAATCCGTCACTGCCTATCCAAAACTAGTGATGGGCATGGTATGGTTTTGGTTCACACATGTAATGCCCCAAATCCGTTGTTCTTCATGGATTTTTTCCCTTCGTTGACAGATCTGGCGATCCGATTAACAATAGGATCCGAGTTCAGTATTGAATGCTGGTTATTGGGTTTGAAATCCAACCCCCATTAATTCATATTGGAGTTAGCATGGGAGTCTGTCCCTTGAATGTGAAGCTAACCATGCAGAATCTGATTCTGTCAGGTGCATAGAAAATTTTGCCTTCGGTTGGGTGAAACTCAGGTGGCTAGTTGAAGGAGCAGCGGCTTGAGCCACTCGAACTCGAGCCTCAATCCAACTCTCAAGCCAAGCTTGAGTTGCTCATTAGTTGAGCTCAAGAACCTCACGAGTGGATCATGTAGGTAGGGACGTTCATGGGACGGGGCGAGATGGGGATCAAACTTTTTAAAATCAATGGAAGAAAGGGTCTCGCGAGAGCGAGGATCCTCTCTCCATGAACCTCCCTACATGTAGGTGCACGTATATGCAAATATAATATAATATTAAGTTTTTAAGAATGTCACTCAGGACATTAACCCATCTGGTAGGCCTCTCAAAGAGCACAATATGGGGTGCAAGTTGGATGATCTATATCTAAGTCTGTGTGAATCCGTATACTTCTAATTCTTTCATTTCTTTTATAATCTATTATTGACAACTTCTCAACCTATTTTGCTGTAATTGATATGATATTCTAGATTCGTATCGTCTCTCGAGCGATAAAAATAATTTAGCAGAGTCAACAACCATTATAACCGGCTTCCGCCTTCCACTATAATCGGGACTCGAAATAGATCGTCCTCTCTATCATCCTCACCTAATTTTATTAGGTGGGGCTAAGGCACAGTAGACATGTTTCTACTCGAGTTTACCTCAAAGAGGTCTCTTATCATAAAGGAGAAAGCCTCTTTTAAGATTTGCCATCTTCTCTACCACCACTTCTTTTTTTGAGATACGAGAGCCTAACACACAGCCATGAGTCAAACTCCCACCAGCAGCGGCGGTACCAGAGCGCCTGCTATTAAGCTAACACTCTGAGTCTACCACCACCACCCAGAGCGTTAGCTCAACTGGTATGACTCTACTTCCGTGTTGTAGGTGTGTTGGACTTTGGCCTCCCTTTTTAACCAAACAAAAATGAATAAAAGAAGAGTTTGACACTCGTAACCTGCAACTTGTGAGTCGAGTCCCCTAGTCAGGTGAGCGATCGCACACACATATTCGCCTTGTGATCAGGCGTGTTCAACCTTGATCTCGAATCCTAAACCTTGGGCCGTGTAAAGATTTAAATAATACGATTGTAACACATAGTTTAACCACAGGCTGTTATTATTATGCATGGTCACTTTTGTTTATTTTTCGAAATTTTGGCGAGGCAGACAACTTGCTCTGCCGTAACGTCGATAAGGCCTGTCGGCTATATATATATAGATATGGATATTATAGATACTCAGATAGATAGAGAGAAAGCATAGTTTTAGTTCATGTTTAAATCCACTTAAACATCTCCATTATTATAATTGACATAATCAACATTGAAAATTTGAATTTAAAAATATTTGTTAAGTACAAAAAGTACAATAATATTTATTTGCTTTTTAAATTTAAATTTCAATCACTTACTAAGTATGAAAAGTACAATGATACGTTTTCACCTTTTCAATTCAAATATTGACTCGTTCATGCTTAAATCTACTTAAACCGTTATGATCGACATTATCAAAATTAGAAAGTTGAATTTAAAAAGTATTTGTTGAGTACAAAAACTACAATAATATTTTTTACTTTTTAAATTCAAATTTCTATAATTTACCAATATGAAAAGTACAACAATATTTTTCACTTTTTCAATTTAAGTCTCTTCTATTAATCACACCAATTAAACGATAGAAATCTTTGTGTGGGTTTAAGCTTCAATCGTTATACACATATACCAATTTCTCTCCTCTCCTCTATATATCTGTCTATCTATATAGTCTATGCATACAACCATCCCTGCTTAAATATGCTTAAACCTCTCTAATATTTACTTGAAAAGCAGCTATGTATTTCATGAGTGTACACAGTGTTAGCTCAATGGCAGGGATTGTGCCGCTGATGGTGGTGGGGAGTTTGCTCCCACAGGATGCATTTGTTAGTGGTGTGTTAGCTCTCAACCTCTTTTCGTAACAAGAACAACCAAGCCTTTTCTCATATTAGATGAGGTCGGCTTGATGAATATTTTGTTTTCATAAAGCTTGATCATGTGCAGTACTAGCAATTAACTCAACATAAATTACAACATTCTTTATTGTTTACTTACAACATTTTAGTGGCCTTTCTCTCTTTTTTTAATATTTTTACGATAAGGTTTCTCATACTTTTTTATTGGACCTTCTGTTTCGTTTTTCTACTGTCGAAACTATCTTAAATTATTTATCTTCATTTTACCATCATCCCAATTTATTTCTAATAATCTCGTTATAAGAACACTCATTTGGCCTCCTCTTATAGCAAAAAAAGAAAAGATAGGTCACTGAGTTGAACACAGGGTCTTACCCCACCCGAGCTTAATGTTATATATATATATATATAATATGGCAACTTTCCTGACAACTTTTCAGCGTAGAAGCAATTGACACAGCAATTAATTGAGGTTTAGGGTTTTGAAACTCCGAGAGAAAGGGCTTAGGGCGTAGAGAAGTGACAGTACAGCCTACATTTAATGGCCCCTGTTTTCGCCATTAAATATGGCCCAATGGATCGAACAGCTAATTCCTATTAGATCGAACAAAGTCGAATATAATATTGTATCATATCTAAGGCCCGATGGATCTAGTGGTGATTGCAACAACCAGCTAGAAATTAGAGAGAGAGAGAGAGTACGTAGTCTCTAATAAATGTTGAATCATAGTTCTCTTTTACTTGCTTCAACCAAAGGCCTTGGCCCTCCACCACAGTTCACTAGTTCATTAATGCCAATATTCAAAATTATTTACCTACAACTAAAACAACCTTTAAACAGCTAAATATTTGAATATAAAAATGGTTTTGTGTGTTGTTAGGCGGTTTTGAGAGTGGAATGACAATGTTGAAAGGTCAAGAGGGAAGTAGTGGAACGTATATATATATATATATATATTTCTGCAAGTTGAGCACACCCAGTAAAACAATCGAAAATGCTTGCACATTACTTATAGTAAAATCCAGTTACAGACCTGTCAAACAAGAAAAATCAATTACTGAGATCATAAATGCGCTGATATGTGGATTCCTACTGTTTGCCATGTCCATGGTGAAGTCAACTCTTTGGACTCCGCTCGAACAATCCCTTTCGCTTTGAACCATCCAATCGCATCTAGTAAGTTTGTGGAGTTTATTTTTAGCACAGTCAGTTGAATCAACGAAAATCGGCAAGCTGCGATCCTGATCGCTGCTGAGCTTCTGCAGTGGCCAGCTTTCTGAAGCTCGATCGCTAAGCTTCGCTTCCTTCTTGCATAACTTCACTTTGTAGTAGTTGGCATTCAACTATTCGGGTTTGTTTGAAATGTTACTGATCCAGATCCATCGTGAATTTAAAATTTTGATAATATACATAACAATAACGAAACTCAGTTCAACTCACAGTAAAATGCATAAATATAAATGGACAGGGTCCAACCTATCCTGGACCCAACAATTGCATCTACTTCGGAATGCTGGTTTGTAATAATTCGATCCATATGCTCCACAAAACTCTTCTTTCTTCTTCTTCTTGTGTTAGTTCTGACAAGAAACTCCATAATCCCTAACAATGATGTAGATTTGAAAGGAAAAGGTTTTCGTATATAAGTAAATCATCGATCTTTATTTTGTTGGTAATTGTCCTTTTTCCCTTTATGAGGACCCATGACAACGAAGAACAAATTATTTCAAAGATAAAATAGCAGCAAAAATATTATGAATATTTCTAAGCAAACCATTTCCCGAATCACCGAGCCTATGGTGTATCACCAAAGTTTTACGTCACCGGCAGTCGATGGCGAATCTAGAAACTCTTTTCGGGTGGGGCGAATAGCTTCTTGAATGGTTTCAAATGGGTGGGCTATGTATTATAGCCCATGGATCCTATCATGGGATATAGACTTTAAATTGTTTTTCGAAATTTTAGGTCCATCACTGCCGGTAGTGCGCAGCTGTCTCACCTCCCGGGTGTGAAGCTAGCATGTATTAACTTGGTAAGTAAAGATGCACTCACCAACTTATAGGCCTAGTAAGCTTTAGTTTTTCATGTTTACATAAATTATTTTGTTAAACTCAACCAACCAAACGAGCCGAGCCAAGATGAGCTCAAAGACCCTTGTTTGTACCCTATCTGTGTAATTGAAGTGAAAACATACGCAAACAAACAAGCTCGAACCAAGCTGAACCATGACAGACCATTCAATTTGCAGCCTTAGTTTAGAACTCACTATATTTAAAGAGTGGTAAGAATCATTTGGACATATGACAGGTGAACTATACCACGCTTTTAATGCTCACTGTGAGCAACTTGACAAGGTTTAAATGACCCAGTTGACCGAGCCTGGTAGCAAGTGGTACCAGAGAAACCTTCTTGCATATTTTTAGTGACAGACGCCGTCTGGAAATTTATCATTAATACTTCTTCTTCTTCGTCATTCTTGCCAACGAGACTCTGATATATATGTATGTGTATGTGGATGTGTACATGTATATTACACACATATATAACACAACCTCACACATATATACAAATCCTCATATATATATATATATATATATATATATATGTATAGATTTGATAGAGTTGATCTCAACCCGAAACTCTCATCAATGAATTCCTTTTTTTCCTTGTATAATTTATACTCGGAGGAAGTCAGCTTTGGAGATATTAGAATATATATTCAGCTATAAAACTCCGAGGTTAGGATGATAAGTTCAAGGCTTATGCTTGCAGTCAGCTTTGCGCAAGAGGGTGACCCCTTTGGGAGTCAACCTCCAACTGCCCTTCCAACAAGGAAATCATCTATTTTGACCAAAGCCTCCTAATACACACATGCACACTCTTCTTATTATAGTAAACCTTTATTGGGGCATTCATTAATTAAGCTCATATACAAATCCGGCATTGTACTTTTCTTTTTTCACCTTCCAAGGGAATCCGCGATTCTTGTTATCTCCAAGCTACACAAGCTTCTCGAACAATGACGGACCAAAGTTTTTTTGGATGAGGAACACTGGAATTTTCATGTCCACGAATCACTTGTATTTTTAGATTTCAAGTGAAGCGCTTGTCTCACCTCGCTCCAAAGTGAGTCTGTCACTGTTCCTGTAATTCAACTTGGATCAGCTAATCGGTGGCTCATTCTATATTCAACTTGGTTTGGATCATAAAAAAGCTTGTTAAATATCATTTTTTGAAATTTTGCTTATACCATACCTCCAAGGTAATTATATTTGGGTTTTTAAGGTAAATAAAGGGTATCTTTTTTAAGAAGAAAAAAAACTGATTCCGGTTGGCAAATTTTGTTTAGGGTAATTGGAAACCTGCTTTCTGGTAGACGGACCCATCCCGGATCCAGTCCCAGCCGTTTAGCATCATTATTCTCCTTTCCCTTTTCTTTTGAAGCCAGATGCACGTCCGAAGTTCGAGGTCATGAACTTGAACTTGTGAGGAAACCCCCTACCCAGTTGAGCTCTTGCACGTCGTTCGTTTCTTTTTTATCCTTTTTTTCTTCTCGATTTGCAGGTCCTTTCGTTTTTTCCTTTTGATCACAGACAGAGAACCCAGTTAAATTGGCTTTTAAATGCAGCACCGACGCCTTATTTTGGTTTCATCTCTCCAACATAAATCCCATTCATCTCTCCCCCTCTATCTGTGCAAACATATAAAGTTTCTATGTATGTAAGCTGCATTAGTGCCAATACCCAGTTTCCTTATTTATTGTCCAATTCCACGCTTTCATATCCTGGCTCTGCAGAGCAAGAAGGCCTTATTTCGCCACTAATAAACAGGGCATCAACATAGCAAAAATGTTCAAAGAGGAGAAATCAATGGTCCTCTCGTATAAGTCAAGCGCAAAATGCGGAGACAATGGCAGCGGCAGAACCACTGGCGGCGGTGGATTCTGGCTTTTGGTGCTCTTGTTAGATGACAAGGCATCAAAGCGCAGTCTCCTAAAGCGAGCTCAATCCACAATATGGGTCTGCCTGTTCATACTTGCCTTCACTTTGGCCGTCTCCATGCTATGTAGTTTGGACTCGGTTCACAATCATCACCTCGTGTCTCTGCCACCCACTCTTCCCAAGAAGTGGCGCTCCGCTAAGCCTTCAGCGAAGTCTCGAAAATCCCATTTTGATCGGTCACTTGCCTTGCATGGTTTGGGCTCTGTGTTTCATCGGGGCTCGTTTGCTATGAACGAGCTGATTGTTGCTCATATGGTGGAAACCATGCAAGAAGAGATGTTAAGGTACTTCATTCGAAGTGCCTTTCGTTCTGGAGTTTTGTTCAAGGCTGATATCGTCATCATTTTTCCTTCTTCTACTTTTTTACATCACATCATTACCGAAGAAAATGATAACTTTGTTAGATTGATGGGTTTCTATAATGATAGTGTACACCCATCATCAAAAGGTATTAGTCCATTCCGATCACATCTTTCCGCGAATACTAATGACAGGAGAAAACCATCTATTTGGGGAACGAACAACAGCAGCAACAATGGAATCAAAGGTTTGACCTTTGGGTCGGTGGTGGGGTTTGATGTTTCGGAGCTGAATCCTGAAAATTCATTCTCCGGGTTCATTGATGATGTTCCAATTGAATTGAGAAGGTGGGTCTGCTACCAAATGCTGCTAGGGAGGCTGCGGCATCGGTTCAAGCATGCCGCTCTCGTTGATGTGGAAAGAGTAATGGTCGTCGGAGATTTAATGGCTGGATTCCGAAGAAAAGGTGGTCGTGGTAATGGCTTGAAATTGCTGATTGAAGATGATAAATCGGAAAATTGCAGCAGGGCCGTGCATTCAAGCAAACCAGAGAGTTTATACAAAGAGACATGGGCTAAAGAGCAGAAATTGGTGAATAGTGCCATTGTTTTAGGACCAATGACAGATGTTAGGCGCCTTGCTAACTCAATGGTCACAGAAATCGTCAAAGTGGCCATTCGCCGGAAAAACAGACGGCCATTTCATGACAGCGAATTGCTCACTTACGTCGCCAAGGCACGACATGATTCCGGCAATGCAATGACAATGGAGAATGCCCGGAATCACTACTATTTCCCTGACCTTGAATCAGCATCTTCTCATGAAACTTTTATACTCTATGGTTATGACAATTGCTTAGGAATGGGTTATAGGAGCTTAGTTGGATTTGTTCATAACGAAATATGTTCATCTCCAATTGATTCTAGTGTTTATAGAGATTGTTTATATGCATACACACCATATTCATAACGATCTTAGCATCTCTTGTATATTATCATTTTTTACCAATCGTTCTCATTCTTTGAAGGATTTGGATCCCATCTATCTTTCTTTGTGAAATGTCACCGTGCGATCCGGTAACAAAATACACCATGGGTACCCGGAAGCCCACAAAGGGATAAAGATCTCCTAACGCTGGTTTGCTGCATGCACAAGATTCGAACTCCAGACCTTGATTAACGGAGACAGGTATCGAACCATTTTGACCCATCAGACTTTATTCTTCCTTTTCTTATTTTGATAGAAACAAAGAAGAAAGGAAAGGGAGCGGATGAGAAGGAAAGAGAACCAAAAAGATAAAGAGGGAAGCTTTTTAAATGGCCGCGTCAATCACTGGGGACTAATTAAAGAGACAGTTGTTGCTACATTTTAATGAGCGTGAAAGGTGGTGGTAGCTGTGGAGGAGCGCATCGTAAGTTGAAAAGCAGGAAGTTTAATGACGCTGCCGCGCGTAGGGAATTGCAACAGTATTCAACGCTCCACCCGCATGGGAGAAAGGGTTCATTCATTCTCCCTTAAATTCGTTTCACTAATATATATATATATATATATATATATATATATATACATAGAGAGAGAGAGAGAGAAAGACAGATACCATCTAAATGAGATCTAAAGCTGGCCGGCATCACCGCCTTCAATAAAAAAAGCAAATTTCACTTTGTCAGCTATAACCTCGTGGAAGCAACTAGCTTGTAGCTAGCACTATCTCTCCACCCATATGTATATATATATAAACACTACTTACTATATTATATAACAACAACAACAATTAAGTCTTTTCTTATATTAGATGTAAGTTGGCTACATGAATTCTTTGTTTTCATAGAGCTCGATCTCGTGCTATACTAATAGTTAACTTAACATAAATTAAACTATTTTTTATTGCTTTTTCTAACACTTTTGTGGTCTTTCTCTTTTAATATTTTTATAACGTAGCTTTTCGTACCTTTTAATCGAAGGGTTATCTTTTTACGTGTTCAAACCATCTAAAACATTTTTCCTTATTTTGTCACCTATTAGTGTTACTCTTAATATGTTTCTAATAACCTCATTATATATAGAGTCTTTTCTTGCGTGACCACTCATCCATCTCAATTATCTTCATTTATGTCATGACCATCTTTTGTACATGATAATTAACTATCCAACACTAGAACCATAAAACACAGTGAGTTGAATTACTAGTTTATACTATTTACCTTTCAATTTGAATGATATCTTCTTATCACATAAAATACATTAGGTATCTCCTTATTTTAACCAACTTGTCTTAATTTTATATGTAACAATCTCCATCAAATTTTCCATCACTCTTAAAAACTAATCTTAGATATTTAAAACTTTTCTTACAAGCAATACAATATATGTCAATCTTAATTTATGTGTCATTTGAAGTAACCAAATGATCAAACTTACATTCTTGTCTTTGTTCTACCAATACAATGTCATAACTTTAAAAATCACAACTATCCATCTCAAGAAAATGATCAAGTTTAAGAGTAAAAAAGCAAAAAATATACATATACTTTTCAAAGTACTGTTATTTACATATATATTGTTGGTATCTCTTAAACATGCACGATTGAGATTTTTAAAGACTGAACAAGCATATAAGATAGCTAGCATATATATATATATATATATATATATATATATATATATGACAGTAAACAAAATCTACATTTATGTTGAGTATTTCTCGATTGGAGTATCCTTTTACCTTTCTCCTTCATCTATGTAAGATCCGGAGAAACAATGGAGCCTTAAGGGCCTAAGGCGATTGGAAAACCTATTAAATGTTGGACTTGAGTCGCTTCTCCACTCGAAAGATGACTTCCTTCCGAATTATGAAGAAGGTAACATTAGTAATGGCCGCCCAGGCATCGAACTCATGAATGGACCCCTAGCAAGGTGAGCTATTGCTCACATGAGCTATGGTGAACTCAATCAATGTTTCTAATCTTATGAAATTCTAAACCTATGAATCCAGTTTATGGGGTCTGAATTTGAACCTTGGATCTGGTTTCCATAAATATCAAGCCAAAAACCTAAACTAAGCCTTTCGGTCGCTAAATGGAGTCAGCTAGATGGATTCATAGTTGGCGTAGTCATATTATCGTTTCTCTAAGAACAAGATCATATTTTTTTTAGTTTCTTTTCAATACTTGAGCAGTCACAGATCTAGATTGAGATTTGAAAAATCAACTTAAAGTATATAGCTCATGGTGAGATTCATGGGCTATAATACATAGTTTGTCCCACTCAAAACCGTTCAAGGAGTTATTCGCCCCATCGGAAAAGGGGTTTCCAGATCTGCCACTGCACTTGAGTTACCTTCATGTGTATCTATCATGTAGTTTTCTCATACGTTTCCATTATAAGGTCACCTTCTCATTTCTCTAGTTTTGGTGCCTCATCAACTTTTTTCTAATGACCCATTAAAGCTCAATTTCGTTGGCATTGTCATCTTTTAAACATTTCGTTGTATATGTCCGTGAATGTATGTAAAATTTATTTATATTTTGATACATTTTAAGTGTATGTATGAACACATACATAGATACATGCCTACGTACACACACATATAATTTATTTTTATATGATATAGTTTAAGTAATATCTTCTTCTTTTGGTGAACAACTTCTTTAATCTCCATTTCAATAGAATTCCATTCAACCAGCGTGCGTTAATCCAATGTGTGATAGATCCGTTAATGCTTTTATGCTTATTGGATTCTTGACCCTAATTGCATGCTTGATAATTAAATACAATTCTACAGCTAGAGTGTTAGCTCACTTGGCATAACGCTCAACTCAAATGACGCTGCTTAGGGAGTCTGATTCTCATGGTCTCAAGCTCAGATAAATAAGAAAGGTTGGGTTAGGCTTCTGAGAATCATCATAAAACTTTGTTGGACTTATTTACCATGAATTATATATAGAGAGTGCTTAAAGGCTTTTATAGTTTGACCAACATGATCAATGATGAATATTTTAATTTAAAAAGATTTAGTGTATATATGTATTAAATATAAAATACTAGCATACTGATGGAAAGGTGAGATCTTTAGTTAGATTTGAGCATGGTATATATATACACGGGCACATGTATACTAATCTCTCTCTCTCTCTCTCTCTCTCTATATATATATATATATATATATATATATATGAGTTAATTGACACATATTTTAGATATCCCTCAAAACCCATCTGAATTTCCAAATAGTGTAATGAACTTTATGACCTTTTCTTCCTTAATCATATTGTTTAAATAATAATGATCATGATGAATGAGAGGTAGAAAAGTGAGGATCCAACGGAGGAAAGGACACGACAACCAACGCCTATTATTGGGACGCATCGATGCATGGACCATATTGATGCTGCCGACACCATGGATGTGTACTGAGGCACACGTGGAAGCTCTGTATTGGTTTATGGAGGACCACGTCAATTCAATATACGAACGGGGCATGACCCGCTTTGCTTATTTGATCTAGATCCAGTGCGGGACCCATAATGCTTTCAATGACTCGTCAATCATGGGAGGCGGGGTGGCTGGTGCCCGTTGCTCGGTGCGGGCCTGATTTGTAGTTAAAATGGACCCACTGTAGGATCCAAATCCAAAACTCAGAGTAGATTTGTACCGGAGCCTAGATCCAAAATGTATGCTGATGGTGGACGCCGATGAGAAACGTAAAATGTATGTGACAAAGCATCTGGGCTAGATTTTTATCCAAATCCAAAGTGCTTTTGGCCTGAACTAGGAACCCCAATCTGGATTGGGTTAGGGAAGGCGACCTTCTGTGGCTTTCTTAATTGGATCTGAATCTGGATCGATCTAACTTAGTTTGGTTTGGACTTGGCTGGGTCCAAGTATTATTGAGAGGCCTAATAAAGAATCCAGCAGGAGTTCTTGGATTCAGGGTACCAGATGCCGTTTTTCTGGTTCGCAATCACTGTTTAGACGGGGGTAATAAAAGACCGGGACCCAGTATCACGGGCTTATTTGGTTCCGGACGCACTGTGTTTGGTGACGATCTTTCAGGTCTCGCAGTGCCAATTTATGGTGCTGGCCGAGTATATCTGCTGATTGGATCCCCAGACCTGGGTCCACCTTGCTTATATATAACTTCAGCAGGAGAAGTTCCAGGTTGTGCTGCCAAGAGAAGATTTGTTTGGTTTACCTCGAGTCCTGCTGGCCTCCCTTTTTTCTCCATAACGGCCCTGTTTGCAATGATGACCGTAGCTCGCTTTTATGGTGCCGTGCTGGCTCACATTCCTCGCTACCCAAATTACGCACTTGCTTTAAAATTTATGGGCCCATGCGGGCACGCCTTAGGCGACACAACTCTCGGACCAGGGCTCACGCAGCCTCGCACTTGTGTGTTCAACGCCACTCATGGTTGCAAGCACACCCTAAGGAACTTGATGAGGCACACGAGCTGGACACAACTGTTATAGGCTAGTGAGATGGACTGAAGACCACTTAGGCGTCCCTTGGCCTTGATTATGAAGACTTAAACCGGGACTGACAGTTCCAAACTGCTGGTTCCAGTTCCCCCAGAACCATAAATAGTGATTGAACCAGAACCCACCCTGTTACAGTTCCAGTTCTGTAGCGTTCGGTTTTGTTTTGGTGGTAGTTCGGTTTTGATCTGGGTTACAATTGAGTTTCTTTCCACACTCAATTTAGCTTGATTTTGGTTCCAAGTCTCGGTTTAAGGATTCTGTTTTTGAACCATAAAGGTCAGTTTCACTACAGTTTCAGGTCTGGTTTTGATCTGGGTTACATTTGAGTTTCTTTCCACACTCAATTTTGCTTGATTTTGGTTCCAACTCTCGGTTTAAGGATTCTGTATTCGAACCACAAAGTTCAGTTTCACTACAGTTTCAGGTCTGGTACCAGTTCTGGTTTTGATCTGGGCTACAATTGAGTTTCTTTCCACATTCAATTTAGCTTGATTTTGGTTCCAACTCTCGGTTTAAGGATCCTGTTTTCGAACCACAAAGTTCAGTTTCACTACAGTTTCAGGTCTGGTACCAGTTCTGGTTTTGATCTGGGTTACAATTGAGTTTCTTTCCACACTCAATTTAGCTTGATTTTGGTTCCAAGTCTCGCTTTAAGGATTCTGTTTTCAAACCATAAAATTCTGTTTCACTACAGTTTCAGGTCTGGTTCCAGTTCTGGTTTTGATCTGGGTTACAATTGAGTTTCTTTCCACACTCAATTTAGCTTGTTGGTTCCAAGTCTCGGTTTAAGGATTCCGTTTTTGAATCATAATGAAAAACCAATATCTTGTTAAATTTTGTGAAGAAAAACATGTTACATAAAGAATTAATTTGCTTTAAAACTATTAATTTCAAATTTAAAGTAGGGAACCGGCAATTCCGAATAGCAAATTCCTGTCCTGTTTCCAGTTTGGTGGAACCATGACCAAACAAGATGGTCATCAGTTCGGTCACAGTTCTTCAGTTCCAATTGGAACTCATAGGGCCCGTAACGAACCGGCTAGTACCCGTGCAGCTCAGTAGAGAATTGATTTTACATATATAATTACAATAACAAAGAAAAGACTTTCTTTACGACGAAATAAGAAAGACTTAAATGTAATTAAGTGATCAAATTATTAGATTGAAGCGCTCATGTTGCACCCTCTATCTAACCTCTCCTAGTGGCAAGAGGTATCATTAAGATTAAGGAGTAATTCTGAAAAAAAAAAAAAAGCTAATGGTCTGTACATGTCTCCAATGGTGTCAGCTCAACTGGCGGTGAGCTCTGCCGCTCTTGCTGCAGCTGGGGAGTTTGACTCCTGAGGGTGTGAGGCTTCGCTCTCCCTTTAACCAAAAGTAAAGCCGCAAAGAGGCACTGAGCATTAGTTCATCGGCAGGGCCCTCTCACTCCCATGCTACAGGTGGCGAGTTCGACTCCTGGAGGTTGCGATCGTGTATGCGTGTTAGACTCTGTCCTCCTTTTGTAGCCTAAAAATAAAGACACATGCAGCTAACTTTTGAATTAAGTACATAAATTCTCAAGAAATTGAAAATTTTAAAGCTCGCCCCCACCTGAACCTGAAGTTCGCCCACCCGAAACATATTTCTGGATCGGCCACTGCTTCCACGGGTCTGATTCGATGCCAACCCAATTGGACTAAGAAATGTAGTGGATATGGTTTCATGAAGTTCACACACACACACACACACACACGTGCGCGCATGGACACTTAAACATGTACAGATACAAACTCATAACAAATATCGAAAAGAAATAAGGTTGTGGGTCCACTCCATTTTGGGTCCGTTGGATCAATGCTTACGGATTCACATGACTGAGAGTGTTCTTGATGTTTAAGGATTTTCAAGAAATCATTCTCACTTGAGAGGTCGGAAATTTCAACAAAGAATTTGAAGGATTAAGAATTCAAATTATCATGGTTGAAGCCAGATTCAAAGTGAGGAATTTGAATTAGAAGGCAATCTAAATATTCTTATCCTCAAATTTATAAGATCATTAATTTCCTTCTCTCTTTTTTTGTCCTTAATCCAACTATCACCAAGTTAAAAGGGTCTGAATCCGAACTTGGATCTTCCCTAAATTGATTGCAACTGAATTGGATTCAGCATCGATGTCAAATGCAGATTCTTTATGCTATGGACTTGAGCCTTGATGGGAAAAGGAAATTTATATATAAATTCTAATTATTCAAATGTGTTTTTTCATAGAAGGATTCAATTAATTGATTTGGGTTCACATAGATTCATATCAATCAGTCTTTTTTAACGTGGAGAATCGAACTTAACACATTGATCACCTCCATGAAAGGAAGTTCAAAGGTTGAGATATGGTAACCAACCAAATTAAGCTGTTGTTTCTTCATCAAGATCATTTTGATGCGGTCGCGTTGCATGATGGCCATGCATCTCCTCTACACAAGCAGCACGAGTATGTTGGAAGAGCATGGTGCAAGGTCATGTTGGATCTGGTCTGAGCAGCCACTTTCGATGGTTGTGCTAGTCTTTTGCTGTTTTTTCTTCTTCTTTTTTGGTACAAGGGGGGTGGCCTAAGCCAGATGCGCGGCTGGGGTATCGAACTTGTGACCTTCAACTTGCAAGTCGAACTCCTGATGTGAGGTTCTAACAGTTGAAATAAGTTATGTGAGTAATTAAGCCTGGTCGATAATTGCAATTACCGAAAAATAAGTGGATTTTCGTGACACCACATAGAGCATATGGCAAGTAAAAACTCATATAGCTTGCTCTACTTAGTATAGGCTAAGTCTTGGTTTTGGGCGGCAATTTCATAAGAAAACAAGTAGTATTTATGTAGAGACTGGGACAATTTCTACCTAAAAATTGAAAAGATTGGATCCTCATTAGATCTAAAATTTAATCGAGTTCCAAGTGCGATCGAAAAGCAAAGCATAAGAGCTTACCACAAGGTTAGATGGGTAGAAGTAATGGTCGAAAAGCGAAGCGTACGAGCTTTTCTTACCCTGCACTCAGCTAACATGGATGAATGTTAGTAGAGGCATCCAACTCTGTAGGTTTTATTGGTCATATTATTAGGTTTCTTTTTCTTTCATTGCTTATATGCCGTTCAAAGTATTGACTACTATAAAATGAGAAAAAATTATTTAAGATGGTTTAGGCATATACAAAAATTATTAAAGGAAGCTCCAGTAAGAAGGTACTAGAAACTATATTGTGAAAATATTAAAAGAGAAAAAAAACTAGAAATGTATTGGAAGAAAATAGTAAAGAATGCTCTAGCTTATATTAAGTTAACTTCTAGCGTGATACATGATTGAGTTCTATGAAAACAAAGAATCCATGTAGGAGACCCTATCTAGTATGAAAAAGGGCTTAGTTGTTGTTGTTGATATTTCTTTAATGTATTAATATGTTGCAATAACATCAATTGCATAAATTGTGCGAACAAAGTCTAAGAAAATGAAATTTTCTTATTAACGATTTGAAATTGTTAGATTTACATGATCATAACTTGATAAATACATTTTGCTCTATGTCACTATCACACTTATATTTGTTTATTTATTTATGCATATAAATGACCATTGTTATTACGTATAAGTCCATTATACCAATGAATTCTTGAGGTTTTCCTGGCAATTTTGTCGATCAAATTTGGCGTAATCAGGTTCAGGTTGTAGTTGGTGACAAATTTCAATACTTCATCCGACCCGAACAACTATCTCTTTTCATTCGGCAACTAAGTACTAATTGTTAGTTGCTAGAAGTGGTTCTGCACTTGTTCCCCTTAAGCAAGGTCTTCAGTTCGAGTCTTGCAAATGGAGGAAACCAGCACTGGGAGAGCTTCACTTGCAAAGTGGGCCGTCCCTGCTCGAACCGGATTAGGCAGCCAGATGGGTTTAGATCGAAAGAAGCAACGGAACTAGGTTCATTATTTGATGGGTTTTGGATTCTTGATGTTTTGATGTAAATGTTTAATATGGATTCATGACCCCATTACATATGATCCATGGTTTTGGTTAAGACCCAACCAAACGTAGTTCGAGCTCAGGCCCATGCCATTGACCATCCCTATCTTGATTCAAATAGAGTACGAATTCAACCATTGACATGCGTACCAGATACCTCCGGCTATCGACCACCCGACCTTTCGCCTGAGTGCAAACCCCTAGCCAGTGCGCGATAAGCTTTCCGGGCTTCAGGTTCGGATGCCTCATTCTGCAACAATCCAATTGCTTGCACAACAGAATGGATCCTTGCGTGATCCACTCTCAAAAGGGTGAAACACATACATGCTGAAAGTGTTGTTTTAATTTATTAGTGTTTTTTTTCCTTTTTCATATATTTCTATGATATTTATCTTTGTCGTATCGAGTTATTCTTCTTAATATTAAAATATAATAACTTTTCATTTATATATAATTTTGATTCATTTACTTATGTTATTGCCATTTAAAACACATGAAATACAAAGACCACACACATCACGCACCTGCTTGTACACCAAACTAGGGGTGTTCTGGGAACTGCTAGGACCAAACCAAACCGCCATAACCGAACCGAACTGGTGGTTTGGTTTGGTTCTAGATGTCGAGCGGCTTGGTTTGGTTTGGTTCGATTCACGGTTCTAGTGTTGGAATCAAACCAAACCTTTACATACATGCATACATATACATATATATACACATAGTTAAATAAATAAAGTTTATATACTTATATAGATATAGATCCTGATAAGTTTATAAGTTCATAAATGAGTTTTATAACCTCATATACATATTAAAATAATATGACATAATACTCGGTATTTAGCCAAACCATAGAACTATGGTTTAAAACTGAAACCGTCCGTTTGGTTCAGTTCTCTAAAAACTAAGAACCGCATATAGCGGTTTGGTTCGAGGTTGAAGGTAAAAGCAAACCAAACCGAACTGCGGACACCCCTACACCAAACTAATCCCATATGCAGTCACTGCTAGAAAAAGAGATTACCTTGAGCCTTACCAAAATTCACTGGACAGTGGTAATCGTTGAAAAGAAATGAATTTTATTTTGTGATTGCAACCACCCAGCAAATTTGATTAACTAAAACCATAAATATTGGTAGTCCATTTCATGCATTATTGCACATGCATGCCTGGTGATTGAGTGACTTGATAATATCTTATTTGGCTTAAGCAGTCTACAAGAATCAAAGAGACTTGTTTAAGGTAATTATGCAAGTGGACTTGTTCTTATCATTTACTAAATTCTTGATGAGGATGTGTTTGCATTGGTCCATATGAAGAGAGTTGTTTGTGCTTATTCCCAAATGCTGCACGTGACATTCATAATTAAAACTTGATTAGTTCTTAATCATATGGAATTATGGTAAAAAAAGGTAAAAGGAACCGAGCGAAGAGACTTTATCTCTTTAATATTATGTCGGTGTTCAGACCTTCTCTCGATAAAGGTTGCACACGCTTTGTATTGGCCTCCATCCAGTTCATAATCTCCACTTGATCAGAAAGGGGTGGTGGCCAACCTGTCTTAATATACAGCCTAACACAACCATAGAAAGTGTCAGGTACATGGATTCTTTGTTTCCACATAACTCTATCAGTGTTGGAAGCCTAACACAACCGGGCTTGGGACCGACCATACAAGGGTGATCCCTTAGTTAAAACTTTTCTTTTTACAAAAAAGAGAAAAAGGGCAAAAAGCTAAAGGATAACATGAATGTATTATATAAGAACCGGATATGTCCATCCATTCCTTTTAAATCGTATGAGTGTAATTTAAAAAAATCTAAGAGTTTCTTTTTTTTTAAAAAACATACTTTCTAAAAGCAATGGTGAGATGAGTAGACAACATTAGTGGTGACACATATCCACCCACTGCTTTTGGGTGGCATGAGTGTATACGTTTTCAAAACCTCTTAAAATTTTTAAAATAACACTCATGGCACCCCAAAGCAACCATTGAACATGTCAAAATTGGGTAGGATCCAATTCATATATATATATATATATATATATATATATATATATATATATATATATATATATATATATATATATTGGATCTTACTCACCTCTATAATGTCCATCTATTGCTTTTGAATAACATGAGTATAATAAAATTATAATGGGTGGAACATGAATGAACACATCAAAAGTGAGCAAGATTAGGTTATCAAACTTGCATTTTGAGCAGCAAAGACCCTCTATTAACAACTAAGACCCACATCAGCTCTTGATCATCTTTAGATATATGCGCCTACCTTCTACCATCTATCTCATCAAAATATTGTATCCTATTAATACATATATTAGTACATGGATCAATACGATCCAATATCTATATCATTTTACCCATTTATCAGTGGATATCACGCTATACCGTACCATATCGTTACAGTACTTTTCTTTCATACAATTGGAGGCCCAAGGCAGACAGATGCTCCCAGTATCAAACTACTGATTGATGACTTGTGAGTTGACCCCCTAGCCAGGTGAGTTATGCTGTTATTAGATTTTATTATATCATATCATATTGTACTTTTCCCTTGTTGTTATCACATTATGCTGAAGCCTAACACACACAAGCACTTCCATCCCTCAGGAATCGAACTCGCCACCTGCGTTGTGGGAGTCAAAGAGACCTGCCAGCTGAGTTTTACGTTATTTTAAATTTCGTTTGCAACCACAGGTATTCGGATGTACCTTCAGGCTCTACACATTCGGTACAGATAAAATCATGTTGTCCCACTGTCAACAGCCATAGCAGTCAGAAAATTTTGCACAAATTCCCCTTGATTGTTACTTAGACATTTAAAATTGGGGCACTTTTTCTAAATGCATCAATACTAAACACCCCCACAATATCTTTTCAAATTAAGTTACAATTAGTATGAATAAATAAATATTGCTCTTTCTTCCATTTTGTTGTCTTTCCCTTATCGGTACAGGATGCTTTGCTAGTTGGCTTTTTCCACTCAGTGAGAGCATCGTTTGAGTGGAAAAAGCCAATCACAAACGCATTTGTTTGTCTATATATATATATAGTGGTTAGGCTTGGTGGAGATTTGAATTTAAAAAACAAAATATATCATTTTGCATAAAATTTAAAGTATAAAAGTATAACAATATGTTTCACTTTTAAATTCATATTTCTTCAATCATATGATAAAAATGTTTACGTAGATTTAATGATGAAAAGTTTGATATATATATATATATATATATATATATATATATATATATATATAATCCACAGAAGAATCTTCCCAAGGGTATGGTTGACATAGAAAAGAAAAAAACAAAATGTTTACAAAAACTACCTATATGTTTTTTACAAGTACTTCTTAAGAAGTAATTTTTTTTCTTTTGACATCGACTGTTTCCCTCTTTTGATTAGATTGTTAAATTGAGGAGATTTAGCATGATTGCTTGAATGCTTATTGTACTCTCTCTCTATGTATACATATAAATATATATATATATATATATATATATATATATATATATATATATATGTGTGTGTGTGTGTGTGTGTGTGGTTCTCAATATCATAAGTTTTTTTTTCTTTTGAAAATTTCCAATATGATTCCCCCAACAAGTAGCAGTCAATTCTTCAAGAGAAAGTTTTAACTGGGTCCTACCCCACATGAAAACAACAATGGTTCCATTGAAGCATCCTACTAACCTTCAAGCAACAAAATTTAAAACCTTGCATGTGACTGACAGCCCTGCCTCTGTTTATCACTTAAGCCGCTTTCCGGGGAGAACCAACCTTAATCATATGAGAGAGGGATACGAGTGAGCCAAGTTGTATCACCAAGTCACGTTCCTTCACACACGCGGATCTTTTAATCATAGAAAGCCTAGAGGTTACAGATGCCATTAATGTGATCTTGTTAAAGAAAACCATTGTAGCTTTCTTGTAGTCTTAGCTCGATCCTTCTATGTTAGTTGGTCAAATCATATTTATCAGAAAGCTTGCTTCATCTTTTCCGGACGCTCTTTTTTCCTTTTCTTGCTTTCGCTTTTGAGAGTGAGAGAGAGAGAGAGAGATGAACATTATTAAGTTTTATTCATTAAAATTTACGAGTTACGAATCGATTGTTTTGGTCGTGTGGCAAGTGATACCCACTTCGTGTATATCGAAGTGTGCCTCGGGCGCATCCAACTAAAGGCGTCCTCCTAACTTAAAAGGCTATAGGGCAGACCCCTATCCACCGGACAATTTCCGTGAGAAAAAGAATTCCTTCTCATCAGAGAGAGAGAGAGAGAGAGAGAACAAGGACCAAATTAATTAGACAAGCTTGTTAATGAATGAGTGAATTATTTGGATGTTCTTTGTTATATATATATATATGCACAAATATGTGTGAAGAAGAACCTTTGGTACACATGAAGTAGAAAGATTCTTTACATGTGATCTCAGGGTTGGAGGACGATGCACACAAATTAGAGAGGCAGCCTTTCACGTGGTGCCGAGCAAGTCCTTAGAAGCAACCAGCACTTCATTTTTTTTAGTAGCACCAATTTTAATCATAAATGAGAAGGAATGATTTGTGTTTACTCACCTAATGTTTCGTCAATTTACTAATGGGTGTCCTGGATTTAGTATTTTTAAGAAAGACATCTGCTTAGTAAATGTATTGTTACTATTGTATAGCAAGCATATAGCAAATGAAATTTTGGCATTCTACCATATTGAATCATTGAAGCTATTTCATTCCTGTTTGGTTGTTTAATAATGGTAATCTTTTTAATTGTTGGGTCTAAACCACGGGTATCCGGATTTCCACAAGGACCCTGATTCACAGGACTCGAACTCAAGACCCTTTGTTAAGGAGAAATTGTCAAATTAGCATTTTGGAGACAAAAGTTTAACTCAAAAGTTGAAGAGGTGGTCATTAGTGCAAAATCTTGAAAATGTAGACAGCTAAATCAAAAGTTCAGCAGTTCAAGAATAAACCAGCCCTAACATAGGCAGATAATTATAAATTTTCTAGAAAAAAAGGAGAAAAAGATAATCATAAAAGTGTCTCTTGCAACCAAAGAAAGAAAACTCTAAGACCATCTGGATTTTTTATTGGCCTTTCTTCTAGATCCCGACTATCTTCAATGTGGTCAATGCTTGAGCACACATGAACAAGACAAAAGGATAAGAAGCCCCACATGGCAATGAATGTTCACAAAAGCAATTTTGAGGATTAGGCCATTTGTAGCGATTAATAAGAAAATGGAGGAAAAGTTGGCAAGAGTTAGAACAGTTGTGAACAGCACTTTTCTGGAAAAATGTTTTACATGAAAATAACATTTAAAAACATTTTAACTAAAGCTTCAAAAGAGATCCACAACTTACATATACGCACACATGGTGGAAAACATGATGAACCAAGAAAATGAAGAAAAAAGACTTGATTTTAGAGAGACAATTATCAGTGTCCACACAAAACCCACATCTTTTCTTTTTTCATTTCTTAATGAGGGTTGAATCTGCCCAATGAACTTTTTTCTGTTAATTAAAGGGACATATTTTGTTATGTTGATTTATTGTTTTTTTTAGATTTAGATAAGCATAAAAGCAATTCTTAGAATAACCATGACCTTTCGTTCTTGACGGATTTTGACTCCATGTGCACTCGGTCATGCCAAACGCTGTCTACAAGGCCTTCTTTATTGTGCTTCCACAACTTACCCTGACTGGCTGAGCTTGCTTGTTTTGGCTGCATCAGACCGCACAGTTGAGTTTATACCGCCGACCATCACTGCCCAGATAAACACACTTCATATGTTGCCTTGCCACAAGAAAGCTAAATTATAAACCCAAAGAAACGAACATGAATTACCGATGCACACTTACACTTCTCTCTTTATATTGCCAACCTGACGGCAGGATACATACTCCACACCGAGGGGGGAGAGAGAAAGTACAACACAAAAAATCATGGCTTGCACTCAAGCTCCATGCTCCCCAGTGCATCCTAGAATCTCCTTTTCACAAGATTTCACTGATGATGATGGAGTTCCACCAATCGATCTCTTGAGAGATCGTGGTGCCCGCAACAGCGTGAAAAATGATGATGACAAGGACTTTGAATTCATTGTGATGGACACTGGAGGTACTACTTCAACTAGCAAGTACAAGATGATGTCCGCCGACGAGCTCTTCTTTCAAGGCAGGATGCTTTGTCTCAACCAGATCCACAAGATGACAGTCGAAGAAGAAAAAGAAAGAGAAGATAGCAAGCCGTTGGATCTGATTGATCCGAGATACGTTGATGATGATCCTTCACCTAGGCCACCTAGATGCACCGTCGGCCGGTGGCGGGAGCTCCTAAGGCTAAAGAGACAACAACCAACACGTAGTTCATGTAAGCCCGCCTACGTCTCCTACCCACTGCCGACCAACGAGAAGGATCCGTCAACTGCTGCAATCAGAAAAGAAGAGCCAACTTCCACACGGACATCATCTGGCAAGAAATTGCAAGTGAAAGAGAGCAGGGGCAACACTAGCTTGCAGAGGAGCTCGAGCAATCCTGAGAGGTTGAGCTCACTTTTGCTGAGTTCGAACCATCCTGAAAAACTGAGCACGATCTTACTGAGGAAAAGAGAGAAGCAAGAGGAGCAGTGCCCAAGGAGTTGCTGTAGAGGTAGTAGTGTTGATAGATCAAGATCATTAAGTATTAGAGTTAGTCCTGTTCTTAATGTAGTGCCAATGTGTTCCCCCAGTGCATCTCATCTATTTCCTCCAAAGAAACAAATGCCAAGGCCAGCTAGATTTCATTCAACAGTAATAAGAGGAAGCAATCATGTATTATCAGATGGTGATCAAAAGAGATAAGAGAGTTTTTTGTCTTTGAACTGTATGTGTTTCAACAACCTCATCCTCTTTAGTTGTATCTTCTCTTTCTACATGGCAAATAAGATGGTAATTGAGGAATATTTCCTATTTTTTTAGCTTGTTCTTGGTGGGGTAGATCAAAATGGTGACTAAGAATCCATGTAGCAGACCCAACCAGTATGCGAAAAGGTGTAGTTTTGGTTTAGGACATCCTAAGTATCTGTTCGGGTTGTTGGGTCTTTCCAAAACTTGTTCCATTTTCATATTAAAGTCTTCAATGCTTTCAGTTAAGGCATCGATGTCCAATGAATCCGAGATTTGGAATCCACTAAAGGGAAATAATAGGAGATTGTTTGATCCTAGTTTGAGAATACAACTCTTACTAGGGTGCAGATTTTCCATATTCATATGCTGGGCACCGTAACTGATCTAAATTCTCATACTAGTACAGGAAAGCATGATATGGTACTTGAACTTTATTTAATATACCTCAGTTCACAGTAATATGCATGTGCGTGTTCACAGATTGTAGTAATTAGATCATTTAATGTGATTTTTCTGCATTCAGTATTTCTGTACTGAGGTTACCATTTGAAACAGCGAACAGTTAATGCATGTTTGGACAGAATTGCTCATCTGGGAATGAGAATTCTTCATGCTATGCTATGAAGCTATTTCTCCAAGATCGCAGTGGCCAGCCTAGAAAAATTTCCGGGGTCAGGAGAAGTTCAGTTGGAGAGAGATCAAGCGAGGCGGTCAATATAGTTTTCGAAAAAAATGAGGTGGTCACTTCACCTGGCCTGTGTAAGGTCCGCTACTGCAAGATGCAGAAAGAATCAATTTCACCATTATCTCAATCCTAAACCATCCCCTTCCTCTTCACATAATGGGTTTGCCGTCTAAATTTATTGATCTTCTATAGCTTTTGTCCTTTATATTCCACTAATTAACCCTGATATTAACATTAGCCAAAGAGGTTAGTTTTGCTACAGAGTGCCTCAGCTGACCAGCAGTAAGGGGTTTGACTCGCAGGTTATCCAATTGCACCAAGCCAACGCCTTGTCCTAGGACATGGTTCAAGGGTCTTAGCCTCGGGTTTCAGCGAGTAACAAAATAAACAAAAGGGAAAAAGAAAAGGACACGAGTCCATTCAACTTTCTTCTTCACTACCTTATTCAATGCTCGTCAGGCAACCAATTGGTATTTCCTTTGTGATATTTTCTTTGTTAAAAGGCAGAACCCAATGTTAAAATCAGTCAGCAGGCTCCGTGGGTTCAATGGCTTCCCAGGTGCTGAGATTTTAATGAGCTAAATCCAATATAACTGTCTTGAGCATGGGTCCAGTGTCCTACACCGTGGATTGGTAAAAGTTATGTCTTGGTATGAGCGGGACAGAATTTCTCTTCTGCATGGTCATGGAGTTTTGAAAACTTACATTTCTGAGAAGAGGTAGATATAGAGGTAGGAATTTGTCAAACGAACTCTACTTAGTATACGTTACGAGTCCATTGACGCAAAGGGGCTACAGAGAGCTTGAACCCAATTCCTACAGTAAATAGATAGTAGGTAATAAAAGTTTATGGTGAGTACCCTGGCTAGGGGGTCAACTCACAACACAGCAAAGCAGAGATCCTACCCTTGAAGGTCATGAGTTCATACCCATCTGGCATCGATCTCCCCATTTAGAAATTTTCTGTGGAAGCCACGCATGTGTATTAAGATTGTTCACTGTTTGTTGGAGCTTGATCCCTTCCCTTAGGTGAATCATATAGCCAAGAGTAAGATTTTAATGAAACCCCGGATCTCTCTGCACTTCCTTTCATCCAATGAAATGGAAAAAGTTGGGAGATAGAAAGATATACATGTGTTGATCTATTATTGGAATTTCAAAAGGCAGTGATGCCATCAAATAATAGAAACCCTAAAATACTGGTTCTCTTAGATGTATGGTAGACAGCAACCCGAACACAAAAAGCAAATAAAGAAGCCACTTGCCGTTGCATCTCACATGCTCATAAACCATAGAGAACTCTAGGAACAAACAAGAATCTGTAAAAGGAAAAAAGAATTACATAGTCTCTATACAGACCCCAAAAATTTCATAATATATGTCATGGTTTTCCAAAATCAGCTTATTGACCATACTGATAATTTAGTCTAGTGTCGACTTGGTCGGCTAATGATTCTAGTGATTGGTCCAGAGCCAGCAACCAATTTATCCATCGATGAGACGCACATGGTGTAACTTGAACAAAATATGCACACGGCAGGTGAGAGGGAAGGTGGTGACTTGTTTATGAGAGGAAAACATGATGCTTGCAGAATATCAGATTTGATACGAACTACTAGTGTCGGAATCGAATCACAATGCATGAGATGTCATCGTTGCTCCTTCTGTTCAGTGCTTCTGTGGTCAAGCGTTTCGCTGCAGCCTGAGGATCTTTAATTGGTCTAACCAGCTTAATAGCCTCTTCGTTTGGAATAACCTGAATTAAATAGGAGATAAAAGCTCTCTTAGTGCTCATATTGCCGAACTGATTAGTGAAGAACCATGAGTTGTTTTTTACGTTAATATAAAATAAGGGGGATGCATGGATTGATGTGACAAGAAATTTTGAGTGATTAATGTTGTTGACAATATTAGTGCACTGGTTCAAATAAGAAAAGAATTCTGTTCTTATTGAAGGAACAAATTTCCATGCCTTTGGACATTCTTTCCTTCTTTGGCGAAGAACTTCCCTATCTTCAATCGGAGACAAATTTTCATTCTTACAATGAGAGGCAATTTTCTGCAATACTTGTCCAGAATAAATGAAGCTGTTCAGCATGTTCTATGTAAGTCGTTTCACAAGATATCACAACGTGATGACAAAGCAAGGGAGAACTGAAATAGCAATCTTAAGAGTACCAAATGTATTATAGGTTGGAAGATAAAACATACAGAAATGATTATACAAGATCAGGAAATCTTTTATGTCAAGCTAACCAAGAATTTGTCAATTCTTAAGTTGAATGGTAGTCATCTACTTGCTCAACTGCAAAACAAAGTGATCTGTTGCATCTCAGAGGTTGAAGTAAATCTTTCATATAAATCAGAACTGGAACTTCAAATATTTAAAACATCTGATTTCATTAATGTATGTGACATGAGAACAGAACCAAAGGCTCACAAGCTTATGTGGTCAAAATTTCAGGAAAGGGTACCAAAGAGCCTGCTATGTGCTCAGCACCTTGGCAGGCTTACCCAACCTGATGAAGAAATAAAATGGGAAAAAAGAGGTGTTTTAAGATTTGATTAGTAAAGTTAGTTGTCCCCGTGCAATGATTGCGAAAGGCTGGCAACATTCCAGAAAGCCAACTACACTTTAAAAGCACAACTAGATGCCAACAGCTAAGGCCATAATAGTTCTGAAATTATGCTTGGAACTAACCAAGAACACCAAAACTTAGAAGAACACCTAATCGGCAACCAAATAGATTTATATGAGGAGATCAACACGGCAAAAGTATGAAGCCAAAAAGCTGTCAGAGATATGAAACTCATGAAAATCAGGACCTGAACTTCAGTCCTTTTGTTGGACACATGGCACCAGCTGTTGCGGCACATAAGAGCCTAAAAGTTGCTCCAAATTCAGGTGACTAATGACACATGCAAAAGGAGGGTCAAACTTCTGCCTGTATTCAGCTTTCTAAGTAGATGCATGCTATAATGGAGGCCATTCTATAACCAAAGGAGTCACTGCTCCTCTTCATTTACATGGATGATAAAAGGGTTGGCTGGATCAAAGATGCGGTTGGCCCTAGGGCCTTACTTTAGATTCTCAAATCCCAAATATTTCCCCCAAAAAATATTGTTTTAAAAAGATTTAACCAAAGTTTAAGAAAGATTTTGAATTACAAGTATAAGAAAATTGAATATCTTGACATTATGTAATATTATAGCAAAAATATCAGTCCATTTGTGGTACTCTAATACTTCTTTAATATAATGATATTCGCAAATATCAACAGCATCTGTGGCTATGGTTGTAACTTTTGTTTCCATTCAAGTCCTTCAACATTAAACATACACAAGTATTTTGGCAAAATATTACCAAAGTTTCTTAAATCTCTAATATTTATTCTTCATAGACAAAAATCCTGGTCATAGGAACATGTACTTATGATTCAAGTTCCTTTTGGTGCAGGGCGGATTTTCTTTCCAGCTTAATTGAAACAATGTCATGTGATACTCTAAGGAAGCGATCATTGTTCATTGCCTTCCTTTCCATAGGACAGTATCAAGGAAGCGTTTGTTGTATTTGCACTTGTAGAAAAGTCCGGAGTGGACAAACGAGTAGTTCTTACTGTTGCACAAGTTAATTCAAAAATGTGAATAAGCAAACCTTAGGCAAAGGCATTAAGGTTTACATGCACTCAATTGCTAGAAACAAAATCAAGTTAGCAAGTAATATGCCCACGAGAACAATCTAACAAATTCTCTGAAACATTTGTGCCCATGAGTATATTGTTTTATAGAAACAGTTTATTTTACTCAATTGTTTTATTTTCAAGAGTCAGTAGGTTGAAGACAAAACAAAGGAAATTGAGAATATAGGTTTTAAATTATGGTACTAAGAAAAGAAAAAGGCTCGAAATGGAGTTGGTATTATTGTAAATAAATATTTAAAGGATAGTATAGTAGACATAGAATGCCATGGTGAGTCATCGAATTATGATGGTAAAATTAGTATTAGGAGTAGAAGCTTTAAATATAGTTTGTGCTTATACACTCCAAGTAGGACTAGAAGATAGCATAAAGAAGGCATTTTGGAAAGAGTTAGATAAGGTAATTCAAAAGATTTCACAAAGAGAGATGATTTGTTTAGGAGGAGATCTAAATTAATATGTCACTAAAAAGACATTAGGATATCAAAGCATTCATAGAAACTATGGGTTTGGAGATTTAAACGAGGGAGGTAAAGAAATTTTAAATTTTGCTATAGCATGTAATCTCTTTTTTAAACTCCGCTCATGTAAGGGATCGCCCTTGCATTGTCGGTCCCAAGCCCGGATAAAGGAGGAGGGTTGTGTTAGGCTTTCGACGGCCAGCGTAAAACTTCGTCGGATTTTTATAACATGGATTACAAAAATTATGAGCATTGCTTTCGGGCGTCCCCGCCTAGCGACATGCTGTACAGCTCGAATGCAGTAAGAAGTAAGTAAGGGCCACTACATTTTCGTCCGAATGTAGTTAATCAATTGCAGAGAGGGTCCCCACATCATGGACGGGTGTGGGTAAAGAAGTTAGTCCCGCTACATTACCGCCCGAATGTAGTGAAGAATTTTCAGAGAGGGTCTCCGTATTTTGATTATGGATGGATGCGAGGGGTAAGGAACCTAGTCCTAGATAATAAGATTCATATTGGTTCTTGGAATATCGGAACATTATTGGGTAAGCTAATGGAGGTGGTAGATACTATGATTCGGAGAAAGATTCATATTCTATGTTTACAAGAGACAAAATGGGTTTGAGAAAAAGCAAAGGAGAAAGGATACATGTTTTAAATTATGGTACTCAGGTAAAGAAAAGGCTAGAAACGGAGTTGGTATTATCATAAATAAAGATTTTAAGGAGAGTGTAGTAGACATACAATGATATGGTGACCATATCATGATGTTGAAATTAGTGTTAGGAGCAGAGGTTTTGAATATAGTTTATGCTTACGCACCCCAAATAGGACTAGAAGATAGTATAAAGACAGCTTTTTGGGAAGAGTTTGATAAGGGGTTTCAAAAGATTGCACAAAGGGAGATGATTTGTTTAGGAGGAGATTTAAATGGACATGTCGGTAAAGAGGCATTAGGATATCAAGGGATTAATGGAAACTTTGGTTTTGGGGATATAAACGAGGAAGGTAGAGAGATTTTAAATTTTGCTATGGCATTTGATATCTTTATAGTCAATACAATCTTCAAAAAACGAGATGAGCATTTAATTACTTATAAGAGTGGCTTATCACAAACAAAAATTGATTACTTTATTTGTAGGAAAAAAGATAGAGCGTGTTCGTAAAGATTGTAAGGTAATTCCAGGAGAAAGCTTAACTACCCAACATCGACTTTTAGTTATGGATTTACAAATAAAAAAATGGACAAAGAAGAAAAGAGTGCATCGAGCTATTCATACTAAATGGTGGAACCTCAAAAGCGAGAAAGAAGATATATTTAAAGAGAAAATCCTTCAAGGAGATGTTTGGAATTATGTTGGCACACCCTGTGATATGTGGAACAATATGGCTATACATATTAGGAAAGTGGCGAAAGATGTGTTAGGCGTATCTAAGGGAGGTGTACCGGCACAAAAAGAAGCTTGGTGGTGGAGTGAAGTAGCACAAAATAAAATCAAGGCAAAGAGGGCACGTTACAAATTACATTATGCTAAGAAAACTAGTGAAACTTTAGAAGCTTGTAAGAAAGCAAAGAAGGAAGCGAAAAAGGCCGTTAGTGAAGCAAAAGCTAAGATTTGGGATGACTTATATAAAAAACTCAACTCAAAAGAGGGTGAAAGAGATATTTTTAGGATAGCTAGGGCTAGAGATAAGAAAACTAAAGATCTTAATTATGTTAGATGCATAAAAGACGAGGATGAAAAAATTTTAGTGGCAAATGATGATATAAGAAATAGATGGAAAAACTATTTTTATAATCTTTTTAATGAAAATAAAGATGTTAGTATTACTTTAGGAGATTTAGCTAAGTCAGAAAAGTATCTAAACCACAATTTCTACTGACGTATTCAAAAGAATGAAGTCAAAGAGGCTCTTAAACATATGAAGATTGGTAAATCGATAGGACCAGATAATATTCCTATAGAAGTTTGGAAAATACTAGGAGAAATAGGAATCACTTGGCTCATAAGACTATTTAATGAAATATGGAAAAACCAAAAGATGCCCGAGGAATGGAGAGCAAATACACTTATACCCATATATAAGAACAAGGGAGACATTCAAAATTGTGTGAATTATCGAGGTATCAAGTTAATGAGTCATACTATGAAATTATGGGAAAGAATTATCGAACGTAGGTTAAGACAAGTATCAAGTACAACAGAGAACCAATTTGGATTTATGCCAGGTAGATCTACTATTGAAGCGATTCACCTTTTGAGATGTCTTATGAAACATTTTAGAGCAAAAAAGAAAGACCTTCACATGATATATATTGATCTAGAAAAAGCTTATGATAGGGTACCGAGGGAGGTTCTTTGGAGAACTTTGGAAAAAAGAAGTATCCCATTGACATATATTAACCTTATAAGAGACATGTATGATAGTGCAAAAACATGTGTGAGGACTCATGAAGGAACGACAGACTTCTTTGAAGTTAATATTGGGTTACATCAAGGATCAACTTTAAGTCCATACTTATTTATAATGGTGATGGATGAGTTAACAAAACATATTCAAGATGAAGTACCTTGGTGTATGTTATTTGCAGATAACATTGTATTAGTGGAGGAGTCTAAGGAAAAAGTTAATAGAAAATTGGAACTATGGAGAGAAACATTAGAAAGCAAAGGCGTCCGACTTGACACCAGGACAGCAGGACAGCAGCAGCAGCAGAGATAACATTGTATTAGTGTATCAAGTTCTAAAGCAGCAGCAGCAATGCCTAGAGAGGTTGGACTTGACACCAGGACAGCAAAGAATTCATGGGGTTGAGAACTCCAAACACCAGCAGTTAAACTGGAAAGCAACTTTATCTCTATTCCACAATTCACTTAGAATTCAAATGCGTATTTCTAGAGAAGAAAAAGAAAAAACATTAAAATGCTCTGTTATGTCCTTCAGAATCAGCAAAAGTTGATATAAATGATTAGCAGCTCAGTATGATTGCATGGTTTCTAGTATGACATTCTTTTGGTTTTCCCAGACCCTGATCAATAATGGCTTGGATGGGATTAGGACACACACACACAGGATCAACATGCATAATGCTGCAAAGTTCTGATAACACAACGACAGAACTGGACATATTCAAACCATGAATTTGCTTATGATTAACATTCAGTTAAACTGACATTATTTATGACTATTTTGGAAACAGCTACCACAAAATGTACCAACTGCAAATCCAAATCTGTGGTGAAATGGAAGGTTTGTAGGTTACAGTTCTTTCTCAGCAGCAATACAGAATGCAGGCGTATCTATATTTACATGAAAACTCCACAAAGTTCGAACAGGAAAATAAAAGAGGTCATGAATCTCAAAGGCCATCTGACGACTGGCTCTTTCTAAGGTTCCAATTGAGGCCATCATGGATACTGTGCAAGAAGTCGTTTGTCGAATCTCCATGGCATGCTGTTGGTACGGAGCATGGAGCCATGCTACATATGAGTGCATCACCTGCAGATAATTCCTTGCGTTTTTTGCCATCAAATGATGCCCAAGCATGTCCCCTGCTGTTAAGGGGAACTTGTACTCGGAGGGTCACATGCTCCGGCAATATTAGAGGCCTGAATGACAAAGAATGTGGACATATTGGAGTAAAAAGTATACCAGGAACCTGCATTTCATGGAACTATGGCAAGTCAGATAGATAACTGAGAGGGTTAAGTCGACATAAATTATCGACTTAACATGGTTTCCAGGTAAGTCAGAATCATAACCGAGTTGTTCTTCAACAAATGTATCAGCAAAGTCTCCGGCAATGCAGATTGCACTAATAGCTAGGGTATAGCACCGCAAGTGCAGTTTGTATTACTATTTACCATCATGAACCCATCATAGACGCTTGAATCCAACAAGAGGAATGATATATGGCAAAAAAACATGGAGAAAGGAGAGAAGAACATTGGAGTCAGATCCATCGTTATGATTCAAGCTGATGCGTAAAATTGGAGCAAGATCCACATGTTTTCTTCAAATGTCTGAGCAAAATTGCATCTTCAAATAATGTCACGCCATGAGTTATGTCAGAAGTGTAATATCCTATACAATTATCTCGTTTGATACTAGATGAAACACCACCAAACTATTGATTCATCAACATGTATCAACATCAACTAATATCCATTCCCATCTTGAGAGACAAAGCAAAAAGATTCAAGTGAAACAAAAGCAGCAGTTTCAAGATTCAAAAAAGGGTTATCTTCATTTCTTTCATTAACTCATTAAACAACGATTTGGTATTTACAGAAGGAACGACCTTTCTGGCAAATGAGAAATCCTATAAAATTCTAAGTGTTTCGTTATAAAGGATGCCATCACTTGTAGCTGTGATGACCAAGTGAATTCCCTTCCTCACTTCCAACAGTCTCTGTGAAACTTAATCAAAGCATCTTTTCTGACACCACTTGGCTCGCTTATGACAGTAACCAATGGATTCCGGGATTCTTTCCTCTACGGTGCTTTAGCTTTATTCATCTCCTTCACCTTCTTTTTCTTTGGCGACTCTTGTAGGCCATGATTTTCACTATGAATAGCTCTGATACCATGTTGAAATTTGGAGTCGTGACAAGAAGGATTAAAACAAAAATATTACTTACGAAGGAAAATATGAAAGATTGAAGGAAAGGGGCGGACCTCCAATGGAGACTGCCCCCCTCTTTCTCTTTCTTTCTTACACATAATCTTTCTTCCTAATACAACCTATAAGTCCTTATATAAGGAGATGTAAAACGGAAATTGACCAAAATACTCCTAGTACAGAAAAATTATCAAAATGTCCCTAATGTTTCGGGCGAGTACAATAATACCTAAAAACATCAGAAATTATAAAACTAACACAAAGAACACTAGATAAGCATAACAGTTTGGACATATAAAAAGAAGATCAAAGGAAGAACCTGTAAAAAGGTACGAATGAAAGTATTAAAAGAGGTAGAGGACGACCACAAAAGTGTTGGAAATAAACGATAAAGAATGATCTGAGTTAACTCCAAACATGACACATGATGCTATGTGAAAACAAAGAATCCATGTAGCCGACTGAGTCTAGTATGGGAAAAGGCTTAGGTGTTGTAAAATTCAAACTCAAAACTTTGGATTCAAAACCGATCAAGCACCGGCAAAAGGCTAGGCAAAAAATCTTCCATTTATTCAGTCAGACATGGATGGCACCTCCTCAAGTCATTTGCAGTCTTATAAGGGAGAGATGGTGAGTAGCATCTCTTAATTTTTAATTTAAGATAAAGAAAACGTTTTTACAGATTGAAGATATTTTAAAAAGGAAAATTAGCATGAAAACAAACGAAAATACTGAATTTTGAGACTTGCCACTAATCACCAGTTTCTCAATGGAATTCGGAAGTAGCAAAAAACTCGGAACAGGGAAAGTTTGTCTGGAACTTTTCTAGGTCAACGCCGATTCTCGGCCATTTCCACCTTCCTCAGATTTTCATATCCAACAATTCTTGCATGCTCTTCCTGAAACTGCAATGGCGTTACGTCCATGACATGCAACTGGAAAATTAGAATAAACTGAAAAAAACAGCTAAAGAGAACTGAGGCTTTAAAACTCGTTCTATACAATAAAGATTGAAGGGAGAAGCAAATGTTGGCTTTCGGATCAAGATACTCGAATCATCCAAATTCAAACTAAAGACAAAAAGTCGTGGAATTCAAATGCGCTGCGGATTCTACGTGACCAACAATGAGATGTCGCAAATCCAAAATCAATTCTTCGAAGTGAAAGAAACTAAGAGATACAGTTGCAGAAATCCAAGTATCCATAAAACGATGAGACACAAGGACGCCAGAAGACATAACTTCACCGGGAACCCGGAATTCAGTATCGAGATTTCGACCGGAAATGTGGCTCAATGGACTTGCCTCCTTTTCCATCTCGAGGGACGTCATCTCTCTCTCTCTCTCTGACCGGTATTCGGTATTAGATTAGATATCCGTTCGGCAGCAAACCCGTTGAGAGAAATGAAAGCATTATGACCTTGTGTCCATCATATAAAATCTCCTCCGAACATCTTAGCCAAGGCATATCTCAAGCCGGTTCGCACTTTAAACACAATCTACGGTTGAGATCTAATATGACAGAAATATGCGGACTACATATCACAACGTCCTATGGGATTAGAGGTGGCGGATTTGGATCCAGCGTGCGGTTTGAATCGGATGCAAACTGTCCAGAACCGAAACTTGGGGAACTGAACCTGGATCCAGAACCGAAACTCGGAGGCCTGGTTTGGTTATGGTTCAACACCAAACAGAAACCAGAACCAGTTGTTTGAAACGATCAGTTTTAAACCATACTTTGGTTTCTTTTCCAAAATCCCATTTTGAGTGCATATATTCTCTCAGAACTACGCCAAATCCCATCACGGAACTGAATCCGAAATTGATATAACTAGAGATGGGCTGGTTTGGTCTAGATTTCAGGTTTCAGTGGAACCGTAACTGACGGCTTGAAACTACTGGCCATAGTTTGCCAGGTACGAACCAGCCTATGATGCATCGCTGTAGCAACCATTCAAAATATAATTATTAAATACACAAAGCTTAAATTATTAAGGAAAAACTCTTTTCTTAAAAATAATATTCTCTTTCTCTCCTTGTTACCAAAGCTCGTTTGCAGCCATCCCCTCTTTTTCCTTGTCTTTTCCCGCCTTTTCACTATTCTATTTCATTTGTGTCACCAAAGCTTATCACTCTCATAACATTAAAGTTCATTACTTGCCGCTTCCTTCCACTTGAGATAGGTGGGAATGTATAGAGAGAATACCAAAAACAACAACAACAACGTCTTTTATCATATTAGATGGGTCAGCTATATGGATTCTTTGTTTCCACAAATCTCTATCATGTGCCATATTGGATCATTCTTTATAATTTCTTTCAACACTTTTGTAGTCATTTTCTTCCTCTTTTAACATTTTCACAATTTAGTTTTTCATATCTTCTTACGAGAGCATCTTTTGGTCGTCTTTCTATATATTCAAATCATCTTAAACGATATGTTCTTATTTTATTCTCGATCGATGCTACTTTCAATTGGTTTCTAATAAGCTCATTATATATAAAATCTTTCCTTATGTGACTACTCATTCATCTCAACATCTTCATTTATTCACATCTTTTGCACATGTTGATGATTAATTACCCAATACTTAAAATCATAAACCATAACAGGTCTAATTTATTTTGTATAATATTTACCTTTTAACTTTAATGTATCTTTTTTATCACATAGAATACCTCAACCAATCGGTTAACAAAAGGGGTTTGCACACTGCCCCGTCCCATTGTATATGTGTAAGATCCATTAGCTAGTCGAATAAGATCTTTGGTATCAAGAAGTGTGTATGCTGAAAATTGAGATTTATTGCCCACTATATGGTTGATAGTTCCCAAATCTATAATCCAAACTCGGATGAGGTAGTAAAGGATGATTTACCCTTAGAAATGACTGGTTGGAGTGCCATAGCTGCTTGGAAAGTTGTGGCTTGGAAGTTGTCAACTATGCGTGAGGTAGTGGTTTGGGAGTTGTCTCCAATGTTATGATTCAATGCCTTCAATATGTTTGATAAGAGCTTGAAGATCGGGACTAGTATGTAGCTTATCCCGTCTAGTATAGGAAAAGGCTTAGTCGTTGTTGTTGTTGGTATTTGGTTGGTGCAAAGGACAACTAAAGGACATTCCCAAGATATCAAAAACTAGAAAACGTTAAAAGAGAAAGATGACAACTAGAAAAGTGTTGGAAAGTAACAATAAAGAATGATATAGTTTATATTGAGTTAACTGCTAGCATTAGTGTTTTCGACGTGTATCATTTTGCTCTATGATACGGGTGTATCGTATCGTATCGTACTTTAATATTAAAAAAATATTTAAAAAATCAGAAAAATTAGTAAAAAAAAAAATCAGAAAAATAGAAAAATTTGGTAATTGCAAAGAATTCATATAATGCAAAGTTTAGCACATATTGATCATTCACCACTGAACAATTAAAAAAAAATTACATATTTTGAAGCAAAAAATGAAATACATTTACATTTACATCTTGTAAATTTGTAATGAGGATCATTAACTAAATAATATTCATCTTCTCCTTGATGAAGATTCAAAGTTTCTCACCACCTTCTGCTTCAAAATCAAAATCTTTATCTCCTTGATGATTTTGTTGCGCTCATTTCAAATTAATTCATGCAATGTATTCTTCGGTTAGGAGTGTATTTTCTTCGTTATCTTCCATAATCAACCCATTTAATATATCAAAATTAATAAACTGCTATCTTTATACATTTAGTTGGCACATTTACTAATTTTTATATGTGAGCAAAATGATGAGTTCTATTTCTTTGATTATTGAGTCTATGACACCCAAGTGATGTGATATTGTTACTTGATGATATCCTCTTTTTCTCTTAGTGGAGATTAACTTTTTAACTAATGTTTGAAGTGGTTTGAAATTGAAGTATGATAGATGGGTGTTGTGGGTTAAAATAATGTCGTCTTATTACTTCTGATATTACTTCACAGACCAAGTTAAGCCTCACACACGCTGATCATGTTCAACTCAATGGAAGTAACGTAAGGTGAACCCTAAAATAGTGAAGTTGTGAAATGCCCACTCAATGAACTGAGACAACCAAATTATTCTTCATTGTTTACGATTTCATTAAATTAGAAATTGGTAGCAGAAATATACCTAAAAGTTGGCAACGGAAAGGGAAATTATTTTGTTATAATTTTTATTTGTTCATAAATTATTCTTATTCAATAAATTTCTTATAAACTAACCCAAATTTACATGTTACATACACGGCTTGCAATCCCAAACAAGCATACCGGAGGATGCCTTGGAGAGAAGTGAAGAGAGGCTAGAAACCTCAAAAAAAAAAAGGATTTTTTTTAGGTGTATTGTACTATTTGATACGATAACATCATATTGTATCGTGACTTCCCATGATATGATACGTATCGCACTGTATCGTGGCTTCCCATGATATGATACGTATCATACCGTATCATACGATATGGTGTCATACAGATAACAGTGGCTAGCATGGCACATGATAGGGCTCAACTTTGTGGAAACAAAGAATCCATGTAGCTGACACCATCTAGTATGAGAAAAGGCTTAGTTGTTGTTGTTTTGGTATTTGGTTGGTGCAACATCTTGTATGGTAATAATTTCAGTTGTTTTGCATGATGAATATTTATCCTTGATGGTTCTTCGATGTGTTCATATGATTGTTTGTCTTCCTTTTCTTGGGTTGAAGGGGTGCAAGAAACATGACAACTTTTATGCTTTTGTAGCACTAGTCCAATCTGTAACAAAATATGAGCATCCCGTGACTTTTTCTTCTACTACTGTATGCAGGTTTTGATATCAGGATAATCACAATATTTCGTTGCATTAAAATTTGAATATGTTAGCTACAAGTTTTCTCATCTCAGTACAACCTTTTCTTCCAACTTTTAATGTACAGCCAGGGGTGACTTTGAAGCATGCAAAGGAAGGGACTGAGCCATCACTTTTCTGGTCTTCACTTGGAGGCAAGCAGAACTACACAAGCAAGAAAACAACGCAAGAGATCGTCAGAGATCCTCACCTGTATGAAATCTCTTTCCACAAAGGTAGCTGCTATTCGTGAATCAAAAGTGATTCTTTAGATACCAATAGTTTCTTTTCCATATGCTAGCTTCATTTATTAAGCTAGTGACATATAAGGCTTCTTTTTCTGCATGCTGTTGTCTCTATGCAAATTCAATGTCTGATCTTTTTCTCTTTCATTTTTTCTCTCTTCTGATTTCAGAGAAGATGGAGGTAAGAACTTATTCGCTTTATCTTTCAATTGGAACATGCTTCAGTGTTTTAAGGGGGTTATTCTTATCATTTATTCCTGCTACTAATTGAAGGTCTCAGAGGTTTATAACTTTTCTCAAGATGATCTGTTGACGGAGGATATGATGATACTTGACACTCATGCTGAGGTCTTTGTTTGGGTTGGCCAGTCTGTGGACTCCAAGGAAAAGCGGAAGGCCTTTGAAATTGGCCAGGTGCTGCCCTAAGATGTTCCTCCATTATGATATTGTATTCCACTCTGACTTTGCTAATATATGAAAAAAATACTCTCAGAAGTATATAGAGCGGGCAGCTGCTTATGAAGGGTTGCCTTCGGATGTACCACTTTACAAGGTCACTGAAGGGAACGAGCCATCTTTCTTTACAGGCTACAGCATACTTATCATGGGATTCTGCTGAGGCTAATGTATAGTCTTATTCTTTATTTTTGGTTTAGCGTTTTTAGGTCCAAAATCTCTTACCTGCATATATATTGTGAAAGAATTAATATCATTTGTTTTGTTCCATATGTTCTATAAATGGAAGCATTGCACATATTTTTTGAAACATCCCTACTGTTCAGCAAAATTTTCTGGAATTCATCAACTTATAGGTTCATGCATGAGAACTACAAACTTTGTCTTCAAAACTAACTGATGCATTTAATTGTTGATTATTTAGTTTCATATGCTCAACTTCTAATCTGTCATTCCTATTTTGTATACCTTTTTGAGAGATCAGAACATCAACACAATAACCTAAATGAAAGGGAGAATGGAAGAGCTTTGCCTTTCTGAATAAACTTTTTCTCACTGGAAATGGTTGATCATTAGCTACCCTATCTTGTCTTTACAGATTTATTTATGGAAGTATTAAGTTTTTGAAATTCCATACAGAAAAATAGCTTGTGGCCCATTGTTTTTGTTTTTTTCTTTTTCCGCCTTCACGAGCTGTTTCAGAATTCTAGGTAGAGAATAACTATGAATCTTTTTTGAATGCGTGGACAATGAATATCTTTCTTATGATGAAAAAGGCGCCCCTTGAAACTATTAAATCCTAATATGGATCGGTTAGGAACTGGTTGTTGGGAGTATAGGCCTTAGTTATCGTTTTCTTTACTAATTCATGAGTGTTTCCTTGAATTTCGCTGCATGATGTTCTGGTTGGTCAATAATTTTCGTCAGACTCTCCTTTCATATACATGAAACTATGTGATGCCATGTACGTTTCAAAGCGTCGATGCAGTTGAGTGCCCCTGCAAGTGCAGTGCATGCTTAGTTGTTTAAAGCACTTGCCTAAACTTTAAATGACGTTGCAGGCTTCTGGAAATTCATTCCAAAAGAAGTAGCTGATGCTGTTGGGAGCATCATTTCATGAGGTAAGGCCATATGCAGAGTTTTCTTGTTTTTCAGGAAAAGTTTATGAACTATTGGGTACTTTTCCAATGTAAATCGGAATAGTTCCTTCACCCTGTATTAGTGATGGTCTGTTCAAGCTTTGTCAACCATCATGATGTTTAAGTTCTCTGTGGCACCGAATAAGCTTTTGGAGTTTTTTGAAATTATATTTGCATGTTATGTTTGAATATTTTGGTGACTTTTTCATTTTGAAATGCTGACACACTGTGTTTCAATGACGACTACTAGGGGAGGACTTTTTTTGTGGAAATCCTATACAAGAACTTTAAATTTTTTGTTTCAAATATCTTTCAGAAACCAACTTGTCATCATCTCCCAAGGTTAAACCATTGATAACAAAACAGGAAACAGTGTGTCAGAAATGAGAACCAAGAATCTAAAGGATTTGGATCGAAATAATTTAGTGAAGAAATATATTGTACATGCAATGATCTATAGGCTATTTTAATACCTTGTCCATTTCATTTAATAGAGACATGAAATTAGCCGAGCATTCAGAAGAAATATAAACACGTGCACACATTCTGATGGCAAAGCAGAATGCTTAGGCTGACAGAAGAAAACAATTTGTTGTGCGAAGGATGCTCTCTTTTATCATTTAAAAATTGGTCGTTTGAGGTCCTGTTGAGTATGAGGAATTGAAATTCCTGGCTGCTGCTTCACGGACAGCTTACTTCTTAATCAGCTTTGTGCGATCAGATTTCCTTCTCTGCTTGACGGTTACTATAAGTTTGACTATGTATCTCAGTTTGCCCACGCATTGGTGTTTCAATGCTGAAACCCTTTGGAGTGAAACAGCCCAATGTGTAAACCATTCTCCCAGTTGGCCTGTATAAGGTCCACCCTCGTGTGATTGATTTGCATATGAGTTTTTCTTGGTCTTATTATAAAATGCAAAATCAGATTTAACTATTTGTCTGCATAAATGCTTGTGTGGCTTAATTAAGTTCTGCATGCCGTCATTTTTATGCAGGCTTCTTTTCTTGACTATGTTATGCACGCCTGTTAGCAATTTCTTATCCTCAAAAAGAAGTATACGTAGTGACCACTACTTCTGTGGAGATAGTATGATAGCCTTAAGTGTGCAATTTGTGAGGACCTTGTACATTTGGAACACTATCTTGCTAAAATGACAGATCTTTCGGAAATTTGTGTGCATAAAACAAAAAAAGTACCACTGCAACAGTATTTCAGATTCAACAGACTTACAAGATGGCCAAGGGGCAGTCGGCTGCTCTATATAGCCGCCGCCCTGTGCACTTTCTATCTCTTCAAAAAACATAACATAAAGATAGGGTTTTCACCCCTTTAAATAACATTAATACAAAAAACTAATTTACCTAAGTGCCATTAATGAGACTTATTTAAAGCTATCTTTAAAAATATAAAATAGAAGTTAAAAAACATAAAACAAAATTATTGAAGAGTCACAAAAACTGCCCCATTTTGCATGTCGTCCACTCTCATCCTTTGATGTAGTCAACGGGTTCAAAAGCTTCAACAATTTGGAATGTGGATTTTGTTTCACTTAAACACCAACAACAGTCACAAACTTAAGGCAACCGATATACACAAATGAATTTGACATATTAAACTCAATAACCATGCCAACAAGGCATTTAATGAAATCAACAAAGAAGATGAAAATTATCTTGTTAGAATTAATGTTAATTAATGGTTGTGTTAATTAAATTTATGTATATTAATTGTATTTAGTTATTATTAAAAACTTTTAAATATTTATTTGATGCATTTTTATATATATAAAAGTCCTTAAGTATAAAAGTCACATGTGAAATACTTGTGCATGTCAAGATTATGAGACAAAAGTTTAGTCTCATATTGATGAATGAAAGAAACTTTCATGTCTTTTTAAATTGATGGTAGCTCATAAACCTTTGTTTAAAGAGCTTGGGAAGGACATGCATGACCACACGTGCACGCATGTGTGTGTAAAGTCAAGTCTCAAAATTATTTTTGGTATATATTTTTGAATGAATAAATTTTGATCAAATGGTCAAAATGGGACAGTTGAACATGTGATATTGTCATACTCTCAATAGAGTTACTCATAAGTATAAAAAAGTTGTCTCTTTAAACTTTGAAAAGATCAAAAGATTAGTCTCAAATATCTGAAGTGTAGGGGTGTCTTACAAAAATATTTATCTTTAAACATAAGAGAAAGAAATTGGGACCTAAAACTATATAAGTTATATTTTTAGGATATGTGGAGACTAGCTATGCATACAAATTCTTGATCATACGATTTGATATATCTGGCATATAAGTCAACATGCATGATTTTTGAGTTTTGTGATGCTATATTTTTTGAAAATATATTTTTATGAAAATTGATATTTTTCAAAGTGTATCTTCTAGTAGAGTTCTTAACCCTATTATTGACTTTATTCCTGAATATATGAAAAAGATAACAAATGTTGGGGGTAGATTTATCACTTGGTATACTAGATTGCAAATAAATTTTCAAGAATAAATAGAATGTAGATGGTTCAATTAATAAGTATGGCTACATTAGTTACCAAAAAGTGCATACAAAAGAAAGAAATAGATTATTTTAATACTTTTTTTTTCTCATATAAGAACAATTGGAGTACTTATATCACTTGCTTCCATATATACAGGCCTCTATAAATAGAGGATGGAATACAACCAGCAAGAGGCTAGAGTTCCAGCCGTTGGGCACCCTGCCCGAGGCTGGCTGGAGAAGAAAAAAGAAGAAAATTAAGAGAAAAAAAACAAAAACTACATACTTCCTGGATTACATTCTAAGAGAAAAGGAAAAAATACACTAAAATAAGTACCGTACAATGCTATGTAGAGACACATTTAACAAAGAAACCTTGTGATGCCAAATGTGATGTGAATCTTGTACTCTGTTCCACTAACTGTCCACCAAATCCTCCTCCTCTCTCTTGTATCTTTCTGTCTATCTATCTATACACGTGTATATGCGTGTGTGTACGTGGAAAAGCCCATAGTGAGTGCGCATATATACACGTGCATGTGGAGTCTATAGTACTTAAGTATCTTTCTTTTCAGTTTCATAACCTCAATTATGTTTTCTCCTTATGAATAATCTAGAGGCTTCAATTGTGCCCCCTTCCCTAATCCTGTACCCCTGCCCTCACTTTTTATTGGCACTGTCCCTGTCAATGTCGTGTTGAGATGAGTCCATGTCTTGCACCAATTCAGGATGCTGGTAGCATACCCGTTCGTGGTTTCTATCGAGTCCGTGATGAAAAGGATCATTATTGTATCCTACTAGAAAATTCTAAACCATTGTCAGAAAAGAAATGCTTTTTAAAATAAACATTTTTTATATTGAAATTCTATTGGTTCTAAGACATGACTTGATCTGGTTTGGCATAATCTTTTGTAAATCATATTTGGCTCACATAAACTAATTAGATGTGTTCAGTTGTACCAAACCCTGACTTAACAGACGGGTTTGATACAGTCTGTTGATTATTAGGCATTTTATATTGAAATTCTATTGGTTCTAAGACATGGACTTGATCTGGTTTGGCATAAGCTTTTGTAAATCATGTTTGGCTCATATAAACTAATTAGATGTGTTCAGTTGTATCAAACCCTGACTTAACAGACGGGTTTGATACAGTCTGTTGATTATTAGGTATTTTATATTGAAATTCTATTGGTTCTAAGACATGGACTTGATCTGGTTTGGCATAAGCTTTTGTAAATCATGTTTGGCTCATATAAACTAATTAGATGTGTTCAGTTGTACCAAACCCTGACTTAACAGATGGGTTTGATATAGTCTGTTGATTATTAGTCCCCGTTAGACATTTCAGATTCTTCATGAGCCAACGCACCTTAGATTTGGTAAAAGATTTTGTTGATTAGACAAGTTTCAATTGTCAACTACCAGCAGAACTGACAATAATGACTTGGCAAATTTGTAACATGACCTTTAAACATCAGATTTGATATAAATTGTAGGCAATGCTAATGAGGTTGATTTTTCTCTCGTCTTCTTGTTTAGATGTTTCATTGTCTTAGCTAATAGTATAGTTTGTTTTAATTGTTCATTATTTGCAGAAATCGGCTGGTAGCAGATCTGATGGCATTTAAGGCGGCCCAACACAGAGCATCTGCTATGGCTGCATTGTCCTCTGCACTTAAACCATCTGTTGGTGGTCCCTCGAGAGGGACATCTCCAATGCCTCCTAGCCAGGACAAGGTTCTCAGAGAGCAGCTGCTGTAGCTGCACTATCATCAGTTCTTACGGCCGAACAAAAGAAGGCAGCTTCAGAAGCTACTCCACCCCGTGTCAGGGCTGCATCACAAGGTATCGTTCTGCCTGCACATTCATCTTGTTGATTGTTCTGCTTTGGCCATCTTTCCTTCTCGACACTTAACTTGAAAATTTCTAAAGTTTAGCTTAACGACAACATTCTTGCATTCCTGCTAATATTTTACTTCAATAGCTAAAATTCAAATATTTGATTATTGACAATAGCGAAAAGGTATCTTGCCATATTTGATAGCTGGGATCCATCTTTTAAGATATGCTCTTTCTTTTGTCATATGAACAATTTGAATTTGAACCAAGTACCATGCCTCGGAAATTGTACCTTAAAAAACATATTATCTTGAAAAGCTTTTGAAGTAAGTTAGTGAACTCTTTCTTCTAATGCTTGTATATCTATATCGTTCGTTATCAAGACAAACCTAATCCAGTTCTGAAATGTAAAAGTTCCACTTATGATGTTGTGCAGCGTTTTATCTCATGCCTTCATTTCAGTAATTTTAAATACTACTTTGGTTGTTGATTGGCAATTTGTGAACATGATATTGTAGTTTTGGATTCCCTTCTGTGGTTCTTTCATTATATTCCCACATTCAAACAAGTATACATGTTGCGGTTGCTCGCATGCCCTACTATGTGTTAACATTTTTCTTTATTCATTTTACAACAACAACAACAACAACTAAGCCTTTTCCCATACTAGAGGGGGTCGGCTACATGGATTCTTTGTTTCCACATAGCCCTATCATGTACCATGTTAGCAATTAACTCACAAAAAACTAGATCATTCTTTATTGTTTCTTTCCAACACTTTTGTGGTCGTCCTCTACCTCTTTTAATACTTTTCAAATTTAGTTTTTCATACCTTCTTACATGTTCTTCTTTTGATTTTCTTTTTATATGTCCAAACCATCTTAAATGATATTCTCTCATTTTATCCTCTATTGGTATCACTCCTAATTTGTTTCTAATAACCTCATTATATATACGGTATTTTCTTGTATGACCACTCATCCATCTCAACATCTTCATTTCTGTCACAGACATCTTTTATACATGATGATCAAAACCATAAAACATGGCAGGTCTAATTGTTGCTCTATAATATTTACCTTTTAACTTTAATGGTATCTTCTTATCACAAAGAATATCTGATGCTCCTTTCCATTTTAACCAACCATCATTAATTCTATGCGTAACATCTCTATCAATTCTTTCATCACTCTTAAAAATTAATCATAGGTATTTAAAACTTTTCTTTTGGGTATGTAATGTGTGCCAATTTTAATTTCTATGTTCTCTGAAGTAACCAAATGATCAAACTTACATTCCATATATTTTGTCTTTGTTCTACTAAGTCGGAAGCCTTTGCTTTCTAATATTTCTCTCAATAGTTCTAATTTTCTATTTACTTTTTCCTTAGACTCCTCCACTAACACAATGTCATAAGTAAATAACATACACCAAGGTATTTCATCTTAAATATGTTTTGTTAACTCATCAATCACATTATAAATAAGTATGGACTTAAAGTTGATCCTTGATGTAACCCAATATTAACTTTAAAGAAGTTGGTCATTTCTTCATGAGTCCTCACACATGTTTTTGCACCATCGTACATGTCTCTATAAAGTTAATGTATGTCAATGAGATACTTCTTTTTTTCAAGGTTCTCCAAAGACCTCCCTCGTCACCCTATCGTAAGTTTTTTCTAAATCAATAAATATCATGTGAATGTCTTTCTTTTTTCCTAGTTGAGATAGTTTTTTTTTGAAACGATTAAAAATCTAAGTTGCATTGTGAAAAGAGCAGATGACAAAAGTCCCAGTTCTCAAGGGGACGATCCAGAAGAAATAGCAGATGTCAAGGACACTGCAGAAGCAGGTGTCTCTTTTTCGGAGGACAATGGTGAAGATGCAGGGGAGAAGCAAGAGGCGGATGAGAGTGAAAGCAGCGGGAGTACTTTCAGCTACGAACAACTTAAAGCACATTCCAGCAATCCAATTAGTGGAATCGACTATAAAAAAAGAGAGGTTGGTCAATAATACATTGCATTTCAAATTTATTCGAATCAGTGTTGCATAAGTATTGATGCATAATCCATATGAATAGTATCGATATGGAAATAAAGTTGAGGAAATAAAATATAATACTATGATATAGATGCTGTATGGAACTAGAGACCTCCAATGCAGGTATACTACACTTCCACATATTATGATACGGTCTGATATGCCCAATTTGTTAAGATACGGAGGCCTTTTAAGATGTATTTCCACATCATATCTAAAATGTTAGCAATACAAGACGTTTTCTTTCTTGATTGAAAATCAATGCAAGGCGTATTGATCATGCATGAACGGTGATTCACTACACGCACTTATTCAAATACCTTTTTGCTTGGTTTGGAGGAACAGAAAGTAAACCGAATTTATTTGCATAATAGTTATTAGCAATAAAGTGAATCGGTCATCTTTGTGTGAGTTCGGTCACCAAATAAGATTTGTTTCAATCCAGTACCATAATAGTATACTCGACCTAATGGTCATGTCGACCCCCCTCCTCTGATCATGTGCACCGTGTTTCAAATTGCAGGCCTACTTAACGGACGAGGAGTTTGAGAGTGTCTTAGAGATGACGAAGGAAGCATTCTATCAACAGCCAAAGTGGAAGCAAGACTTGCAAAAAAAGAAGGTTGATCTCTTCTAGTTGGTTGCACATAGAAGTTATGGATTTTGTCATCATTATTGCAATCGAAAAGTTTTTCTCTGTGGTGGTGGTGGCGAAGGTTGGCCTCTAGATCTAAATGATATAATAGCTTCACTATTTCCTGTAGTCTATTGGATGTCGGATTGTTATGGTCTCTGTGACGTGCATGGAGATGATTACAAGGTAGTTGGCCATTCTTTGAGTTGGAAGGAGCATGCTTTATTTTGCTTCTCTGATTTGTTTGTTTATGTCTCCTTAGTATGATCCACAGGTATTGGAAAATGTCAATATGCCGGTTGGAAAGGAGTTCTATTCTTTGTTATTCGTTTTTCTTTGTATCGACTGTAGCTATTCTATTTGTCCAGTGATTGACCAAATAATTCCTCTCTTGTCCTCTGGTAAGATGTGCAATCGCTAATACTAATACATCTCTAATTGGGATGACCTGTTTGGGAGAGAGAGAGAGAGAGAGAGAGAGAGAGAGAGAGAGAGAGAGAGAGAGAGAGAGAGAGAGAGAGAGAGATTCCTTGTTATATTTCACCTCAACTCGTCATTATAAGGTTAGGTTTTATATGTAATTAAATAACGATGTTTAAATATTTGGATGTTGTTATGGATATGCTCGCTTAAATTTACAATTTCATAGGTTATTTGTATATATAACCTACTATGTCATTTACATGCTTAGTTTGAGCACTGAAATTCGGAAAAGAACCGCCATACTCCAAATATTTACTAAGTGAAAGTCAGTCACTATGCAACTTGACTGCGTGTATTTGTTGCAGACACACACACACACACACACACACACATATATATATATATATATTAGTTAGTAAGGTAACTCTGGCTTCTGTTCTTAACCAAGAATCACATATCCGGTAATAGAGTGGAGGAAAACTAATACATCTTGGATTTAAAGATCTGCAAAAATAATCCCATTAATCATGTTTTATTTGAATTCACTGGCTAACCACAATACGTAAGGTTGACTGCAGAGCTGGTGAATAAACTGAGCTGCTCGTATGTCAGCTTGTTCCCAGTTTGTTCGATCCTGTTGTGATTTAGCTGAACGCGGAAAGTGTCTTTGGCTCAATTCGGCTCGTGAAGCTCGCCAAAAAAAAAAGACAAGCTACTCTTGAACTGTTTTTACATTGAAAACTCATATCATCCTTTCCAACACTGCCTGGTTCTTTGTGTGGCGACAGTAGATCATTTACAGGTGAAATACATGTTCCTCTAGGCAATACCAGCATTCCTTTCTTGGTACCATGTGGGAGTTGATACACGTGGGTATCGAACTTATGAACTTTAACCTGTGTGTTGACACCCCTAGCTACATGAGCTATTTCTCTTTGTGCATACTAGCACATTGTTTAGAGGATGAGCTACAAGAAGCACAAACCCGAATCTAGACAATCTCAAATATGAGTTCAAAGGAGCATACACGAGTTTGGATTTGACGTCTTCTTTCAATCTTGAGACACTTAAAATATCCAATACCTCGCAAACATGTTGAAATATAAATTGCTTGTGAATATGCGGCTTTCATTTGGAAGTTTGGCTTGTTTATCATGCCTACTTGACTGCCCACAAAAGTAGAATATCTCAAACGACTAATCGTTTGTGTCTCCTGCCCGGTTGTGTGAGACAACCAGATGATCCGGGAGGTCATGATCTGAGAAGAACAGCATACATAGCCCGACTTATAGTTTGATGACATACCAGCATTGACAGATTTAGACCTAGCTGGTTCCGGTTCCACCAGAACTTTTGAAGGGGAACCGAACCAGCACTCCTTGGGTGTGGGTCAGGTTCGAAGCTACATCTAGTTTGGTTCTAGTTTCGTTCTAAATTTGGTGTAACATTGAAACTGGAACAAGAAAAGACTTGGAACTGCAAGTTTTCAGTTTCCCCAACATTACCAATGTGAAGGTTCAGTCGAGTTCAATGCAACGTTAAATTTATAATTTTGAAATGATTGAAAGGGTGCAATCTCAGGCTGCGGCTAATATGAAAGATAGAAATAGGTTTAATTTTGCTCTGTCTGTGGTCACTAAAAGAGAAAAGAAATCTTAGCTCAACGATAATGGGTGTCCAAGAATGTTTCACCGTCGGAAGAACAACCGTTGTTACCTTCAATCTGATTTTGTCAATCTTTTCAGGCAAACTGTTTGAGCCTTGAGGTATGCTTAAACCCACGTAACCAACAAAAAAGAGACATTGGAAATAATAAAAATTCTACAGTTAAATTATTCACGAAGAATTCTCTTTAAAGTTGGGCCACGTTGTACCTCAAAAAAGTTGGTGACGTTATCAAATTTAATAATACGAATTTAAGATGAATACTTTCTTTCAAAAAGCATTTAATGAGTATAACCCAAAGAGGTATTTGAATAAAAAATTCAAAGTGGTATAAGATATTGTGGTACACCGTGATAGCGCTGAATCGATGGGTGAACAGCGTGAACGCCACTGCAAAATCGAATTACTTATAATAGGAAATATTTGTTTTAAAGGAAAATTTCTTATTATATACAATAATCTTCTGCTCCTCGTCAAGAGAAACTTTTGAAATAATAATATCCAGGGAACGAAGATGGTGAAGTGTTGTGTAAGGCAACACGTGAAACAATCGCCGAAAGGTTTTATTTATTTATTTTTGTTTGCCTCTGACCAGGTTGGGCTGCCGATCCGATTATTTAGGGTTCATTTTGTTAAAATTACCTCACTCTCTCTCTAGATTCCTCTTTCGTGTTTTTCTCCTCCTTGGCTTGTGTTTTCTCTCTCTGACATCTTCTATCGTTTTCCTTATTCTGTTTCGGGATTTCCAGTTTAGGAAATTGCTTTTTCTTAGTGGTTTTGCATGGAACGAGAAGAGGGGAGGCAGATGACCAAGAGAGAAAGACACAGAGGGAGAGATGGGTGCTGGTGGTAGAAGGGACACGGCAAAAAGAGTTCGATTTGCTGTGGTGAATGACTGAGATGAATATTTCATAACCGACGATGACCGATCTGGTGGCCCGGACGGGTCGACATCAACAGCGGTACGAGGGTGGTTGTCGTCTTGTTGCGGGGTATTGTCATCTCTCTCTCTCTCTCTCTGTGTGAGAATCGATGATTATTCCTTGTGGGTATATTCCATTGTTGAAGAGTATGCCGATTCGTGGGTCCTTCCTTGTTTTTGTTTGGCGTCTCTTTGCATTTATATTGTAGCTTCGCGGATAGTTTTCCGTGGGCAGTTCTTCTTCTGCTTGTCCTATGATCATGACATCCCGTACGGCGTTCTTATGAAAATCTTCTCGCCAATGATTGTGGTAGCTGCATGATGTCGTTTGGTAGCATAATACTCTTGAATTTACCTTTTGTGCTATCTGGTCAATCGAGGGGAGAAAGAGATCGTTTTTTTAACCAATTTGGGGTCTAATTTACCGCCATAACTGTATGCATTGTGTGTCTGTTATCAAAATATTCTCGTACCTCTTTTCTTCTTCCTTTTGTTTTATGTGTTCTGTTGGGAAGTTGGTATAGAGGGTGGATAAAATAGGATATTGATTCTGTTGAATATCACTCTTCTGTGTTGTAGTGAACTTCATGCTTTTTGACAAAAGGGGATTTAGTTTACCGCCATGGTCCTATGCTGGATTTCGTTTGTCACTAAGATCGTCTTTCTCCTTTTCTCTTTTTTATTTTCCATGTTGTTTTGTTGGGGAAACTCGGTAATGATGGTTCATATCTTTCAAATTGCTGTAAAATTCACTTCTGTTCTGGGTTTTACTGCCTTGCCTAAACTCCCGATTTTGTGTGGATGTCACAAAAGGACACGAGTTGAATAGATGGTAATATGAGCAAATCATTTAACAACAAATAAAATTGTAAATTGAACAATCTGAATACGAAAAGAGGGTTGGCAAAAATGGTTTATTGGGCATTTCATTGCTCATGTGGGATGGAGGGCTAAACTTAGTTTAAGTGGGAACTGGTACTTGCAGTTAGTCACAAGTTTTTAATCATATATGAAACATGTAGGACCTAAGAATTGTTTCGGGAATTAGATGCATCTAATTTATTTCATATAATTCCAACTGTCCCAATTCAGACCCTTCTACCTTTTCAGTGATGGTGTATTTCTTGAGCCACATTTGATACGCTTATGCTTTCTCTGGACTGAGCGCTGAACTGTAGCTTACTGCTATTGCATTATTACGTTGGTCCAAATGCCTGTCTCTGTGACATATGATCTGATTCTGAACCATTTGTTAGGTATTGTTAAATTTATGTTGATGGTTAAGAAGCACATTGTGCTTGGTTAAGTTAGCTTCTTGATTGTTTCAAACTGACTTGGCTCAAATTGTAGACCGCAGTGGAAATCAGCGTTGTTACACCTGTGGTTATGGGAAACAGACGTTTCCTTGCTTCCTAATTGTTCTTTCTTTAGCATGGGTTCTTGCGCATAATATTATGGTTATCTCAAGTTATCGTGGCTCACTCGTTTAACAGAGCTGAAGGGAAATGATTTAGAAATCTTGAGTCGAGTTGTTTTCTGAAATAATTGGATGAATCTTGTCCCTGACAGCAGGTTTGACAACAGAACTATCATTGGTTCTTTGTGAAGGTAGATTGAGTTAATCATGGTGTAAAATGGCTGAGATGAAACATCTGGATTTCTTTGATAAGCGACTTGATTCATTTGATTTCTAGATTTTGATATGCAGTGATCCAGTTATCATAATCATGGACCATGACTCAGTATCCCAGTTTGTGGTCAAATTCTTGTATTCACTGCACTCCACTAGGCTACAGTGAAAGTTAATATGATCATCATACCCCCGTACTGAGTATTCTTATATTTTCTGCTATTACTCTTTATGATGCAGATGGACGCACAATAGCTGACTAAAGTATAGCATTGAAATTTTTTAGCTTTTATCTGCATTCATTGCATGTAAACTTTGATGATCCCAAATGTTTTCTGCACAGACATGAAACATCAAGTTGTTTCAAAATAGATTCTATCATTATTTTCTTATTCTTTACAATATCAGGACAGTTTTTCCACTCATGTTCTTGAATTCTTCAGATAATCTGATAATGTATTCGTATGAACTTCTGATAGCATCCATTGCCTTGAGAGTAAGAACGTATTTCGTAGGAACCAAAAAAATTATCCTGACAAATGTAGGCAACTGCAGCAGGAATACATACCATTTCCAAAATATCGAGGATAACAATGTTGATGCTATTTCATTCTCGTTATCATTACTGCTAACATATTACCTTTGACGCTTTTGGCATATTTTCTTTTTTGGATGCGTCTGCACTGTGAATACACTTACACCTACAACGACGTGACCAAATTTTGTTATTTGATGTACTATGCGGTTTCCGATCAATTTCCTCTTAAATTCTCAATCTGCCTGTAATTGTATGCAATTATGCATGGCAAGAAAAACCTTTTATCACCATTCAATCTAATATGCTCATTCGAGCATCATGAACTGAAATTTATTTGCAGAACAGCAGATGGTATTTCACGTCAGAGTTCATCTTTTTGTGTAAATCAGCAGCGACTACACATTTTTATGTCTTGGCATTATGCATTGAATATCTCCGTGCTTTGTATAGCGGTTCTTAGTTCCTTCAGCATAATTGTGAGGTCCTGCAAAAATATGTATCACAAAAAGAGATATCACAGGTGCATCCCGTACAAATATAGAGTTGTGGGTGAGGATTCTGGTGCTAAGCCCAAGAAGGTTGTTCAAGTTCTGATGATCAACTCACCAAGTGGACCTGGCCTTTTGTTTCCAAAGGTTTGACACATCAGCTACCCCACTAGCGTTCACTTCTTTGTTCTTGTGGATGAATGAATGTTGAAAGAAAGGTTGTTATTCTTATCCGTTTGTTGACAACTTTCTATTGATAGATTTCAGTGAAGCATTTCTTTTTATGTCAAATGTTTAAGATGGTGTGCTTCCTTTTTCCTGTCCCAAACCCTGATGTATCATGCATTAATTGTTCCCTATGGATCAAGTTCAAACACAGTATGAGTCACCTTCTATCTAAAATTGTTGATGGGATATGTGAAGCTTATATTGGACACCTTTTAACTTTGGATTTCCAGAAATTGGTGGTCTGCTTGAGATTATAGAATAACGTGTGAACTCTTGGTAATTAGAAGTTGGGAAGAGAATGCATGAAGTAAAGAAGCAAACATAATCAATTACAAATAGGTTGTAGTAGCAGTACCCATTGTACTCCATCAGGTGGATAATCCACCTAATTGGAGGCATTTAAATTGGTCATCGTACAAAAGCTTTTTGAACTCATGTGATTGACTTTCATTTTTGTTTGTGCTCGTCCTGCCATGGTGAGCATGATTGGATGAATCACGAGCAAGAAGAACCAACTATAAGCTTGGTAACTTTTTGAAGCTTAATTTGATTCATTGGATGAATGAAACTCTTCACAAGGAAAGTTTTAAGTACCTAGGTTCAGTTTCTAAAGTGATGGAAAATTAATGGAGATGTTATGCATAGAATTAATGATGGTTAGTTAAAATAGAGAGGTGTATCATGTATTCTATAAGACTACCATTAAAGCTGGAAGGTAAATATTATGGAGCAATAGTTAGACCTGTTATGTTGTATGGTTTTGAGTGTTGGGCAGTTAATCAAGAAAAGACCGTATACGCAATGAGGTTATTAGAAATAAATTAGGAGTGATACCAATGGATGATAAAATGAGAAAAATCGTTTAAGATGATTTGGACACGTAGAAAGATGACCAAAGGAAGCTCCGGTAAGAAGGTATGAGAAACTAGTTTGTGAAAATGTTAAAAGAGGAAGAAGAAGACCGTAGAAGTATTGGAAGGAAACACTAAAGCATGATTTAGCATATGTTGAGTTAACGGTTAGCATGGCACCTGTAATGGAACTCTTAGCTTCAGTCAAGAAGAATTAATATCTACTAGAAGGCTTATCGTAAAAGTAAAAACATGGCACACTGTGGACATACACCTATCTAAGTAGGTGGCTAGCATGTTTTCTAAATTGTATATACTTTGATATATTACATGCTCATCTAAGTGTGGTGCGACAGGCCTTTGTTAGCCAGACTCTTTAGCTTTGACAAGCTGCTCATGTTTGGCTCATAAGTTTAATGAATCAATGACAAACAAGCTTAGGACTAGCTCCATAAGTTCCTTGACAGTCAGTTTTGAATGTACTATGACTAACCCCAGCATATTCCTGGCTTACTCATGATAGACTGGACATGGTCGCATTGTGTACTTCTGACGTATTAGTAAATGGACTCATCTTGATGGTGGGTAAGTATATGAAAAACTCTGATATTGTTGTCCTAATACTCCTTTAGCTTACCAGATGAAATCTCCTTGTCAAACTGATATTGATCGTCCATTCTGTCATTATCCAATCTCTCGTTGTAATCTAAATTTAATTTTTAATGATTCTGTTGGTTTCATAGATTAAGTGTTCAAATTGTATGGTTTTCAGTTTTTAAACCACACATTTTCTCTAAAAAGATAAAAGGAGTCAAAGATTCAATGAGCCTTCTGTTTTATTAATTTGCACTAATTAACGGAGACCTTGGTCTATTTGCCACTTCAACGTTTGATCCGTAGAAGAAGTCACACACAATTCAAACAATAAAAAATAATCAATCAATTGCTGGAAAAATGGAGTTACAAGGGGTGAGGGCCGACGCCTATTCCTTGGCAGCCATCCTCTCTCTCTACTTTCTTTCACTCCAGAATGCCAATAGTGAAGGGTTTCATTTTATAATACTTTCTAACTTGAATTCCAAATATGCGAGTTATAAGGGGTGAGTGTCGGCGTTTATTCCTTGGAAACCGTCCTCTCTCTCTATTTTCTTTCACTCGAGAATGCCATTAGTATAGGGTTTCATTTTATAATACTTTTTAACTTGAATTCCAAATATGCCCTTATTTAGTAAGTATTACACCATGTGGCTCCTATTGGATCAGATATGGATCCAACAGGAGCTGAGTCGAGTTTCTTTACTGCTCTTCAACACCCCCTTCAAGTTGGGACTTGAATACTCATAACTCCTAACTTGTCCAAAGTTCTCTTTAAGCATAAAGCTGTAGAATATCATCCAACTGTTGTTTTGACCGCACATATGGACTATGGAAGGTTTAAAATTCTTGCAGATAATTTCTCTCGAATAAAATGGCAGTCAACCTTAATATGGTTAGTTCTTTTATAGAATATAGGATTAGATGCAATCTACAAAGCTGCTATCTTGTATGTAAAACACTCCACAGAAAGATTCCTTCCAAAGCCAATTTCTTCCATAAGAGATAGCACTCACAAGACTTCACACATCCCAAGTGCAATAGATCTATATTCTGCCTCGCATTGGATCTAGTAATAATTGATTGTTTCTTGCTTTTTCAGGACACTACATTTACTCTCACACATAGTATATAGCCCGATATAGATCTTCTATCTTCAACTGTACCAACCCAATTTATATAAGTATAAATTTCGATTCGTAGGGAATTGTTGTGTGAATACAATAAACCATGAGTAATAGAGGATTTTAAGTATCTATTGATATGAAATACAAAATTCATATGATGTTTTGTAGGAGAATGCATCCATCTGCTTACATATCTCAATGTGAAGCTGATATCTGGCCTAGTAATAGTGAGATATATAAGTTTTAGGTTTTCACACTATCCTTTGATACATGCCCACATCTTCATATGATTCTTCGTTTGTACTAATCGAATCCCTTTTTGTTTCATTTGAAATGGTACATACGCGACAATCTTCCATCTTGGTCTCTCTTAATAAGTCCAAGCTATACTTTCTTTGGCATGAAAATGCCCTCCTTGGATCTAGCAAATTCCATTCCAAGAAAGTACTTTAGCTTTCCTAAGTCCTTAATGTCAAATTCGGAGCTCAAGTTTATTCTTTAGATTGTTGATTTAGAGTCATCTCCTATAATAATTATATCATCAACATAAACAAGTAAGTATAGTCGCTTTCCTTCATTGGAATGCTTTAAGAAAAGTGTATGATCTCCTGTTGGCTTTGCTTGTAAAACCATATAGAATGCCATAACTTTTGTGAATCTTCCAAACCATGCTCTAGGGAATACTGTTTTAGCCCATATAAAGCCTTTCCTCAATCAGCAAACTTTGTTTGTTCCACTTGTGGGACCAAACCCTGAGGGAATCTCCATGTATACCTCCTCCTCTAAGTCTCCATGTGCAAGAAGGCATTTTTGACATCAATTGGTGTAGTTCCCACCTTAGAGTGGGCAGCGAAAGAGAGGAGTATGGCGTCAACATGGCACCCATCATACTGCCACATCGGAGCAAAATGTCTCCTCATAATCAATGCCATAGGTGTGAGTGTATCCTTTTGTCACTAATCTTGTTTTGTACACTGCCTTAGTAGTACCATACGAGTAGACTTTACGCACAAAGGTAGATCCATTCTACTCCCTCTTTGGTATATTTTCCTTTGGTTTCTCAACAATTTCCCATGTTCCGCTTTTTTCCGGAGCTTGCATTCTCATTCATTCATGGCTTGAATCCAATTCTTATCCTTCAATGCTTCTTGTACTATTCTAGTGGATTCCGAACAGAGTCAATGGTCGCTAGACCTGAAAGCTTTGGTGCCGCAGAAGAAAAGCTTTGTGGAGGAAACAAATTTGGAAATAAATGGTACTTAGCACAAGATCTTTTCCTTTTCTTAATGCAATAGGTAAATCATCATGCATACTTTCTCGTATTTTTATCTCATTCGTTGGATATTCACCTGAAGGTTTGATCGACAATACAATAACATTTGTATCCTTTTTGGGTGACTATCCTTGTTCTCATAAAATGAAATTTTCTCATGAAATATCACAACCATAGTAACATAGCATCTTCTATTTTTTGTGTAATAGCATTTGTATCCTTTTGGGTGGAAGAGTAAAACAAGAAGGTACATTTAATAACTCTAGCATAAAGTTTATCTCTAACACTTTTATTTACATGTACAAAACAAGTGCATCCAAATTTTTTTAAGGGAACATAAAACTGTTTTTGATCTTGACATAGCAAGTGAAATAGGGAGTTTCCATTAAGGACATCACTAGGCATACGGTTTATAAGATAAATAGTTGTTAATATAGCTATTCTCCCAACAGAATTTGGGCATATTATATCCAATCATTAATGTTCTTGTTACTTCCAAAATGTGTCTATTCTTTCTTTTAGAAACTCCATTCTGTTGTGGAGAATATGAACACGAAGTTTGATGCAGAATAGCTTTATAAAAAAAAGAGTAAGTTAAAATAATTACTCATATACTCTCTCCCATTATCACTGCATATAGTTTTTATGGGTAACTGGAGTTGTATATGAATAAATTCACAATATGTTAGTAAAATATTTATGATTTCATCTCTAGATCTCATGAGATAAACCATAGAAAATTTGGTACAATCATCGGTAAATGAAACAAAGTATCTATAGTCATGTAAGGCAGTGATAGAGCATGACACCCAAATATCTGAATGCACAATCTCAAAGTGTTTTAAAGATTTAGTTTCATTTATGGAAAAGGAGACACAATGATGTTTTGTCTTTTGACATGTTTCGTATCTTAAAATAAAGTCATTACAATTATTAGATTTTGGTAACAAAAATCTGATTCTAGAGAGTGGTAAATGTCCTCATCATTGGTACCATATAATAAGATCTGCTTTCTGTCTTTCAACAATAAGGGCCAATCCATTTCCATTCATGCTAGTATCTTCATAGAAGGACAATCCTCTCTTCATGCTGCCCTGACCATAGATCCTCCTCATCTTCGGTTCCTGAAGGATAAAATGAGTAGAATCAAAACTTACTGAATAATGTAAGTCTCTAGTCAATGCATGCATAAAAAGTTTCTTGCTAGTATAGTTTGGTCGACCAATAATTGTGAATAGGTTTCATGTGTATAACTTGTATTTCCATAATGAGAGAAGAAAAATTTATCTTTATCGTCAGATGACTGATGAATTCTTCCCTCTTCCTTTGCTATGTCCTCCTTTACCTCTAAATCCAGGGGTAGAGTTTGGATTACTTCTTATCAAAGTTGCAGTTTTTGAGTTGCTAATTTTCCCTTCCTTTTTTTAAACATTTTCTATCTTTCCTTTCTTTAATTTCTTCATATCTTTCTTTCATACAATTTTGACATTCTGTCTTAGAATAGAACCTAAGTCACACAGACACTTCTAAGAGGTGGAGTGTCGACCTCGACACGGGTGCGACACCGTGTCAGTTTAGCATGGCAAAAAATCAATTTTTTTTGTAACTCACGGTTTTGCTGTCTATGGTGAATAATCCACGAAGACGATGAAACCGAAGCCTCTTAGCCGACTCGTGACGTTATCTCCCGTGATGACCACCTGAGTTATCTCACCATAGTTTCTAAACTGCTCCATCAGCTTGTCTTCTATCATCTCCCATAAAAATCCGCCGATGAACATAGAAAAATATCTCAACGCGGACCTTCTTCACTTCCTTTTGTGTGGATATTCCACGCTTCCAAATATGGTATCGATTTTGAAGTTCGGGTCTTTTTGGATAAATGAGTCCGGATATGTGAAGATTGATTTGTGTATTATGATGAAATTAGTAGTTGTTTACCGCAGTGTTATCTGCATCGCACCGTATCGTACGATACGGTGTGATACGTATCGTATCGTGGCTTGCCACTATACGATATGGCGATACGCCCAATTTTTTTTTTAACATTTTTTTTTCAATTTAAATTTTTTTTTGAAGGTTTCTGGCCTCTCTTCGCCTCTCTTCACTTCCCTATGCTTGTAATTTGGGTTTATAATTTTATTTATTGAATAAGAATAATTTATGAACAAATAAAAATTGTGACAAAATCATTTTCCTTTCTGTTGCCAACTTTTAGGTATATTTCTGCTAGCAGTTTCTAATTTCATGAGATCGGAAACAATTAAAAACATTTGGTTGTCTCGGTTCATTAAGTGGGCATTTCACTACTTCACTATTTTAGGGTTCACCTTACGTGACTTCCATTAAGTTGAACATGATCAATGTGTGTGAGGCTTAACTCAGTCTGTGAAGTGAGAAATGAAGCTCAAGCATTAGTTAAAAAGCTAGTCGTAAGAGAAAAAGGGATATCATCAAGCATTATATGAATCTAAAGCAATTATAAGATTTTTTCAGATTTTTTTCAGATTTTTACTAATTTTCTTGATTTTTAAAATAATTTTTGTATTATTTTAATATTAAAGTATGATACGATATGCCCGTATCGTGGAGCCCAACGATACGCGTCAGATAACACTGGTTTACCGTTTATGTGTTTTGCTTTAATATAAAGTTGTGTACTTGCTATTGTCACATACTTATGTTAATTGATGTCTCACTTGTTGTAGCTTGAATATTATATATAATATATAATATTATATACTCTATCCGTGTCGTCGCACTCAAAATTTTTGAAATTTGCCGTATCCCGCACCCGCAAAGGCCTCCGACTTAGTAGAATAAAGACATAATATATGGAATGTAAGTTTGATCATTTGGTTACTTCATAGGACATAGAAATTAAAATTGGCACACATTGCATTCCCCAAAAGGAAAGTTTTAAATATCTAGGGTCAATTTTTCAGAGTGATGGAAGAATTGATGGAGATGTTACACATAGAATTAATGCTGGTTGGTTAAAATAGAGAGGAGCATCTGATATTCTTTGTGATAAGAAGATACCATTAAAGTTAAAAGGTAAATATTATAGAGCATCAATTAAGCCTGCCATGTTTTATGGTTCTGAGTGTTGGGCAGTTAATCATCAACATGTACAAAAGATGTCTGTGACAGAAATGAAGATGTTGAGATGGATGAGTGGTCATACAAGAAAAGACCATATACATAATGAGGTTATTAGAAACAAATTAGGAATGACACCAATAGAGGAGAAAATGAGAAAACATCGTATAAGATGGTTTGGATATATAGAAAGAAGATCAAAAGAATAACCTATAAGAAGGTTAGAAAAACTAAATTTGGAAAGTATTAAAAGAGGTAGAGGACGACCACAAAAGTGTTGGAAAGATACAATAAAGAATGATCTATCTTATTGGGAGTTAACTGCTAACATGGCACACGGTAGGGATCCGTGGAAACAAAGAATCCATGTAGCCGACCCCGTCTAGTATGGGAAAAGGCCTAGTTGTTGTTGTTGTTGTTGCCGTATCCCGCACCCGCACCCGCACCCGTGTGACATAGAATAGAACAAAAATTCTTCTCATAATCCACGAAGTTTAGTATAGTATTCGTTGACCGATCAACTCCCTTGTATGCATTTTGTAATCTTCTCAATGATTTCATACTTCTTGGTTATATTCTTTTGTTATGCATAGGCATCTTTTATGGCTAACCATATTTTATGAGCCGATTCTATGAACATGAAGGTGCAACCAAGAGATAAATCATGGATTGTATTAGCCATACACTTACCAGTGCGTTTTCTCTACACCATGGAGAGTACGTAGGATTAGTACGGCCATAGTGTGAAAATATCTCTTGGAAGATATTCCCATCTTCCTCTCGCCAATACAACAAGTTCATTGGACCTCGCCCGTTGTAGATACTTGTAATCTTAAATGTTTCGCTTTGATTAATGCTGGACATTTTTGCACTTTCCTGCATTTTCTCTTTTATAGTCATGATAGTACCCCCTTACTCTAGGTCACAATATTAAGTTTTTTCTTGAATTTTCTTTTTCGAATATTTGCCCGAACCGTTGTAGAGCTGATTCCATGTTTTCTTGATTGCTTCTTGGGTAAATCCTAACCCTTAGGGCATAATCACTGCTACCTGTTTACCTGATGTACTAATCCCATGGAGTAGGCTCTCATACCATCTAGAAGAAGTTGCACACAATTCATACAATGAAAAACAATCAACCAATTGCATGAAAATAGAGTTCCAAGGGGTGAGGGCCGGTGCCTATTCCTTGGCAGCCGTCCTCTCTCTCTCTCCTTTCTTTCACTCGAGAATGCAATAGTGTAGGGTTTTATTTTATAATACCTTTTAACTTGAATTTCAAATATACCCTTACTTAGTAAGTATTACACCATGCGGCTCCTATTGGATCATATATGGATCCAATAAGAGCTGAGTCCAGTTCCTTTACTGCTCTTCAACATAATCCATAGCTTAGAGAATGATCATTGAGCCTTTTTCTGTAGTGCAATGCTTGTTGCCTGGAGATTTGAGAATGGTTTCAGGTTTCGTGCCAATTCTTGAAGTCACTTGATTACATTTAAGAACACACCCAGAGTAATTGGTATCTGTAGTTGTTTGCAGGAGGAAATTCCGTTAGATACATAGGCCTTCATCATCTAGGCACTTTGAGGTGTACAATTGGGAGCTTGTGGTGAACAGGGATTTCTTCATGTAGGTGATTTCAAACGGTGATTGGGCAGCATAATAATGTTTGATTAGAGCATCTTGTAATATGGAACGTTAGATGTAAGACTGTCATTACCTTTTGTTTGCCTGGTGGTATAAGTTTTCGTGTTTAGCATATGCTACAGAAAATCTGTTACAAACATGATGATGTCCATTATGTGCCATCTTGATGTAGGGGGTGCACCCCCTTGGTGCTGTTTATTGAAACTTATCGAAAAAGAAAATCTATTACGTGCCATTGATAGGATTACGGTAGAAGAGTTGACTGTGGTATTGCAAGAATTTTATAAGATGGCATGCTTAGAAATAGAGAACTAGATGCCTTCATTGAAGTACCTTGTGCAAATAGCTGCGGAAATAGTAAGCTTGATGCCTTCACTGGCAACTTCTTTCAAATTCCTTTGAGAAGTATTTTCCTCATCCACTTTGGCACTCCAAATGATCTCATTTTTCATGCTTCACTTTGTCCTCTGTCACTTGTTTGCTCTTAACAATCATTATGCATGTTGATTTTGTAATCTTAAATTCTCTTAAAATCAGCTTTCACTTTATAATTATTTGGCTTTATGGTTTGGTCTGAGTTCCATGTATCATATGAGGATGCATAGTAATGCTGTGCATCTTTGTCGGTTGAATATCCTTCTGCAAACTCGTGTATCTGCATGTGCATGAATCTGAAGACTCTAATTGTGCACCCATTTAGGTCTTACTTCTATTAGGCACTAAAAAACCATTATGACCATGACTAGTATGCTTTTGGGTTCAAATGCTTTTTCAGGGTGGCTGGGAAAATGATGAAGAGATGGATGAGGCAGCCCGACGAGAGGCACTGGAAGAAGCTGGGGTCCGCGGAGATATAATGGTGATATGACTCCTTGTTTTAAACTTGCCTGCACTTTTTTATGTCCCTTATTGGTTGTTAACCTTTATGTTTTTTGATGTTTATATGGTAATGTTTTTCATGTTTTACGGAATGTGCTACTGCTTATCTGTTGCTTCAATGGAAATTTGAACTGTACGAGAGATTCTTAAAATCGTGAACAATAAGTAGCCATATGCTTCAACTTCATTACTGCTTAGTGGTTTCTGCTTGTTGTCTGTTCAAGTTATGAGAGTGTCAATATTTCATGAATGTGAGTGTTGTGCATGTGCTCTTTGTGTGTCAGGGAAGAATATTAAACACGGAAGCTCAACAGCTCTATGCTTTTTATAAATCTTCAGAAAAGAAATGTCCTTTCAATACCTGATGTTAATAAGATATCTTGTCCTACTTTTGCCAGTCAGTCCTATTTTTTCTATTAAACTTTTCTTTAAACGATTCAAAAATAGAACTCTTAAAACTTTGTTTTTAAAAGTTCTAAATACCCATTTATTTATCATGAGGCCCTGATTTACCATGCATTTGTCTACTCTTAATTTCTTACGCATTTTCCTACTTTTTAAACTATGTTCTATTTCTCTATTTTGCTTTCCTCCAAAAGAAAATGGAAGTTTGTGTTTTTATATGTACTCGGATGAAAGGTCTCTGGCCGTAACTTGAAGGTCTTTATTTGTACTCGGATGAAAGGTCTCTGCCCGTAACTTGAGGGTCATACTTGGTCTTATAAAGTATGTGCGTGGGCCTTTTGAGTATTTGTGCATTGTGAAGATGGTTGTACCGTGAAATGTTATATCAATTGACTTACTGCCCATAACTTCTTCAAAAGCAATTTTTTGTTGCATTTATGCGTGCTTTGGCTTTGCATGCTATGTTACCGTATCTCTTTTATCTCTGTCTTGTTTGTGGGTATGATCAGTAAAAACTAAAGTATGGAATCTCTTCACGCATACAACTTTACAATGATGAATTTTGAAGATTCTAATGTGAAGTTGAAATCCATCTCTTTAACAGTGGTTAAACTTCTTCATGTATAGTAAACCACAAATCTTTCCATCAAATTACTGATTCCCGCCTTAAACCTTTTGCATGAGGGGCTTTGTGAAGTGTAGTGACTGTTAGAATCAAGTTTGTGTTAGTCTTTATGGGTTATGTATTGAGTTATCCCTGTTTTCTTTGAACTTGTTTTTAAAGGTACTTTAAATTAGGGGTCACTTATTAGGGGCAATTTAGTCTTTTTCTATTATTTTTTGTATTATAAAACCTAATGGTCATTCAACGACATTAATAAGAAAGAAAGAGGGAGAGAGGTGCAGCCGACTGCCAAAAAGAGGCTAAAACCCTAATTCCCAATTCTTTTCACATCTATTCTTTTGTTAATTTTGATTATTCTACATGGTATTAGAGCCTCATCACGTCATCCGGACTGCAGGTGTTCACGCAATCAAGGAAATAAGTTTTAGCCTTTTAGGGCTTGAATCTAAACCCTAAAAGTTTTTTTTGGGAAAAGATGGAAGAAATAGCTATATGTTGAGGTGTTGGACAGACACAACCTTGCTTGATTGACGCACAACACAAAATCCGAGACAACTAAAGAGTGGGCATGCATTTCGAGACAGTCAGCTTAATTCCGGAGGCAAAAAAATGGAAAATGGTTGGAAAAGGTGATTTTTTTGATGATTCAATTCAGGTTTTGAATGAGAACAAAATCAACGATCAGATAGATATTGTGCAAATTACCAATATCAAATTTGGTGAAAAAAATTATAAAACTTGCTCTAGGGCACTTGAATTTATCCTAATAACAAGGAAAAAATAGGAAGTTATCATTGGATAAATTCTCCAACCTCATTCTTAATATCCAAGATATCTAAAATGGAGGCCTGAATATTGCATTTGAAATTTGGATATTTGTCACATATGCGTATTCTAAGAAAATTAATGTTGCTAAGAAGTATGAAATACAAACAAAAATCAGAAAATGTCAACAATGAAGTCGAACTATTAGTGAGTACTATGCAAAACTTCAAAGCCCATGGGATGAGCTACAATATTATAATAAAGGTGTCAAGAACAAAAATGCAGAGCTAGAAGAGAAGAAAGTGTTCGATCTATTGTGGGGAGTATCAAGTGACTTTGAAAATAAAAGGACAAACATCCTCAGTAGTGAGATTCTATAGTCCTTTGGTGTAGTATATTCTTTACTAATACGAGAAGAAGACATGAAGAACTTGGTGAAATAAGTACAGAGAGGAGAAAAATAAGTTTTTGTGAGTCATGGGTAATAGGAAAGTAGCCATGGAAGAGGGAGTGCCACCACTAGTAGTCATGGACGCGGATCCTCACGTCCTTATGAAAAAGGCAAACTGAAGTGCTCCCATGGTAGAAAGTCGAGACGTACTGAGGAGTAGTGCAACGATCTTATTGGAAACCCATCATACCTAAAGAATGAAGCTTATCATGTGAGCTCGTCAAATACAGCGGATGCAGAAAACAATATCCTTTCATAAATATTAAAGCGACTAGATGACTTGGTCCCTCTAGAGAGGGACAAGAATCTAGCTCAGACAAGCTTCTTTGGTCCATGCATCTTGCTTTAATGCCGTGAATTCTATTGGTTTGTCTTCTTGTATTTTTTGGATTATTGATTCAGGAGCTACCCATCATATGGCTAATAACATGAATATTTTCAATTCTTATGAATGTATTAAAGTTGGCAGCAGTGTACAACTTGCAAATGATTCCCACATTCATATTCAAAAGAAAGGGAAAGTGAGAACATCAATTGATAATCTCCCTTCAATATTACATGTTATTAAATTTCCTACCAACCTTTTATCTATCCATCCTATTACTAAGGAGTTAGATTGTCTCCTAACTTTCGATGCAATCAGATGTGTATTTCAGGATCGAAGGACTGGAAGGATCCTTAGGCATGGTAAAAAAAGGGTGGATTATATGTTTTGGATGGAGTGTAGTCATGAGTAATCGCGAATAAATGGATTGTGAATGCAAGTGTAAGTCAATCAGATTGTGGCACCAAACATTGGGTCATCTTCCTTTTCGAAAATTGCAGTTTCAGATTTGAGTTTAGATGTATGCAGTTTGTCTCTTGAGTGTGACACTTGTTAGGAAGCCAAGCATTATAGAGCTAGTTTTTCCACCACTCAATCTAGAAGAATAAACCCATTTGAGCTTGTTGACTCAGATGTGTGGGGTACGAGTTTCCTAGTTGCTATGTCTTGTTACACATATGTTTTTACTTTTATAGATGATTATACAAGGTTCACAATGGTTTACCTGATGAAAATAAAAATCAAGTTTCAGATATATTTTCCATGTTTCACAAATTCATGGCAACTCAGTTTTAGTGCTCTATCAAGTGTATTAGACCAAATAATGGTGGAGAATTCCATGGAACTGTTTTGAAAAACTATCTAAAAAATCATGACATAATCGATGAGACTACATGTGCTTATACACCCCTCCATAATGGAGTGGTGGAGAGGAAAAACCACCATATTTTAGAGACAACAAGAGCCTTACTAATCAGAAGTAATGCTCCTAAAATATATTGGGGTGATGCTGTTTTGATGACCATTTATCTTATAAACATAACTCCCTCTTTCGTATTAAAGGAAGGATCCCACTACCAATACTGGTACCCGACAATAAACTCTTTAATATCTCTCTCAGAATATTTGGGTGTATTTGTTATGTTCATGACTACAACAACAACAACAACTAAGCCTTTTCCCATACTAGACAGGGTCGGCTACATGGATTCTTTGTTTCCACAGATCTCTATCGTGTGTCATGTTAGCAGTTAACTCCCAATAAGCTAGATCATTCTTTATTGTTTCTTTCCAACACTTTTGTGGTCGTCCTCTACCTCTTTTAATACTTTTCAAATTTAGTTTTTCTAACCTTCTTACAGGTTCTTCTTTTGATCTTCTTTCTATATGTCCAAACCATCTTAAACGATGTTCTCTCATTTTATCCTCTATTGGTGCCACTCCTAATTTGTTTCTAATAACCTCATTATGTATACGGTCTTTTCTTGTATGACCACTCATCCATCTCAACATCTTCATTTCTGTCACAGACATCTTTTGTACATGTTGATGATTAACTGCCCAACACTCAGAACCATAAAACATGGCAGGCCTAACTACTGCTCTATAATATTTACCTTTTAATTTTAATGGTATCTTCTTATCACAAAGAATACCTGATGCTCCTCTCCATTTTAACCAACCAGCATTAATTCTATGTGTAACATCTCCATCAATTCCTCCATCACTTTGAAAAATTGACCCTAGGTATTTAAAACTTTCCTTTTGGGGAATGCAATGTGTGCCAATTTTAATTTCTATGTCCTCTGAAGTAGCCAAATGATCAAACTTACATTCCATATATTCTGTCTTTGTTCTACTAAGTCGGAGGCCTTTGTTTTCTAATGTTTCTCTCCATAGTTCCAATTTTCTATTAACTTTTTCCTTAGACTCCTCCACTAATACAATGTCATCTGCAAATAACATACACCAAGGTACTTCATCTTGAATATGTTTTGTTAACTCATCCATCACCATTATAAACTAAGTATGGACTTAAAGTTGATCCTTGATGTAACCCAATATTAACTTCAAAGAAGTCTGTCGTTCCTTCATGAGTCCTCACACATGTTTTTGCACCATCATACATGTCTCGTATAAGGTTAATATATCTTAATGGGATACCTCTTTTTTCCAAAGTTCTCCAAAGAACCTCCCTCCCTCGATACCCTATCATAAGCTTTTTCTAGATCAATAAATATCATGTGAAGGTCTTTCTTTTTTGCTCTAAAATGTTTCGTAAGACGTCTCAAACGGTGAATCGCTTCAATAGTAGATCTACCTGGCATAAATCTAAATTGGTTCTCTGTTGTACTTGATACTTGTCTTAACCTACGTTCGATAATTCTTTCCCATAATTTCATAGTATGACTCATTAACTTGATACCTTGATAATTTGCACAATTTTGAATGTCTCCCTTGTTCTTATATACGGGTATAAGTGTACTTGCTCTCCATTCCTCGGGCATCTTTTGGTTTTTCCATATTTCATTAAATAGTCTTGTGAGCCAAGTGATTCCTATTTCTCCTAGTATTTTCCAAACTTCTATAGGAATATTATCTGGTCCTACCGATTTACCACTCTTCATATGTTTAAGAGCCTCTTTGACTTCATTCTTTTGAATACGTCGGTAGAAATTGTGGTTTATATACTTTTCTGACTTGGCTAAATCTCCTAAACTAATACTAACATCTCTATTTTCATTAAAAAGATTATAAAAATAGTTTTTCCATCTATTTCTTATATCATCATTTGCCACTAGAAATTTTTCATCCTCGTCTTTTATGCATCTAACATAATTAAGATCTTTAGTTTTCTTATCTCTAGCCCTAGCTATCCTAAAAATATCTCTTTCACCCTCTTTTGAGTTGAGTTTTTTATATAAGTCCTCCCAAATCTTAGCTTTTGCTTCACTAACGGCCTTTTTTGCTTCTTTCTTTGCTTTCTTATAAGCTTCTAAAGTTTCACTAGTTTTCTTAGCATAATGTAATTTGTAACATGCCCTCTTTGCTTTGATTTTGTTTTGTACTACTTCACTCCACCACCAAGCTTCTTTTTGTGCTGGTACACCTCCCTTAGATACCCCTAACATATCTTTCGCCACTTTCCTAATATGTATAGCCATATTGTTCCACATATCAGAGGGTGTGCCAACATAATTCCAAACATCTCCTTGAAGGACTTTTTGTTTAAATATATCTTCTTTCTCGCTTTTGAGGTTCCACCATTTAGTCCGAATAGCTCGATGCACTCTTTTCTTCTTTGTCCATTTTTTTATTTGTAAATCCATAACTAAAAGTCGATGTTGGGTGGTTAAGCTTTCTCCTGGAATTACCTTACAATCTTTACAACACGCTCTATCTTTTTTTCTACAAATAAAGTAATCAATTTGTGTTTGTGATAAGCCACTCTTATAAGTAATTAAATGTTCATCTCGTTTTTTGAAGATTGTATTGACTATAAAGAGATCAAATGACATAGCAAAATTTAAAATCTCCCTACCTTCCTCGTTTATATCCCCATAACCAAAGTTTCCATGAATCCCTTGATATCCTAATGCCTCTTTACCGACATGTCCATTTAAATCTCCTCCTAAACAAATCATCTCCCTTTGTGGAATCTTTTGAAACACCTTATCTAACTCTTCCCAAAAAACTGTCTTTATACTATCTTCTAGTCCTACTTGGGGTGCGTAAGCACAAACTATATTCAAAACCTCTACTCCTAACACTAATTTCAAGGTCATGATTCGGTCACCATATCGTTGTATGTCTACTACACTCCTTTAAATCTTTATTTATGATAATACCAACTCCGTTTCGGGCCTTTTCTTTACCCGAGTACCATAATTTAAAACCTGTATCCTCTATTTCCTTTGCTTTTTCTCCAACCCATTTTGTCTCTTGTAAACATAGAATATGAATCTTTCTCCGAATCATAGTATCTACCACCTCCATTAGCTTACCCGATAATGTTCCGATATTCCAAGAACCAATACGAATCTTATTATCTAGGACTAGCTTCCTTACCCCCCGCATCCATCCATAATCAAAATGCGGAGACCCTCTCTGAAAATTTTTCACTACATTCGGGCGGCAATGTAGCGGGACTAACTTCTTTACCCACACCCGTCCATGATGTGGGAACCCTCTCTGCAATTGATTCACTACATTCGGGCGAAAATGTAGTGGCTTTTGCTTACTTCTTACTGCATTCGGGCTCTGCAGCACGTCGCTAGGCGGGGACGCCCCAAAGCAATGCTCATAATTTTTGTAATCCATGTTGTAGAAATCCGACAAAGTTTTACGCTGGCTGTCGGAAGCCTAACACAACCCTCCTCCTTTATCCGGGCTTGGTTATGTTCATGACTAGTGCAAACATAAAGACAAGTTGGATTCAAAAGCTCTCAGATATTCTTCTACACAAAAGGAGTGTCTGTTATGATCCTAGTAGGAGGAGAGTACATGTGTCTTCTTTGAAGATTTCATTTACTATGATAGCAAGGGGGAGAAACTACTCACAAGGGACCAAAATGGATGTGTCACACCTATTAATCTTGGAATAAAAGAAGAAAGTGAGGATAAATTACAACAAAAAGAGTTGGAACCAGAAAATTAGAATAGGCATGAACTACAAGTGTATAGTAGACGACAGAAGAACACCCCAAGGAAAATTGTGCAGCCTACCATGCCCCAAGAAGACCTCTCCTTCGATCCACAATTGCTTGACTCTACGTCAGAACAATCCATCACATTACTAGTTGAAAATGACTTCGATGTTCCCAACCCTTTCAGAAAAGGGAAGACATCTTATCATGATACCTCAAACAACTTTAAGATGTTTGCTCTTAATTGTGATCTTATTTAGGTGCCAAGAAACTATAAGGAGGCCAAGGACTCCAATCACTAGAAAGATGATATGGAGGCTGAGATTCAAGCTTTAAAGAAAAACAACACTTGGGAGATTGTGAAACTACATCCCAAAAGAAAATCAGTGTGATGCAAATGGGTGTACACTACTAAGTATAGAATTGATGACAATATTAAGAGATATAAAGCATGGTTAGTTACTAAAGGTTATGGGCAAGTGTAGGGTTTAGACTATACTGAGACTTTTTCACCGGTGGCAAAAATGACTACTAATAGGGTCATTATTAGTATAGCTGCTAATAAGAATGAAAACTTGATGTTAAAAATGCATTTCTGCAAGGGTACCTGAATGAAAAAATTTACATTGATTTACCACCCAGCTTGTGTTAAATATATACAGATAGAAGTGTATGCAAACTCAAGAAGGCTATATATGGACTAAAACAATCACCTAAAGCATGGTTTGAATGATTCAATGATGGTGTTACCAGTCTTGGGTTTACAAGAAGTGTAAGTGATCGTACTATGTTATGTTTGTAAGGAAGGTAATGGTATTTGTGTTCTATTAGTTTATGTGGAGGATATCATTATCATTGGAGATAATGATAATGAAACCAAGAAACTAAAGGACCAACTACAAAATTTGTTTGATATGAAGGATCTTGGACTCCTTTATTATTTCTTGGGAATTGAAGCATCGAGAAACTCAAGAGGCATATTCCTAACTCAAAGAAAATACACTCTAGATCTATTGAAGGACACTCACATGTTAGAGTGTAAGCCTGCAAATGTGCTCATGGATAGTAACCTGAAATTAAGTGCCAGTACTAATGAACTGTTGCGGGAGCCTGGAGAATATCAAAGGTTAGTGGGATGACTTATATATTTGACGCACACTATGTTGTAAGTATGGTAAGTCGGTTTATGTACAACCCTATCAAAACACATATGAATGTTGTGAGACAAATATTAAGATACTTGAAGCACACTCCAAGAAATGGTTTATTGTATACAACTCATGATCATCTTAATGTGGAGGTATTAATAGATGCATATTGGGTACTTCATTGATGATAGGCGGTCTAGCTCATGGTACCTAATGATGGTTGGGGGCAACATAGTCTCTTGAAAAAGTAAACAACAAAATGTATTGGCAAGGTCGTCAACAGAAGCAGAGTATAGAGCGACAACAAGGAGTCTCTGAGGCAATTTGGCGAAAATCCCTACTACAAGAACTTGGTACCCACACTAAGCAGTCGATCTTATTATACTTTGACAATCAAGTTGCGATTCAAATAGCTACAAATCCAGTATATTATGAGATAACGAAACATATTAAAATAGATTGTCACTTCATAAAAGATTCAATAAAATCTGGAATCATTCAGATTATATGTTCGATTAAAAGAACAATGTACTGATTTCTTAACGAAAGCCTTGGAGAAAGGAAGACTTGAAAAGCTCCTTGGAGAAAGGAAGACTTGAAAAGCTCTTTATTAAGGGACTCGAAGTATCTTCGTCCCAACTTTAGGGAGAGTGTTAGAATCAAGTTTGTGTTAGTCTTTATGGACTATGTATTGAGTTAGCCCGGTTTTCTTTGAATTTGTTTTTAAAGGTATTTTAAATTAGGGATCACTTATTAGGGGCAATTCAGTCTTTTTTTTTGTTATTTTCTGTATTATAAAACCTAATGGTCAGTCGACCACATTAAGAAGAAAGAGGGAGAGAGGTGCAACCGACTGCCAAAGAGAGTGAAACCCTAATTCTCAATTCTTGATCTGCTTGATTCACATCTATTCTTTTGTTAACGCTGATTATTCTACAGTGACTAACTTGAAATAATTCATGACATCTTCATCTTGTATTGCGATGGATCACTTTTACAGCAATAAATAATACAAGGCTTACCATTTGATCAGCCTTTCTCATCATCCATATTCGTCGACTCTTTCTTGTATTCATTCATTTCTTTTATTGCATCACAGAAGTTGGTGGGTTACTATAATTTTCAGAGCAAGACACACCAAGATAAAAAGGTTAACCCTGAGGGCTTGTGTAAAGCAGTGATCTTTGCTTTGCTTGTGAAAGAGGAACTTGACTCATGGCCCGAACAAAGCATGCGGCAGCGAAAATGGCTCTCCATCTCTGATGCTGCGAAACAGTGCCGACATCAATGGATGGAAGAAGCTCTCCATGAATTTCAAATTTGGCATGAAGGAAGCGAGTCATGAAACACATGCTTCAGTCACCTATATTAAGATTGGATTTAACCCCTTACATCCGAGATGGCTTTGTTTTGCAGTTGGCGGTTCATTTGACTAATCTCTTTTTCTTGTTTTGTCCTCAGAGAAACTGATAGCTTTTCTAAGGGGGATGATGAAACATTATCCTTCGATTGATAGTCACTGGACATTTCTGTACATATTCTGTAACACTGGGTTCTTTTGAAATCCCAGGGATTATGTTGCAGATGACACTTTTCAAGGTTTTGCCAGTCGAGTTAAAGGCCTGGTGTCGAGAAAGTTTTTCTAGGATACTTTTTCCTCTTCGAATGTAGGAGTCTTTTCTGATGCAGTTACTCTTGATGTTTTTACTTTGATAGTTAAAGATTCTATTTGTTGTCATATGGTGCAGTAAAACTGACTGGATTTCAAAAGCATATATTGGACGGTATTTGGTGAAAGCAAAACTGTTGCATTTTGATCTTCTGGCTTGGTAGTAATTTGGTGGTAGCCTGTTCAGGATCCCTTTTGATAATGAGGAACTCTACTGGCGTATGACACATATTGAAGGGGTGGAACTGGCATTTGCTCTCTCTGATTGCAACTCGTATCCGGTGCAGGCTACTACTGGATGCATTTTGCTGAGTCTAATTTTCCTTTTGATAATGAGGAACTCTGATTGCTGAGTTTATTAAAGCATTTAAGCAATACATCCTTAGCAAAATTTCAACTTTTATAATTAGAAAAATGAATTACATATTGTAATCACTAATCAACTAAACGATCTTCATCTTCTCTTCCTTGTTCTAGATCATGAAATAGCATAATAAAAACCATTTGTCATGTACTGTAGCTTTATTTGCAATTGTAGATTATTTGCAATGGTAGAGCCATGTAATCAAACCCATCTTGAGCTAATAAAAGATTTCACATTTCACTTAATCAGAATGAGAAACACTATTGTTGGTTTTCTTTCAAATCAAGAAATGATATCAAGCACATGCCTTTCGAAGAAACATAACAATAACCAAAACCATTTCACGTCCTTTAAACCTTTGGAACTTAAACAAGACAAGGGAGATCTATGTAAGAAGATGGCATACTCTATATATAATAGATAGTCTAATAAGCAATTAAATAGTCATACACAAGCCTTTTCAGACTTAACTATTGCAAATTTGCAATACATCAAATAAAACTGGAAATTAAGGATTTAAGGCATATTTATATAATGTGTGTGTACGTGCAGGTGAGTGTGTATGTTGTAAGATACATGTTACAACAGGCTTATGTCGCGATACATGTTGTATGGCACGATACAAAATAATGAGGTATTCTATAGATTCACTATAGTGTATCGTATCATTTTGGTTCAGGATACACAATTGTATTTATATTATCTTTGATGACACCTACATAAATCGACTCACCATCCCAATTGCATATACTATACCTTGGCGTGTAATGGTTAAGTATATCAACCTTCCAACCAATCGTTGGTATCTAGTTACATCAGTCTTGTCATATTGATCATCCAATTGCAACTTCTCGTTGACATCCATGAGAGTGTTAAGAGGTTTACAATCCAATATTTTTGTATCACATAGTAAATCTAATGTATACTTTTGTTGATTTAAGAATATACTTGTACCAGAATACACAACTTAAATACCTAAGAAATAGTGTAGTCTTCCTAAGTCCTTGATATCGAACAATTGATGTAATTCTTGTTTCAACCTTTCAATTTCCTCAATATCATCACTTGTCACAATTATATAATCAACATAAACTAACAATGGAGTTAGTTTCATTCCTCTCTTAACAAATATGTATGATCACTAACACTTTTGGTGTAACCTAGTTTAGTTATAGTGCTAAACTTTTCAAACCAAGCACAAGGTGATTGTTTCAGTTCATATATAACCTTCCTCAATTGACAAACCTTTGTTGTTATATCTTTATAACCTAGTAGAAGATCCATATAAACCTCTTCATTGAGGTCTCATTCCAGGAAGTCATTCTTTACATCTAGTTGTCACATGGTCCACTTTCTCTTGGAAGCAATATTGACGATGATTCTTATGGATGTAAGTTTAGTTACAGGTGCAAATATCTCATCGTAATCAATTTTATGAGATTGACTTTACTCTTTAGCTACTTATACCTTTCTAGTGTCCCATCTACTTTGACTTTTATGGTGTATACCCATTTACAATAACCCATTTTCTCCCATTTGGGAGATCACTAACTTCCCATGTTCTATTTCTCCATTCAACTCATTGCATAACATCTACACATTTTAGTGACTTGAAAGCTTCTTAAAAATCCTTTGGAATATGATATGCTTAAGCATTAAAAACAAAGTTATGATAACTTCGTGATACATGTGTAAACAATTGTCAATATTCGTATTTGGAAGCAACTTGATCAACCAACAAGTCAAATACAAACATATCCGAAAAAAGGTATTTCAAGTCAAGAACAAGCCAATATCACAAGTAAAAATCAAATATCAAAGAACTGCGATAACAATTGATTTATTGATTGTATGAGGCTCTATTTATGGAGCAACTATTATAAAAGAGGAAGAAGTGAGAAGAGGACTTCCAACGACTGGCCAACAAGCTAGTCGTTGGAGGCCATAGCCGTTGGGCATCTCCAACAGTTATCTCCTTGCCAGGACTTAACCATACGCGAGCCCTAGTGGCCCATGGTTAGAGCTAACTATACAGGGCCCTAATGGCCCGTGGTCCTATTACAACATATTCTTAACACTCCCCTTAAACTTACGATGTGTATACCGAAAGCTTGTCTAATAAGAAATAAAAATGAGTAGTTAAGAGAGATTTTGGTGAAAAAATTGGCTAACTATATTTTTGAGGTGACATAGGAGAAGCTATATTTTTTTATAAGCATTCTTTATGAACAAAATGACAATCTATCTCAATATGCTTCATTCGTTCATTAATGGTTTTGTTGGAGGCGATGTACATGATACTTTTGTTCTAAAACATGATGGACGATTGTTGTATAATGATGTCCATGTCCTTGAGTACCTCTCTAATCTAGGAGATTTTTGTAGCAGCAACACCTATAGCACGATATTTAGCTTCGGTGGAGGAAAGTGAAACCTTCTACTACATCTTGCACTTCCATGAAATTAGTGATTCACCTAAAAAGACACAGAAACTAGTAATAGAATGATTGTTCTTGACATCTCTACCCCAATCAACATCAATATACACAAATAAATCAAATGACGAAGAAGTTAAGAATACCCCTTGTTATTGAACTCCTTACATATCAAAAAATTATCATAACAATACTTATATGAATAGTAGTAGGTGTTTGTTGAAATTGACTAGTTGTATGTACTACATGAGAGATATCAGGTCTAGTGATAATAAGATAGGTGAGAGCACCTATTAGTTGTGTGTGGAGTTGAATCTGCTAATTTTTCTCTTTCTATAACTCTTAATTTTGTGCCAAAGACTTCAAGAGGATCAACTTGCTTGTTGTTAGTGATCTTAGATCTATCAATTATTTTATTTGCAAACTTGGTTTGTAACATGAAATATCCATGATTGTTTCTAATAATTTTGATACCCAAAAAATAACTAAGGAGACCAAGATCTTTCATATAAAATTCATGATGAAGATCATGTTTAACCTTTGTCATTCCTCTTTCATCACTTTTAGTGATGATTATATCATCTAAATACAATAGTAAGATAACAATGTATGTGTCAAATTTTCTTATAAACAATTGAGTATCAGTATAGCAAGAAACAAAGTAATGTAAATGCATGAATTTTTTAAAGCGATCAATAAAGTCTTGGGGACTTATTTCAAACCATACAAAACTTTTTGAAGGTTAAGAACATAATCTTGGAGAATGTCAAGTATAAGATAAGTCATATAAACATCTCCATGTAAGTTCTCATTCAAAAAGGCATGTTTAACATCAAGTTGAAAAATATCTCATTTTTGGATAGCATTAAGGGTTATTAGAATTCTAATGGTGGTCATCCGAGCAATAGGAGTAAACATTTCATCATAATCAATTCATGTTCTTGAGCATAACTCTTGGCTATCAATCTAACTTTATATCTTTCTATATTAACATTACTATGCGTTTTAATTTTGTAAACCCATCTATATCTAATAACATTTTGATCCTTCAGTTTGGGAACAACGGACCACGTTTGAGCAAGGCATTTAGCTCGTCTAATATAACATCCTCCCATTTTGGAATACCCTTTGCCTCCCATTTCGGAATACCCTTTGCTTAATGGTAGAATCTATGCTCTTTTACTTCTAAAATGGTTGTAATGAATTTTTTTTGTTGGGGTTCAAAAGACTTATAAGACAGAAAACATTGAGGAGGTTTTGAAACATTAGGTGTCAATCGTGAGGTGTTTATTCCCTAGATTTTCTAGTGTAGTGCAAAGAAAAAGTTGAAGAATAGGTTGTGTGTTAAACCTTTCATCAAAAACATCATTTGTATCATGTGAAGGAGTATCAAGATTGTCTTCAAGATCACTTTCATCAATTTCACTATCTTCTAGATTGATAAACATTTGAGAAGATGATTATTTATTATTTTCAGTAGTAGAAGATTTATAATAATACTTATTTTCAAAGAATTTTACATCTTTAGAAACATAAAGTTTATCATTATAAGATCGAACATCTATATCTTTTTCGTTGATTCCATATCTAAGAAAAACACATTCAATAGCTCTAGGAGATAATTTATCATTCTTATCGTTATAAACAAAACATGTACAACCAAAAACCCTTAGTCTTTCATAATAAGGAGAAAGATTATATAATTTTTTAAAAGGAGAAACATTTTTAAGACGAGTTGAGGGCATTCTATTAATGAGACATACGGTGGTAAGCGTAACTTCTGCCCATAAAAACTTAGGAACATTACTAACAATTAAAAGTGTTATACAAGCTTTTATAATGTGCCTATGTTTTTTTTTATGCAAAACCGTTTTATTGTGAGGTTTTTGTAAAATATTTTTGATGTAAAATCTCATATTTTTCAAAAAAAAATTTGAAAACCTTTTGATAAGTATTCTCCTCCTAAATCAGATCTAAAAATCTTAATGGTAGAACCGAATTGGTTTTTTACCATATTTTGAAAGATCAATTATTTTTCGAATACTTCACATTTATATTTTGAAAGATATGTCTAAGTAAATCAAGTAAAATCATTTATAAATATTACATAATACTGTACTCATTCTTTGTAAACAACAGAAGCAGGTTTCTAAACATCGGAGTGTATTAATTTAAAAGATTTACTTGTTACGAAATTTCTTTCACCTAAAGGAAGATGATGCATATTGAAGTGTCACATAATACAATTTTTTTTAAAACATACATTTTTTACAATCAAAATTATTATTTTCATTTGTCTTTAACAAATAAAAATTAAATAGTCTATGCATATCCAAATATCCAAGTCATTTATGGGAAAGAGTAGTATCATGAACTACATTACAAGATTTTACATTTGACACGACTAAACTATCCATTTGGTATAGTCCACTTTCTCTATGGTCTTTGATCAATCAACTTTTTCGATAGGTGATCATATAACACATAATTCTTATATGAGAAAGTTATTATACAACCATTATCACAAATTTGAACAACCGAAAGGTTTATATTTAATTTAGGTATTAAGCTAACATTTTGAATTTGGAAATCTTCTTTTTAAAGTTATCAATTTTTTCAATTTGAAGTTTCATACCATCTACTGTAAAATATGTTTACCAAAAATATTTTAAGAATTTTTTAAAGATTTTTCATTATGAGTCATATGAAAAGAGGTACCAGAATCTAAAATCAAGACATAGTGGAAAGAACATTTCTAGAGATGCTTGCCTTTTTTTTAAGGTTTTCTTCTATATAGGCTTTGATGTTTCAAGGCAAGATTCATCAAATCTTTGTCTTCCACGGCTCCTACGTTTCCACATCTTTGTCGAAGGAGAGGGCAAGTGGCCTTAATGTAACAATTTTCCTTACAATAGTGATAAATAATATTTTTATTTGGCCATGACACCACTGACTTCTTACTTGATCCATTACTATCTTTTTTGTCCTTCGAAATTTTTGTAAAGAGGCGTATGTCTTGACATTGGGAAGAACGATTTCTTTTACAATACTAATATTTTTCAATCTAGTTTCTTTCATAACTAGATTGGCTAAGAAGGTATCACCTTTTGGTGTATGTTTTCTGCGAATCAAATTTGATCTAATATTTTCAAATTCATCTCTTAAACCCCACATAAATAAGAAAAAGTATTGATTGTTAAAGAAATCTTTAAATTCATTCATTTTTTGAAGTTTTTCAAATTTATCAAAACTTCAAAGTTGATTCCACAATTCGAAAAAATCTTTGTAATACTCTTTAATGCTCAAGTTTTCTTACTTAAGCATTATCGTTCTTTCCATCAAATTTATTTAAAACACAAAGTTATCTTGAGAATGAATTTTTTTCAAATACCCCCAAGTTTCAATGCATTTTCAGAAACACTAATTTGGTTTTTAAGTTTTTTATCAATATTTTGACAAATGATTCATGTTATTTTTACATTAATTTTCTTTCAAGTTTTTAAATCTTGTTTGTATTTTTTTGAGCTTTAAAGATATCATCATCGTTTAAGTTTTCGAAATCTAATTTTGGTTCTTGAATCGTTCTATCCATGTAATTCAAAAAATCTTTTGATAAAAAATACTTTTTCATGATTCTTGCAATATGCATGAATTTGATAAGAGTTTGATGTTACCTCAGGTTCTAAAATGTTAAATATGTAATATCATGAATTTTTTAATTTTGACACGCTTGTCGATGTACTCAATTTTTTCAAAACAAGTCTCTCATACCATATAAACTATTTTCGATATTCGAGTATTATAAGTCAAGAAGAAACCAATATCACAAGTCAAATTCAAATTGAAAGGTTTACAATCACAATTGATTTATTATTATATAATGCTCTATTTATAGAGCAACAATTACAAGAGAGGAAGAAGTGAGAAGAGGGAAGAATGAAAAGAGCCTCCAACAGGTGGCCTACAAGCTAGCCGTTGGAGGCCATAGCCGTTGGTTCCCAACAGCTATCTCCTGGTCAGGACTTAACCATACACGGGCCCTAGTAGCCCGTGGTAAGAGCTAATCATACACGGACCCTAATGGCTCATGGTCTTATTGCAACATATTCTTAACAATGTTATTATAAGACAAAAATTGAGTAATAAAATATTTGCAACATAGTCTTTTGCCTTTTCTAAGGGCAATAGAAACATCTAAATTTAATTCTCCTTTATCTCTTTCTTTCACTCGAACACCATTTTGATATGAGGATAAGGCTCCCTCTTGGTCTATGGTTTCCTGAGAATTGGGCATAAATACTCCTCTATCTCCTTTCATATAAACTTTCATCTCCTTTTCCTTCTGATGTTCATCCTGCTCATCTACCAGGTTGTCATCAAAATCCTCTTTATAAGTGGTGTTGATTAGCAATACATGCTCATTTGGTATAAATCTTGATGACATGGTTTCATGTGAGAAGTATGGTGTAGTTTTGAAGAAGATAACATCGATCAACACATGTTTCTTATAATCTTTTGGATCATGGCACACATATCCCTTCTTTTCTATTGAATAGCCGAGAAACACATATCTAATTGTCATAGGATCCAACTTATCTCGAAATGGCCTTAATATGAACAAAACATAAACATCCAAATATGCATGGTGTTACATGAAATGGAGTCACACCTGTTTTTACCATTTGAAATGGAGTTTTTTCAGAGAGAACAATAGATGATAACATACTTATGAGTTATACAACTGTAAGAATTGTTTCATGCCAAAAGGATTTAGGTACATTATGTTTTAGCAGTAAGGTTCTAGCAACTTTTAAGATACACTTATTTTTTCTTTCGACAACACCGTTTTGTTAGGTATAAACACATGTAGTTTGATGTATAATACCATTAGTTTGCAAATATCCTTGTAAGCAATGATGTGACAAACTCACTACTATTATTAGACTCGAGTAACTTGATGGGATGTCCAAATTGTGTTTGAATATGTTTATGAACAATAGGAAAGATAGATGAAACTTCTGATTTTTATTTTATGAGATATATAAAGGTAAATATGAAATAATTATCAATAAAAGTAACAAAATATTGATATTTTCCTAATGAGGGAATTGAACATGGGCCTCATACATATCAACTCAAATGGAACAAAAGACTTTGACTCAGCACTAGGGAATGACACTATATGATGTTTGACCCTTTGACATATATCACATTGACCAATTCTTTATGAGACTCGACATAAACTACATCTCTAATTTTTGAGGCTGGAAGATGTCCCAATAGGTCATGTCATAACCTAAGCTTTTTCTTTACATTTGTAGTTGCAAATGTATTCTTTTGCGGTGGAGTAAAATTGACAGGGGTATATAAAGCATATTACTCAATTCATCATGCCCAAAGGTTCTTCTCGTCCATAGATCTTCAAATTTACAACCAAGAAGAGAGAATGTTATTAAGCATTATAAATCTCTAACCAAAGAACTCACTAATAACAAATTAACTGGAAACTTAGGAACATATATTACTAACTCTAATTGAAAAGAGGAGACAATATTACAGAGTACTTCAAATCTCTAACCAAAGAACTCACTGATAACAAATTCACTTGAAAGTCAGGAACATATATGACAATCCAATTGAAAGTTTTGAGTCTGCATCTTTCCTTTTCCTTTCATCAGGATTAATGATCCGTTTGTTAGTTTGATATATTGAGGTATGGATACCGGCTGATATTCCATGAACTTAGAGTTATCGTTGCCCCTGAATCTATTACCCAAAATTTAAATTGAGTAAAGAAAGAGTTACCACTGATAGTAACAAAAATAGTAACACCTATCTCTTGTTTTTCTTAGGAAGTTAATGGTTGATATCTAAGTTTGGATTCAATTTCTATTTTTCTCCTTAGTTCAAGCATTTAATAATGTAATACTGATTATGTTGTCTTCTCAGTGGTAGCAACAACATAGTTCCCATGATCTCTAATGTCTGCTGGCGTTACAATAATTTTCCAATATGTCTTCTCTTGCCACAATGTGAATATTATAATTTATTTTTGTCATCATTGGCTAAATCGGCCACCTCTTCTTTATCAAGAGAGAATGTTATTAAGCATTATAAATCTCTAACCAAAGAACTCACTAATAACAAATTAACTGGAAACTTAGGAACATATATTACTAACTCTAATTGAAAAGATGAGACAATATTACAGAGTACTTCAAATCTCTAACCAAAGAACTCACTGATAACAAATTCACTTGAAAGTCAGGAACATATATGACAATCCAATTGAAAGTTTTGAGTCTGCATCTTTCCTTTTCCTTTCATCAGGATTAATGATCCGTTTGTTAGTTTGATATATTGAGGTATGGATACCGGCTGATATTCCATGAACTTAGAGTTATCGTTGCCCCTGAATCTATTACCCAAAATTTAAATTGAGTAAAGAAAGAGTTACCACTGATAGTAACAAAAATAGTAACACCTATCTCTTGTTTTTCTTAGGAAGTTAATGGTTGATATCTAAGTTTGGATTCAATTTCTATTTTTCTCCTTAGTTCAAGCATTTAATAATGTAATACTGATTATGTTGTCTTCTCAGTGGTAGCAACAACATAGTTCCCATGATCTCTAATGTCTGCTGGCGTTACAATAATTTTCCAATATGTCTTCTCTTGCCACAATGTGAATATTATAATTTATTTTTGTCATCATTGGCTAAATCGGCCACCTCTTCTTTATCAAGAGAGAATGTTATTAAGCATTATAAATCTCTAACCAAAGAACTCACTAATAACAAATTAACTGGAAACTTAGGAACATATATTACTAACTCTAATTGAAAAGAGGAGACAATATTACAGAGTACTTCAAATCTCTAACCAAAGAACTCACTGATAACAAATTCACTTGAAAGTCAGGAACATATATGACAATCCAATTGAAAGTTTTGAGTCTGCATCTTTCCTTTTCCTTTCATCAGGATTAATGATCCGTTTGTTAGTTTGATATATTGAGGTATGGATACCGGCTGATATTCCATGAACTTAGAGTTATCGTTGCCCCTGAATCTATTACCCAAAATTTAAATTGAGTAAAGAAAGAGTTACCACTGATAGTAACAAAAATAGTAACACCTATCTCTTGTTTTTCTTAGGAAGTTAATGGTTGATATCTAAGTTTGGATTCAATTTCTATTTTTCTCCTTAGTTCAAGCATTTAATAATGTAATACTGATTATGTTGTCTTCTCAGTGGTAGCAACAACATAGTTCCCATGATCTCTAATGTCTGCTGGCGTTACAATAATTTTCCAATATGTCTTCTCTTGCCACAATGTGAATATTATAATTTATTTTTGTCATCATTGGCTAAATCGGCCACCTCTTCTTTATCAAGAGAGAATGTTATTAAGCATTATAAATCTCTAACCAAAGAACTCACTAATAACAAATTAACTGGAAACTTAGGAACATATATTACTAACTCTAATTGAAAAGAGGAGACAATATTACAGAGTACTTCAAATCTCTAACCAAAGAACTCACTGATAACAAATTCACTTGAAAGTCACGAACATATATGACAATCCAATTGAAAGTTTTGAGTCTGCATCTTTCCTTTTCCTTTCATCAGGATTAATGATCCGTTTGTTAGTTTGATATATTGAGGTATGGATACCGGCTGATATTCCATGAACTTAGAGTTATCGTTGCCCCTGAATCTATTACCCAAAATTTAAATTGAGTAAAGAAAGAGTTACCACTGATAGTAACAAAAATAGTAACACCTATCTCTTGTTTTTCTTAGGAAGTTAATGGTTGATATCTAAGTTTGGATTCAATTTCTATTTTTCTCCTTAGTTCAAGCATTTAATAATGTAATACTGATTATGTTGTCTTCTCAGTGGTAGCAACAACATAGTTCCCATGATCTCTAATGTCTGCTGGCGTTACAATAATTTTCCAATATGTCTTCTCTTGCCACAATGTGAATATTATAATTTATTTTTGTCATCATTGGCTAAATCGGCCACCTCTTCTTTATCAAGAGAGAATGTTATTAAGCATTATAAATCTCTAACCAAAGAACTCACTAATAACAAATTAACTGGAAACTTAGGAACATATATTACTAACTCTAATTGAAAAGAGGAGACAATATTACAGAGTACTTCAAATCTCTAACCAAAGAACTCACTGATAACAAATTCACTTGAAAGTCAGGAACATATATGACAATCCAATTGAAAGTTTTGAGTCTGCATCTTTCCTTTTCCTTTCATCAGGATTAATGATCCGTTTGTTAGTTTGATATATTGAGGTATGGATACCGGCTGATATTCCATGAACTTAGAGTTATCGTTGCCCCTGAATCTATTACCCAAAATTTAAATTGAGTAAAGAAAGAGTTACCACTGATAGTAACAAAAATAGTAACACCTATCTCTTGTTTTTCTTAGGAAGTTAATGGTTGATATCTAAGTTTGGATTCAATTTCTATTTTTCTCCTTAGTTCAAGCATTTAATAATGTAATACTGATTATGTTGTCTTCTCAGTGGTAGCAACAACATAGTTCCCATGATCTCTAATGTTTGCTGGCGTTACAATAATTTTCCAATATGTCTTCTCTTGCCACAATGTGAATATTATAATTTATTTTTGTCATCATTGGCTAAATCGGCCACCTCTTCTTTATCTTGGAACAACTGAACCTCTTCAACAAAGCTCTTTTCATGTGACATATCACCCTTTCCCCGGTCCTTCATGTCTTCCTCTCTTAAGAGGAGAGAATAAACTGTTCCAATAGATGGTAACTCTTTTTTACTAAGAATAATAATCTTAATTGATTTATACTTGGGAGAAATTCTCCATAAGAGGTCAAAAACTTTTCTTACTTAAGCATCTGCAATTCTTTCCTTTATACAATGATTGCATTTGTTTTCAACTACATATTCATTCCAAAGCCTTTGAAGTTTTCCATAGTAGTCATTCACTGATTTATCTCCTTGTCAGCACTTTTTAATCTTTTCTAGCATTTTGTATTTTTTTGTAATATTTTTTTTCTTAAATATGCTTCAGCTATAGATGCCCAAATCTCCGAAGCTATCTCCATGTATATAAATGTCTTTGAAATCATTGACTACGAATCCCAAATTTTCTCCTGATTTGAGTTCAATTTAATTGATCTTATCCATTCTCTATAGTTTATCCTGCTCACGCGAGAATTATTGGTAGTAGTTTATTGTCTTCAGGTCTGGTGGTGTATCTTTTAGGTCCTTTTTCAATGGTGATCAATAAAGTGGCCAACACATTCTTCAAAACCTATACTCGATGGTTAGAGACTCTAGAGGAGTACAACTTCGAGTGGGTCTATAGACCTGGGTGCATGTTCAATGGATGATCTTAGACGTAAGCGGATTGAGGAGACGTTAACATGTCTAGTTAGAATAAATCCATGGCCATGGATATCGATCAAAATAACAACGAGTTTGCTTAACAAGATGAGTAACCTATCATTGGAGAGTGTTACCGAGCCTAGTTAATCAAGTTAAGAGACATATATGTATATATGCATGAACATGTGTGTGCATGTATGCATGCATGAATGCACGCCTGTCTGGCTATCTATATGTATGTATTTTAAGTATATGTATTTAGACACAAATATACATGTACGCACACACATGCATCTCTCTCTCTCTATGTGTGTACTTATGTATGTATAATGGAGCATAATGGCACCAATTAGTGTAACCAACCCACTTATTGTGAGCCCCAGGTTTCAGTCATGACACCTTAATGTGAATATATATTTTTGATACAATGTGGAGGCTGAGCTCAGATGCAAGACCTGGGTGTGGAACTCATGGCCTTCCACTTGCCAGCCTAAGCTCTATCCAGATGAGATCATTGCTCGTTGTGCTAATGCGAATATATAAATATTTTTCTTGTTTTGACAGAGTGAATATGTGATATTTGGCCGAAGCATAGACTCTTACAAGACTCTGGATCTGGAGTCATCATCTGTACCTACGAATCCCAATCCAAGTTTGGAAAAGAAACATTTACCAAGAACCTGAACCTGTGCACATTCCGCCACAAGGTTTAGGTCAAGTACAACCCGCCAACACGAGCGAGCCAGTAACACGAGTGAGATTGTTCCCTTACCTCTTGGCTCACCCCAAGAGTCAAGCGTCAAGCATCAGCAAACCAGCCACGGATCCAAACTTGTTAAATATCATCAATAAATATTTGGATGGAGCGACTGGCACTCACGTGAAGAATAATGATTCCTCATGTAATGCTGTCGCTGGTACCACCGTGCAATTTCGTCAAGTGTGCAACATGCCATGCCTCGCAAGAATAATAGAGAACTTATGGTGCCCAAAAGGATTGGAATCGTTTATATTTTTATGTGTGTTGACAAATAAATCATATTTTATACACCCACTGTTCGCTGGTTGGAGAGAGACAGGGATCTTTTTGAAACTTCTTATTGAATGGGAACTCATGGAGTTCGCCTGAGAAGTTAGAACAAACTAGTTACATATTTTAAAAAGTATACCAAATTTGTTAAGAGTTGAAAATGATTGATCTGACTTTTTTTTGTCTATATATATATATATAATTATATTTATATAAGTGTCGGCATGAGGGAGGTGAGAGTGGAAGGACAAGGACAGCTCTCTAATTGACTCTCTCCAGTTTGTGCCGCTCTCGTGCCATTATTGGCTCTTCATTTCTTATGCATTATATATATATATATATATATATAGACACACGTATGTTTAAGAGAGAGAGAGAGAGAGAGAGAGAGAGATGGATTGGGGCGATTGGGATGGCATTGTTGGAGGGGATGAGAAAGGAGGAGGAGATAATGCAAGGGAGCGGCACAAACTGGCAGAGAGGGAGAGGAGGAAGTCAATGAAAGAGCTCTTCTTATCCCTCCACTCCCACCTCCCCCATCCCGACACCGTCCGCAAGGAGCAGTCGGCCATCCTAGACGAGATCATCAAGTTCATTCCCCTGGCCACCGCCCGCCTTCGCAACCTCCAGGCCAGGCGCGACGGCCAGGCCGCTAAACCAAGCCAGCTCAGCCAGAGCCCGCTTGAGCACAGCCCGGTCGCGTCGGCCCTAGATTTCGACATCCGTGTCATGCCGGACCAGGCGTCTTCGGTCTCGATCAGGGTTCGAGGCAACCAAGTAAATGTGTCACTGACCGACGCGAAGGGCTCGGCGCAGCCCATATTGCTCTCGGCCATTCTTGATCAGCTAGAGGCTCACCATCTTCGGCTGGTCCGCTCAACTCATTGCCGGGATGGCTCCAGGCTTATTCATCACTCCGAGAACAAGGTACGTTCGACTTGACATATTTCAAGTTCTTCGCTGACTATTCATTATTAACATAGTAATTATGCTCACCTGGCTAGTTTTTGAGTCGACTCACAACCTGAAGGTCATGAGTTCAGTATCTGCGTCTGGCTTCGGCCTCTCCATTATAAGAAAAAATGAAAAATTATGTTAATTATCAAGCATAAGGTCGGAAAACACATGATTTTGGCCTAATTCGACTACAAGAATGGTTGTTTTACGTTGTGCGTTTGATAAAATTGGATCCGGGCTCGGCTAACGTTGGATTTTGGATTTGGATCGTTGCAGATTATTGATGGACTGGAGATCTCACCGGCGCAGCTGAAATCGAGTCTTCAGAGTCTGGCGTGGAAGCTACACAGGCTCAGGAAATCCTCGGATCTCAAGAGACGTCTCGACCAACTGGATTGAGCTCCAGATAGACCCAACCCATTCTGGGCTTTATGAGTCTCTTTTTCCTTTTTCCTGGTAATAAATGAAATTTTCATACGATACGTCTTCTTTTTCTCATGAAACACAAAAAATCATTTCATGCCATCCAACGCTCTGTGAATATGGTTATGTGTATATGCATATATCAGGTAATCGGCATCGCCATCGGCATCGGCGCAGATTCAAAACTTTTACTTCCCGCTAGAATAATTTCCAAAATTTCTTGCATGAAGAAAGACATCAGGAAGAATAGAGCAGAGATTCAGACCAGCCGCCCCATATATATATATATATATATATATATATATATATAGAGAGAGAGAGAGAGAGAGAGAGAGAGAAAGAGTTGTAAATGCATAATGTTTTTTTGGTATATCATTTTACATAAAAATATCTTTATATTTTATATTTGATGTATCATGAAATAAATATTTTTTGTTTTATCACCTTAACAGATAAAGATGGATCGGTTGAGAGGGTTCTACAAGCTGTTTATGCATTGAAAGATATTATACATTACCACTACAACTCTCTCTCTTTATACATATGCTCTCTCTCTTTTATATATATGATCTTCTTTTGGTATATTTACTCGTGTCCACCAATTACTTTATATTTATAATTTAAAATTTTTTTAAAGATTTTTTAAAATATAAAAAATAAAAACATGATTTTTTTTCTGAATTAAATAGTAGAGGTAAAAAATTACAGGGAGTCCTACCTTCCTTGTGCCGAAATCAGGCTCGGTGTGGATTCTGGAGGCATCGATGAGATATACATTTATGTCTTATCGTTCCACATTTCATCCTCCGTCCATGCAATGCATTTCTTTATTTTATGTCGGGACATTTTTCTGTTGGCTCCGTCGATGAGATATACATTTATGTCTTATCGTGCCACATTCCAACTTTGAGTTCGTAAACTTAGAGTGATCTTTCTCCATGAAATAGCTCACGTTACGAACTTCAGCTTTCTTTTCGTGCCCAGCATAAATCTTGAGTAAGTTAGGACCAAGGCTCGTTGTAATTAAGCACAGAACAAGTAACGTGAGAGATCATGTCACGTTGTTTTGACACAGTTGATATCGAGATGACACCCATGAATAAGAAGCATTTAATATATATAGGGTTTTGAGAGTGACATGTCTCTCTCTCTCTACAATTAACTCAGCTGGGTTGAAGATAAAACCATGGACGGTGGTGATCTACGTACATTGAGCCGGGCTGGGGAGGTCGTCCCATCCAAAATTCGAAAAATCTAACATAAAAACGATAGTCCAGCCGAATATGTTGTGTCGATAATAAAATGTCTGCCCCACCCTAAACAGTTCTCACAGCCTTAGGCCTTAATAGTTCCTCTGGACTCTCTACGTGGAGATAGTACCCGTCCACAAAAAGACCTATTATAATAAATACAACTTTGGTTCTTACACGAACCTTCATAATTTTCTTTTTCTTATTAGTTCTCTCTATATCGATCTATCTATATTATGTCCATGGGCATGCACACACACACACACACATATACATATATAACAACAATAATTACTCAATTTTTTTCATAGTAGACAGGATATAGTAGACTACATACATTTTTATGGTTTCCTTTCAATGCTTTTGCAATTTTTCTCTTTATCTTTTAATTTTAATGGTAGTTTCTTATAATTTTGCTAATAATTAACTCTCTCAATATATATATGGAGTCTTAACTATATAATTGTGTTTGGTGTATAATCTTGCATAAACATTTTTAGAGTTTGATTTTTAAGATTGCCGATAAAAATTTGAATCAAATGTACCATTATATTTTTGTATTTGCATTTAATACAAATGAATACATTAAATGTAAAGTGATTCAAACTTTTACTGTTAATCTCAAAAATTGAATGATAAAAATATTTGTAGAAGATTATGCACCAAACACAAATTATGCATGGAAAAACACCCCTATGTATATCGAGTTGTCCACATTAGGCAATTGAACTTTGTCGTCTTATTCAAATTTAATGCACACATGCATACATCAAAACAAAATTTACATACTGAAAGGTCTTTAGTTGCGACCAATGTTATCCGTATCACCCCGTACCATATGATACAAGGTGTATCATATCGTAACGATACGATACAAGGACTTGTGTTGCAAATGACTAAGTATCGTCCTGTATCTATGATACAGGTCGTATCATACAATACAGGCGATACACTGTGTTTCTTTCAACCCCTCTTCTCATACCTGAACAAAACCTTACGTTTCTGCAGGGTTTGGCTTGTGTTTGAGAGTGCTCTATGCTCCAGTTGTTGCATGATGGGTTTCATTTAGGGAGAAGCATATCCATGGTCTCCATTCCAACAACACTATCACTCCCACGATGACAATAAGGGTAATGTAGTAATTGTGACATAGGGTTTTATCATATTTTTTATGTGTATTTTGTATCTTATTGTGTTATTTATTTTTCTTTTTTGAATGACAATATATTAAGTGAGTGATATCTTTTTGTTTTATTTGTGGCAGTCTATGAAGTGGGAGACACTCTCTTTGAGTGTTTTGGTGTTTTATAAAGTGAAGATTGGATATTTATGAAGTACTTTTATTTTTAAGTTTATTAATGTTTAAGTGGTAAATTAAGATGTCAAGAAGGGGTGCTAGTGCTACACAATCTCAATTAAGGTCTTACGATCCAACATGGAAGTGGAAGCATCTCAATGACCTAGTTTTCATCTATTGCAACATGAGGTTTCAATAGAGATAATTGAGGTTAGTATTTAAGTATTCAATTCAATGCTTTAATTTATTTTTATTCTTAATTTTTTAGTTTTAATTTTGATTTATTTATCATTCTTACAGGCAATTAAGAATGTTAAACTCAAGTAAGTATGAGGACCAATTTGATCCAATAAGCCTTAATAATTTTGATATCTTAGATAAGTGGATTATAGAAGATCATGAAGAAAATGCACTCGTAACTGAAGAAGACAATCAATAGATTAATTTAAAAGGAGCGTAACAATATCAACACAGGGATGATGATATTGATTTTGCTACTGAAGGTGATAAAGATCTTGAACAAGGAGGAGAAGAAGATGAAGATTATTTAGTTGATGATCTAGATTACAATATGTAATTTTTTTTTAATTATTAAAGTTATAATTTTTCTATTTGTTTAAATATAAAGATGTACTGCTTAAATACTTAATACATTGAAATTTGAATGGTGAACAATGAATGTTTACTCAACTTTTGAATTATATGAATTATTTATAATTGTCTAGATTTTTTATGATTTTTTCTTATTTTTCTCTACTTTTGATAATTTTAAACTATTTTAAAAAAAATTACAATACGATAAAATATACCTATATCGTAGAGCAAAATGATAAAAGATATGGTACACACAACATTGATTGCAACAAAGATCATTGTTTCCAAAACAGTTAAAATTTGTCTTGCTCTAAGTACGTGTCAACGATAGAATGACAACTATTTCTTTTAAATTAATAAAATATGGCCCCTATAGAAACAATATAGCCTTTGAACCTTTTGTCATTCAAAAAGTATGAGACGAATAAATTCTTGATTTGAGCTGATCCCGGATCATGGGGTTTTGATGAGGTCTATCTAATAACCATAATAGACATATGAACTGTACTTTGTCATCATCTTGTACTAAAAAATTATGATCATTAGCACTGTGATACGAAACAGATTCTCCGTGCACATCGAGCAATAGCTCACCGGCTTGACTCACAAGTTGAAGGTCCTCAGCCCAATTGCCGGGCATGCCGCTGACTCTAGCTTCCCCGCTAATTTGGTTCGTGATGAACTATCATCAGTGATTAGTAGGCCTTCTACAAATTATGCATTGTAATTGGTAGTTTGACTTATAGTAAATTCTATGAAGATTGTAGCAATTTTTACATGACGATCTCCGCCCAGTGTTTGCTAATTAAGTTTTGAACTGCGGTTATGATCATTATCAATTGATAAGTAGTTTCTGATAGGTTATGTTGTGGAAGCATTGGTCTCTTTTGGACACCCTTGTTTATTTGCGGGCACCTCAACCCTAGGAGCATCCTTGTGTGCGTGCACACCCTTGGATGTATGTGTGTGAGTGAAAAAGAGAGAAAGAAAGAGAATATTCGTTGGAGTTTGTCCCTTCAAAACACCAAGAGGGGGAGAGGGAGAGCCTTTTCGTGGGGACGTTGCCCCTTCAAAGCACCAAAAGCTAACACTGTATGTCACGGGTGCACATTTCGGTGAACACGAGAAAAACGTTGGGTTCTACTTGTCAGGCCTTGTCGACACTCTTCACAGCTAACCGTGGCTCAAGCATTAATGTGATCACTTAAAGAAATGCCTACTCGATTTCCAGGCGAACTTGTTGCATGCATACCATCTTACAGAATTTTGTTATTCCTGTCTCACATTTTCCAATGGAAACCGACGTTCTCTCTCTCAGACACGCACACATTTTCCAAAAGTAGAACTTGATCAGCATTGAATATGAACTTTGGCGTAGGGTCTTATAACAGATCAAGTACGAAGCGTGTCACTACATTTCTTATTCAATGATCAGTGATTTGAATCCACTTTGAATTCAAGGAAATTATGACATGACGAAGATGGTAGAAAATGACTCATTCAGTGTGCTCTGTTGGTTCAAGTGGTCTGGGCACTCGTTTCCCTTAAGCAAGGTCTCGAGTTTGAATCTTGTGAATGGAGAAAACCAGTGCTACGAGAGCTTTACCTCCAAAGTAGATCCAACCTAGCTCAAACCGAATTAATCGGGTCTAGTGGACTTCCGGATACTTAGACCGAAGAAGAAACGGCTCATTCAAGTTAATAATAGGAAGACCGAAGGGTCGCGTCATACCTCATCTGGCTCTGGATTCAAATGATAACCGGTGGGTCAAGAGTAAGATACCCACAGTGAGCTTGCAAATTAGCTAAGGTGAACTAAGCCTCGATGGTACCCGGCTGCGGGTAGCGTCGAGGCATCACGGAATGATATTGTGGCAACGGTCAAGGAGAGAACTGAAGGGAAAAGCCACAGGGTCTGTGGCAAACTGATATGTAAATAAAATGTGAAAGATGATTTATTCCAGCGCTTTACTTATTTTTGAGGAAAAAAATTTTGTCTCCAAAATTTATTCTCGACGATTTAATGAAACATTTTCGGCTGTTTAGACAGTTATTGTAATGAAAGTAGATTCTGTCTTGGTAGTTCTCTACGTATTTTCAAGAGTTTATGTTGTTTTTCCGACTGTTGCATTTTCCAGGAATTTACGCTGTCTCTTCAAAGCACTAAGAGGAGAGCACAAAGAAGACTGTCATAGAAGATCGAACACATCAAGAAAAAGAAAGCATTCACAAGAAAGATCTCACGAAGCAGCAGCAAACAGAAAATAGAGTATGACAGTATATCCATCTCAAGGCTACCATAAAGAACAACCCTGCACCAAAACAATGGGAAAGGCAAAATACATATTGATACATATAGAACTGATTTTGGTGTGTTTTGAATTGCGAAACCATTGCATGCGATTCACAAGAACTGAGTGTGGCAACAATATTCAAAGAAAAACAACTGGAAGTTTTGTTCATTACTGTTAAACTTAGATTAAATCAAAATGTTGGCCTTAGTTTAGTGTTCTTGGAACCAATCTGAAAAGAAAATAAATAATCAACAGGTGGCAGTAACAGCAAAAGGTATTTATGCAAGCTCGCCAACCCTCTTTAACTGAATTTTCAACCTATATCCAGTTCATCCGTTCGCCTATCGGAGCAAGTATGGTTGTTTCCCAAGCTTCTGGAAGTTTGACAAAGACCCACCCAATACATGAAAGGGCATCACAAAATCTGAACCCTTCACTTCAGGATGCATCGACTGAGCTAGAGTTCAAATTTCTTTTCATAAGAATGTGGAACAACGAAACGCAACACAAAAACACACAGAAGATATTCAGCTTCATGTTAATGCATCACAAGAATGTAGAACATTCAGAATTTAGACAGAGCAAGAGAAAACCACATTTCACAAACATCCGTGCCTTCACATAGATATTACTTGTTTCTGTAACAGGGAGCTGTTATGGATTTCTAAATTAAGAGAGGATCCAGAAATCTGCACATAGAAGAACGTCATGGGATGTTTAATCACTCCCAATAATTAAAGCTAACTTTTAACCTTGACCAACTAGAACATCTCTAACTCCAACTCCAGCATTTCAATCAATTTTTTTTGGATCTGTATTTTACTGCAGAAAATTCATTCACGGCTAAGCTTGATGATGTAACCGAAATTCCCAACTTATGTCCCTTATTTGCGTCCTCCAAAGCTTTGATACTACACAGTTTCGCACAGATAAAATCATCTTATTTTGAACAACAAAATTACGTACATTTACACTTGATCAGACACTTCAAATGCATAGAAGAAAAACAAGTTGCAATACTTGTTGGAAAGACATTGTGGATTCTTCATACACAACAGAGAGAGATGACAGATGATGCGTATGTGTCGAATTCAGTTGTGTGCTTGTTATAGTAGAGCTCTACAAGATTTAGATAATAGGAAATGTTTCTGTATGACATAAACCTATATGGCTGAGACACATGAGTGCCATTTAATAAGAACCTTATTACACTCATGTCTCAAATAGTGAGGTGGATTGAATGGACATGCATCTGTCAAGGCCGTAGGGTCCATTTTGATATACATATACATATATAACAACAACAACTAAGCCTTTTCCCATACTAGACGGGTCGGCTACATTGATTCTTTGTTTCCACATATCCCTATCGTGTGCCATGCCATGTTAGCAGTTAACTCCCAATAAGCTAGATCATTTTTTATTGTTTCTTTCTTCTTTTGATCTTCTTTCTATATGCCCAAACCATCTTAAATGATATTCTCTCATTTTATCCCCTATTGGTACCACTCCTAATTTGTTTCTAATAACCTCATTATATATACGGTCTTTTCTTGTATGACTACTCATCCATCTCAATATCTTCATTTCTATCACACACATCTTTTATACATGTTGATGATTAACCACCCAACACTCAGAGCCATAAAACATTGCTGGCCTAATTGCTGCTCTATAATATTTACCTTTTAATTTTAATGATATCTTCTTATCACAAAGAATACCTGATGCTCCTCTCCATTTTAACCAACCAGCACTAATTCTGTGTAACATCTCTATCAATTCTTCCATCACTCTGAAAAATTGACCCTAGGTATTTAAAACTTTCCTTTTGGGGAATGTAATGTGTGCCAATTTTAATTTCTATGTCCTCTTAAGTAACCAAATGATCAAACTTATATTCCATATATTCTGTCTTTGTTCTACTAAGTCGGAGGTCTTTGCTTTCTATTGTTTCTCTCCATAGTTCCAATTTTCTATTAACTTTTTCCTTAGACTCCTCCACTAATACAATGTCATTTGCAAATAACATACACCAAGGTACTTCATCTTGAATATGTTTTGTTAACTCATCCATCACCATTATAAATAAGTATGGACTTAAAGTTGATCATTGATGTAACCCAATATTAACTTCAAAGAAGTCTGTCGTTCCTTCATGAGTCCTCACAAATGTTTTTGCACCATCATACATGTCTCTTATAAGATTAATATATGTCAATAGAATACCTTTTTTTTCCAAAGTTTTCCAAAGAACCTCTCTCGGTACCTTATCATAAGCTTTTTCTAGATCAATAAATATCATGTGAAGGTCTTTCTTTTTTGCTCTAAAATGTTCTATAAGACGTCTCAAAAGGCGAATCGCTTCAATAGTAGATCTGCCTGGCATGAATCCAAATTGGTTCTCTCTTGTACTTGATACTTGTCTTAACTTACATTCGATAATTCTTTCCCATAATTTCATAGTATGACTCATTAACTTGATACCTCGATAATTCACACAATTTTGAATGTCTCCCTTGTTCTTATATATGGGTATAAGTGTACTCTCCATTCATCGGGCAACTTTTGGTTTTTCCATATTTCATTAAATAGTCTTGTGAGCCAAGTGATTCCTATTTCTCCTAGTATTTTCCAAACTTTTATAGGAATATTATTTGGTCTACCACCCTTCATATGTTTAAGAGCCTCTTTGACTTCATTCTTTTGAATACATCGGTAGAAATTGTGGTTTATATACTTCACTCTTATAAGCTTCTAAAGTTTCACTAGTTTTCTTAGCATAATGTAATTTGTAACATGCCCTCTTTACCTTGATTTTATTTTGTACTACTTCACTCCACCACCAAGCTTCTTTTTGTGCTGGTACACCTCCCTTAGATACCCCTAACACATCTTTTGCCACTTTCCTAATATGTATAGCCATATTGTTCCACATATGACAGGGTGTGCCAACATAATTCCAAACATCTCCTTGAAGGACTTTGTGTTTAAATATATCTTCTTTCTTACTTTTGAGGTTCCACCATTTAGTCCGAATAGCTCGATACACTCTTTTCTTCTGTGCCCATTTTTTTATTTGTAAAGCCATAACTAAAAGTCGATGTTGGGTGGTTAAGCTTTCTCCTGAAATTACCTTACAATCTTTACAACACGCTCTATCTTTTTTTCTACAAATAAAGTAATCAATTTGTGTTTGTGATAAGCCACTCTTATAAGTAATTAAAAGTTCATCTCGTTTTTTGAAGATTGTATTGACTATAAAGAGATCAAATGCCATAGTAAAATTTAAAATCTTCATACCTTCCTCGTTTATATCCCCAAAACCAAAGTTTCCATAAATCCCTTGATATCCTAATGCCTCTTTACCAACATGTCCATTTAAATCTCCTCCTAAACAAATCATCTCCCTTTGTGGAATCTTTTGAAACACTTTATCTAACTCTTTCCAAAAAACTGTCTTTATACTATTTTCTAGTCCTACTTGGGGTGCATAAGCACAAACTATATACAAAACCTCTGCTCCTAACACTAATTTCAACGTCATGATTCGGTCACCATGTCATTGTATGTCTACTACACTCTCCTTTAAATCTTTATTTATGATAATATCAACTCCGTTTCGAGCCTTTTCTTTACCTGAGTACCATAATTTAAAACTTGTATCCGCTATCTCCTTTCATTTTTCTCCAACCCATTTTGTCTCTTGTAAACATACAATATGAATCTTTCTCTGAATCATAGTATCTACCACCTCCATTAGCTTACCCGATAATGTTTCGATATTCTAAGAACCAATACAAATCTTATTATCTAGGACTAGCTTCCTTACCCCCGCATCAATCCATAATAAAAATGTGGAGACCCTCTCTGAAAAAATTTTCACTACATTCGGGCGGCAATTTACCTTTACTAACTTCTTTACTCACACCCATCCATGATGTGGGAACCCTATCTGCAATTGATTCACTACATTCGGGCAAAAATGTAGTGGCTCTTGCTTACTTACTGCATTCGGGCTCTGCAGCACGTCACTAGGCAGGGATGCCCCAAAGCAATGCTCATAATTTTTGTAATCCATGTTATAAAAATCTGATGAAGTTTTACGCTAGTTGTTGAAAGCCTAACACAACCCTCCTCCTTTATCCGGGCTTGGGACCGGCAATGCAAGAGTGATCCCTTACATGAGCGGAGTATATATATATATATATATATATATATATATATATATATATATATATATATATATATATATATATATATATATATATATATATATAGTATTTCAAAACTATACACTTCCATATTCTAACCGTCCGATGGACACCTCTAAGAGTAAATACTATTGAAAGACACTATCAACATACTAGCATACCATGTGATAAGAATGACTTGAGGGTGATCTGACAGTGGTACTCACTGGAGGAGTCTCCAGTCATTACTACTACATATACATAAGAAGAAATTTTTTATATGTATGTAATCCGGCCTATTCTTTGTTATCAGACAAGAAGATCTGGGTTTACTATCATGTTCATGAAGCCCATATCCAGAGTCCTACCGAATCCATCCCGTTGAGCCCTTCCTCAGATTCACGTGAGGGAGGACGTGTATATATAATCATTCCCACCGCCACAATCTTTATCAGCATGGTTCTCTTCCCAAGTTCCCTACCACGGGAAGCTCCCGTTTTCCGCGGCGGGAAATCTTTCTTCTTCTTCCTTTGCCACCGCCGCTGCGGCAGAAACAGAGGTTTCCGTGGGGTCGTCAGCGGACGTGGCGCCTGCATTCTCTCTGAAGGAATTGGTGTTGTACCAGTACGCCGCTTGCCCCTTCTGCAACAAAGTCAGAGGTTGCTCTTCTTCTTCTTCTTCTTCTTCTTCTTCTTCGTCGTCGTCGTCGTCGTAGTTGTTGGACCAGCTCCGCAACAAAGTCATATTTGTTGGAATCGTTGTCGTCGCCGCCGCATAAGTATGCCGTTTTAATGGATTTCTTGGAGCTCCTTCTGGTATTTGTTCGTCTTTCCTGAAAATGTGTGCTTGATCAAGTTCCGGTTTCATGGTAGCCATGAAAATTCGGAGCTTTCTACCATCGATGTTTACGAAAGAAGCCATTTTTCAACTGTTGCGATCCTTGGATTTTATTTATTTATTTTGTGATCACGGTTTAATGGAGGAAGGCAATTTAAGATCTTCTTTCTTCTATTTGCTCTCTTTGAAAGCTTGTTCTCCTTTTTACTTGGTGGATGTTCTTATTCACGAATGAAACTCAAGTGCACAAGTAGATGGTTCTGTTCCCTTTTATTCTTCCTTTGTCATGGCATGAACTAGAGCCTCCTGAAATTTTATGTATATCGGAGGGAGAGGGGTGGCAGTTGGCACACAAATAAACATGAGAAAATTCATTCGAAAGAATCGGAAATATAGATATGGTTCTTGTAAATGAACCGCGTCATGTTTGTTCATGTGCCAATTGATTTTCTCGCGCATGTATGTATGTGTTTGTGCGTCTGCGTGCATGTATTAGTTTGCCATCACAAATATTGCTATGTTTCTTTTAACTCAATCTTCTCATGCTTGTTCATGTGCTAACTAATTTGTTTACCGTGTTTCTACCGTATAATGCATCGGGTGCAGCCTTTCTAGATTACAACAATTTGCGATATAAGGTTGTTGAGGTGAACCCCATAAGCAAGGAGGAGATAAAATGGTCACAATATAAGAAGGTCCCCGTGGTAGTTGTAGATGGGAAACAGCTTACAGATTCATCCCGTGAGTGTTGTCTTTCCTAATGGTCTATGTACAGTATATTAGTATTAGCTGATATTCTAGTTATCTATCTATCCAGTTAGGATTTAGCTTCTCCTTATGAAGCACATGCATGCTTTTGTTACCTCTTTCAGCGATAATAAAGTCTCTTCACCAGCATATTAATCCTACGGAAGACAAGTTGGATATTTTGACCGAGGCAGAAGAGGAGAAATGGTGCAGGTGACCATTCTGAACTGTGATTTTGATGTTTGAGTACTGCTTTCACATTCTTAAGAGCGTGGTGACACAATCGTTCTTCTTATTCTACACTATGGAATATGTTTCTTTTCTTATTGCTCATGCTGATTTCGTTTTCCTCTTTCTGTGTCAAAGTCTGTTTCTTTTTTTGTTTTTTCTCTTGATAGTAAATTGGCATTCGATGAGGGCAAGAGAATTGATATTGCATTAGAAATAAAAACTGATGCTGATACTATCATGGAAGACCGATGAGGGATGCATCTTACCAAAAACTGATATACAAGTGAATCAAAAGCATGAAAATATTGGTCAGTAGGTCAGAACATAGCTAGCAAAGAAAGAGGAGTACTAGAATTGAGAAAATGTGCACCATTATACGCTATAGATTTGAAATTGTGAATCAACATGTAGCTGCAGCTTTCTTTTATGGCTGATAGTTAGCGGAGAAGTGAATAGTCTGGGTTACCTTTCGGTATTCTAGATGTTTCTTTGGTAGCTTCACAATCAGGTCATAACAGGTTTCTCAAGGTTCATGTATATAGCAGGGTTAGCTGTTCATTAAGAATGATGGGTGTTCAAGCTCATCCACACATACACTAGAGATGGATTTTCTTCAAATCGGCTTCACAATGGTTCCATCTGAACTGAATCTTGGTACCCAAAGAATTTCAGTTATCTAAGACTGCTGTGGGTTCTCTTCTCCAATCACTAATCTGTTAGAAATTGATTTGGGGCTTAGGCAAACGAAAGTACGAAACAGCCTGGCCATGAGGCGACACTGGTGTCTGAGCCTTGGTTACTGGATACAAGACGTAACTGAAGTTGCCTGAGATTAATAAGATGGTGCTACCAGAGGTGGAAGAAACCCTGTTCTTTCATCAACAACAAATTTATGGAACTGTGGAACCTATAGCTTGGAAATAAGACTAGAGTGGGTAGCTGTTGGTCAAGTTTTGAGGAGATGTGTGCAATAGGACATGTCCACTTAACAGAAATCTCGTCTTGATGTCATCAAACTGTATTCTCATATGGGGATGTGGTACCTTGATATCTTGATTTGCTGTTACGGTCAGCATTTTAATTTTGGCCCTCTTCATTGTTCATTCTGCCCAAAGGACTGTCTCACCTGTCTAGGGGTTACACTCCAAAAAGAGATCAGTTCAGGTCACACATACTTGGCTCGGTTTGGACCACCACAAAACATTGTGTTGGGCTGACTTTTAGCATCCTAATAGCTTGTTGAGACTGAACTTCTGCCACCTTACCTTACCTAATTATAAGGTGGTTGTTGGGTCCCTATTGGCCTTAAGAGTGTGGGTTTGACCTTAGTTTGTGAAGGCGGGCTAAAACACTTACCATCTGTAAGCGTATAGTAATAAAGTCTCGTATTGGCTGGATCAACATCGATTGAAGAATAAATGGCATGCTGATTACCATCGTATTGGCTACACCTGGTAGATGGTTCGCCTAATCCCAGCTTGCCGACCAAACAACAAAAAGTGCTATTAGTACTCTTCGTCATGCCTTTTACCATCCTATATGAACATTGGATCAGCCTCAATATGATAGTTCAAAATTGTGGTGAGAAAATGCATGCGGTAGTACTCATATCTCCTTGTTCTTTCTCAATAGTCTTTATGAGTTCAACGTGTGTTATTTCACAGTAGTTCACATGGTGTTTGGCAGAAGGGCTTGTTGCTGCACTGAAAAACTATCATTCATTTGTTTGACAAATATGAAGTGTACTATTTTTGTGAGTTATGCTTTCACAGTGTTGGGTCGTGTGCATTTAATATTCTTCAATGAGTTTATCACATTCATTTACCCAGTCATGTTGTTTTAGTTCTTTACTGCATCATTGATAATTTCTTGATTGAAATGTGAGGTGGGTTGATGACCATTTGGTGCATGTACTTGCCCCAAATATCTACAGAAGTCCATCAGAGGCTTTAGAGTCGTTTGACTATATTACTACTATTGGTGAGATAATACTCTTTCCTCACAATATTTTTTGCTCTGTGAACCTAGCATGGTGGCTCGTGATGATGGCTTGTGTTATTACATTCTCTTGTTATATACCTTCATTTTTGTAGGCAATTTCACTACATTTGAGAGATGGGCCGCAAAATATGCTGGTGCTGCGGCCATGTATTTTGTCTCCAAGAAACTGAAAAAGAAGCACAACATTACTGATGAACGTGCTGCTTTGTATTCGGCTGCAGGGACATTGGTCAATGCCTTAAATGGCAGATACTTTATGGGTATGTTTGGCAGATCCCCTATTACTAACAGTAGGTTTATTGTTCCTTCCTCTCAATAAGAGGGCTGATGATACTCTGAAGCTTAAGCGGCAAATGCAGAAAGGTAGATTGCATCATAATCTCCTCGTGCATGAATCACAGTTCCACACTCAGGGTGCAATCAAAGTTTTAGAAAAACAGCCCATCTATTTTTTTGTTTGATTGTAGGATTTTCGATGGTAAATGAGCAATATATAACTTCTATCTGGTTCTTAAAGTGAATCAAATTGTTTATTCTTTAACCTGGATGAGTTTGAAAATAGTTCAAACCTGACTTGAAAGTGCATGTACATAAATATATACGGATTTATGTATGTTTTCCTGTGGAATATGACAATAGTAGCTGTTGTATGTAATCATAGATCCATTTTATATATGTAACTGACCAGTCTGCTTTCTTCTCTGCTTCCTGCGAGCATTTGCAGGAGTTTTTATGTGTGTGTTCTCTTACACCAAACCCGATTGAGTGAACTTAAAATGTTTGTTATTCCCTCAAATGTAAGCGCATTTTGGAAATGTATGCTACCTTTTCAGCTTAAGGTCTCTTTTGTTGGAGGGGAAGGAAAAGACTTGAGATAATTGTGAAAAATAACCACATCGAATTTGAATATAGACAGATAATTTCTTTATCATATTTTTGAAAATATGTACACGTATGAGCATGTACAACCAGGTAATTTTGCTTGATTCCCTGGAAATGTGTGTTCTTGAGAGCAATTCTCCTGGGAATCCAAATAGTTGCAGCTTAGGCCCTAGAGTTCTCATGAACCACAACAACCACCACTAAGCCTTTTCCCATATGAGATGGAGTCAGTTACATGGATTCTTTGTTTCATAGAGCTCGATCGATTTCCATAGAGTTTGATCGTGTGTCATGCTAACATATAACTCAACATAAAGCTAAATCATTCTTTATTGTTTCCTTCCAACACTTTTGTGGTTTTCTTCTACTTTTAACATTTTCATAATTTAGTTTCTGGTACCTTCTTACTGAAGCTTCGTTTGGTCGTCTTTCTGAGCATCCAAACAATGTTAAACGATTTTTCCTCATTTTGTCATCTATTGGTGGACTCCCAATTTGTTCAATTTGTTTCTAATAACTTCATTACGTATACCGTCTTTTCTTGTGTGACCACTCATCCATTTTAGCATCTTTCACACAAATATTTTTTTACATGTTTGATAATTAACTACCCAATACTCACTACTATAAAGCATAGTGGGTCGAATTGCTCTATAATATTTACCTTTCAACTTTAATAGTATTTTCTTGTCGCATAAAATACTTTATGCACCTCTATTTTAACCAACCTGCATTAATTCAGGGTTGGCAATTTCGGGTCGTTCAAGTTCAGCACACCCCAAAGTGAAATGTTTGGCTAAACCTGACTATATATATATATAGGAAATTGGTGCACTTAAGTTATTTTTTGAATAAAATATTTTTTTTGAATTTAAAAAACAAAAGGTATATATATGTACTTTTTTTTAATTTAAAGATGAATCATCCTATTTTTTTATTTAATAGTCCGAATTTGGTGCTTTGATGTACCACTCATGCATGGTATATTAAACTTTTTAAAATTTTAAAAAGCAAAAGCGCATATGTATATTTTGCTTTTCAAATTTAAACGTGAAACATTTAATCTTTTGATCGGATGCTCCGAATTTGGTGCATTGACATAAATATTCCATGCCTATGCCTAGCATGTAACATATTCAATTTCCTTCTTAATTGACTATGCTTTTAATTGCAACTTTTTGTGTTCATGAAGGTTTTTAATGTTTCTTTTTTCTTAATTTTCTTTCGTATAGGCAGTGAGCTCTAAAGGAATTTAGTGATGTTGGGATTGGGTCAGTTTTGCCCAAAATCCATCAGGCCTTATTAGGATTTTGCATAATAACTTGGAAAAGTGTTGGGTGGGACTAGGGGTGTTCGTGATCCCTGTTTGGTCCGGTTCTAGCTTTAACCTTCAATAAAACCAAAACCAAAACCAAACCATTTAGTCCATAGAACCAAACCATTCCAGTTTGATACGGTTTCGAACCACGATTCTCAAAATTAGATTGGCAATTTGATTCATAACGGCCGGGGGGTGGGGGGAGTCGAACTGTGGGACAGCTTCTTGAAGGGATCCCTCCGTGCTTTCCCAATTTCAGCTTCTTCATTCAAAACTCTTCCTTCATCATCAACAATTTTGTTGATTCTATTGAGCCAATTTTGTATTGCTTCAATTTTCTTAGGTAAGCTTCCAATTTTTCTCAACAACAATTTGGGCGCACTGTTCATTATGCAGCCAAGCCTCTTCAAACCTGAAGAATCTTCCCCAGCCTGGTATGCTCACAATGAATGCTCAAAGAAGAGGGGTCTGAAGCGTAGCGACGTACGTCATATTGTTAATAACAAAATGGTGTGAGATTTCCTCTTGGATTGGCTCGTTCCCAACTTGCATTGCAAGGGAGCTAATTTATGCTAACGTTGGTCTTAACTTGAAGCTCAACTTGACCTAATTTATTATGATATCTTCTAAATGATGATATGGAAGGCTACCAATCATATATATATATATATATATATATATATATATATATATATATATATATATAGAGAGAGAGAGAGAGAGAGAGAGAGAGAGAATAGTTCATGTGCACACTCAAGTGCTTAAGTCTTATTGAAGATCTCAATCTTTTGATCTTTAAAAATCAATGGTTGAGATTTTTTAAAGCAAAAAGTAAAATAGTATTAAATGTCATCCATAAAAAGTATAATAATACTTTTTATTCTTTTATTTCAAATGAACGGTTACAATCGAACCGTTGAGATCTTTGAGTATGTATGCATTTACCATGTTCTCCCCTACTCCCTTCCTCTCTCTCTCTCTCTCTCTCTCTCTCTCTCTCTATATATATATATATATATATATATATATATATATATATATATATATATATATATATATTAGCAGAGATGACTGCAAATCTTTGACATTCAATTACGAGAGATGACTACATCTTATATTATTAAATTTGTAACCATTCTTGTCCACCAGCAAAGATTTGGGAGTTGTTTACCAGGGTTATCCTTAGTGGAAACCTCCCAGATTTTTAACATTCAACCAAAAGAAACGAACGGTTAAGATTTAGGTACTAAAAGTTACAAATCTTCTTTTTTTTCTTAATGACGTCTGCCTGAAAGAACTAAACGGGTATTAAAAAGTTGCGATTTTGCTTTTAGCTTCTCAAATTGAAATCTTCCCTCTCTCTTGATTAGACAACTAAACTTCAAGTATAATTATATATATATATATATATATATATATATAGAGAGAGAGAGAGAGAGAGAGAGAGAGAGATTTGGGGGTTATAAGGCTCTCATTTATACTAGATCATTCTTGTAGATTTATACTACCTCGTTTTCTTGTCGATTTATATTACCTCATTGAAGAATGAATGGTTCAAATAAAAGCAAAAGCAAAAGTTTTTTTATAACTTTTACTTTTTTTTAATGCGGATTGTCTATCCCTTCAATCAAATGATGTAGATGTAGCATGAACAAGAGTCTACCAACTCCTACACCTCCCTCTCTCTCTATAATATATATATATATATATATATATATATATATATATATATATATATATATATATTATAATAGAGAGAGAGAGAGAAGAGGGGGGAGGGAGAGGGGAGGTTTAATTTATTAATGTGATATCTCTAGTTCCACTATTAGTGACATCATATGAGGTCCACAATAGAAGGCTCAGACTTAATTCCAGGCAAATTGGGGGGATGTACAGTCTTATGTGCTTATATATAATATTTTGGAGGCTGGTGGGAAATAAACAATTATCAGCTTCGACGCAATAAGGATTCGTTTCACACATGAAATGCAATAAGGCTGGAGCTAAAATGTGAAAAATCTTCTCTAAGTTCATTCTCGTGTCATGTCAGCTAGCATTCATGTCATAAACAGGTCAACCTGAATGAGGCTCGATCTTGTCATGACTTATTTCGTGTTTCCAGGTCATGATTATTTTCGGGTTTGATTTTTTTTTTATAACAATGGGGAGGCTGAAACCAGGTATGCACGCCTTGAGTATAGAACGGACGACCTTTCATCTTGTGAGTGGAGTCCTTTGTCAGGTGAGCTAACACTCTAAGTTCTTTTGAGTGTTGGATCATGTTGATTAAGTCCTTTATATTTAGACTGACAATTTTCAGAGTTACAAGTTTCAAAGAACTTTCAAACTAAGATCATGAGTTTGATTCCCAGGGCTCCCGGTTACCAATTTTTTTTTAAAAAAGAAAAGGAAAAAGAAAAATACAACACTTATTTACGGGCTTGACAAATATGAAAACTCTGAATCCGAATCCGATCTGATTATTAATTTGATGTTGTTTCATGAATCTGACTAATTGGATTTGCATTAAAAACTGAATTCAAATATATCCGATCCATCGACATCGTAAGTGGGTTGACCATAAGTGTACGTCTTGGAGTTTTAGAGATTAACAACTCTTGGCGAGGCGAAAACATGAATTTATTCCTTTCTCAATAAGACTGGAATAAAGATTGAAAATTTTCCTTTCTTTTTTCAATTTAATGTGACTGACACCTGTGCATTATTCTAGTCTATGTGGGCTCTATGCTATTCCCAAGAAAAATTTGAGTCAACATACAATAGATATAAGAAGTTGGATCGTGCTTGACACATGAAAATTCATGCACGCTCTTTACTTGGTCATTGATGTTATTTAAAGAGTTATAAGTGTAAAAATATATAAATGCACAATTATTGTACTTGTTTAAAAGTAAACGGTAAGCAAAAAATATTCGTGTGTCACATTCTTTATTTTTGAGGGCGTGAACGTTAATTAAATGCTTGAAAACATATAAAAATACAATTATTATTATACTTGCACCGATAAAAGCAAATGATGAATAAAAGTATGAATGTGTCAGAAGCTGCAAAATCCAATCAAATTGAGCGGTTGACATATAAAAATATAATTATTATACTTGCACCGTAAAAGCAAATGATGGATAGAAGTATAAATGCGTCAGAAGTTGCAAAATCCAATCAAATTGAGTGGTTGATATTTGTTTCAGTATTCAGTATTCTAGCACTTAGTTGCTAGCATATACCACGCTTAGTCTCTCTTTCTCTCTCTATATATATACATAAATATATATATATATATATATATATATATATATATATATATATATATATATATAAAGAGAAAAAAAATGGTATATGATAACACAATTAGGTGCTAGCAAATTCAAATAAATCTCAATCATTCATTTTTATAATGAATATTTAAAATTTGAATTAAAAGAGTAAAATTACTCATGTAAATAAAGTACACATGGAGAAACTAAGCATGTATTTTTTCCTTTTTAAATTCAAGTTTAAAGATAGATGATTGAGATTTGTTCGAATTTGCTATTACTTTACGATGTATCAGTTTTTCTCTCTCTCTCTCTCTCTCTCTATATATATATATATATATATGTGTGTGTGTGTGTGTGTGTAAGAGAGAGAGAGAAGAAAACCGATGAATACATTAACTGTTAAATAAAAAAAGATCAATAATACACATTGAAAAATTACACCGACTCAAAGAGTAGGAATTCATATTCCCTTGTCGGTGAAAAACTTCTAGACATTGATGCTATAACTTTCAAGAACTAAAGATAGAAAAAAAGGACCAAGTTGCCACTTATAATAAGATGATAGGAAACTTTTAAGAATTGTTTTTACGATAAACCTTTAAGAAATTTTCAACATCAACCAAAGACTCATTTTTCAAATGTTTTCTTTTGAATTTGTACAAAATCACTCTTAGTTTAATTAAGTGGCGGCGATCAGGATCATGTGAATCTAAGCAACCGTGGCTCATCCTTTCACAAACAAAACCCCGGATCGAGGTTCAGCGAACCTTCCTTCAATACCCACAACTTCGCTTTTAGGAACAAAAATCTCCAAATGGAACGATGAACTTGGCCACGCATCTTCAAGAAAAGTATTAACTCAACTAATCCTTAACACTAAGTCAAGTAAACTAGGGAACAAAAGTACAAGACTTTTCATGGAAGAACTTTATGGTAAAATATAGTTAATATTTAATTTATAGTACAACAACAATTAAGCTTTTCCAGGTATTATATGGGGTTGACTATATGGATTCTTTGTTTTTGTAGAGCTCGACCAATGTGTCACACTAATAGTTAACTCTATGTAAGTTAGATCATCCTTTGTTATTTTTGCAGATATTTTTGTGATCTTATTCTTTCTCTTTTAACAATTTCATCATCTAGTTTTTCATACCTTCTTATCATAGCTTTGGTAGTCTTTTCATGTGTCTAAACCATCTTAAAATGATTTTTCTTATCTTATCATCTATTTATACAGTTTTTCTTTATGTAATCACACGTCCATCTCAACATATTAATTTTTATCATGAATATCTTGTGTACATGTTGATGTTTAAATACCCAACACCCATAACCATAAAACATAGTTGATTTAATTTATGGTAAGAAAAAATGTACTTAAAAATAAGAGCGTAGTCAAGCCGAGTCAAACTTGAGTACAAGGAAGCTAGGCTTGACTCATTAGGAAATGTGTGGCTCGAGCTCAAGCTCGAATGCAACATTAAACTCGAGTTATGTTCGAAAAAACCTTGAGCTCAGCTTATTAGTCTCATTTGAGCTCAATAGCATGACAAAGATTGACCCGATTGAGCTTAGCTTGAGAACATGCTCACCTAAGCTCGTGGATGAGGAGAAGTAGATGTGTTTCAATCTAATTTCTTCAAACTTTTAAAACATCATAAAGCAAGATTGGGCTCAGGAGCTGCTCAAGCTGAGTGTTGACAGGCTTGAGCTCAGCTTGCGAGCGACCCAAACTCGGCTTTAGTTCGAAAAGATTGAGTAGTGTTCCATTCTGTCGGCTGGAGCTCAAGTAGCCCATAAGCAGCTCGGCTCACTTGCACCACTGCTTTACAAAACTTGGGGAGTTTCTTAGGTAACAAGATATTAAGATATTTTCTTGGGGAGCTCACGTGTTGTGGGTTTTTTTCACTTCATATTTTCTTTATATATATATATATATATATATATATATATATATATATATATATATATATATATATATATATATATATATATTCCCAAAGAGAATAATAAGATATTAAACGGTGAGCTAGAACAAGCCCCTGCTTGCCAATCTCCCAAAAAAAGGGCCCTTAGCTTGCCATTGCATCATTCCACAATTGGTGCTCTTCCTCCAGAAGGTTCCAGGTCGAATATCCAATATATATATATATATATATATTTTTAAATGCATAATATTTGCCATTGCATGAGAGAGAGAGAGAGAGGTAATTACGACGATCCAAAAGTATCATAAAAAAAATTATGCAACTGGGTATTGATTCGTATGCCAAAATTTTAAACCGGGTCCTGTTTTCCTTGCTGAATCCAACATAATTGGATTTGAATTTGAATTTGAATCCAAACTCCCTTGGATCATGTGGACACCAGGTATGATGGAGCAGCATCATTTCTGGCTCCCTTGAAAAGTATTGCAGTCACATTGTCCTTTTTGTTAATGTGGTCAATCATGTGATTTTCAGTAACTTAGTAAAAGAATGAATGGTTGATACATGTTTAAAGCCATTTATTATTCATTCATTGTCTCAGTCATGATGATTAATTTAAACCATTCTCCAGCAGTTTAAGTGTATTCCATCGTCAATATTTAAATGAGTAATGTTTCCATATTGGCAAGTTCGGTGTAAGTGCATACCCTACCTAGTAAACATGTTCGGTTATGGTTAAGCTCAGAACCTAAATCGTAACTGAACTGATCTTAGAGTTGGTTTTAGAACCATCGATTTTGGAGGGGTTTCAATTTGAGTCCGGAACCAATAATTTTGTTAAAATTTAAATTTTATAATAAATTTTAAAAAAGACCAGAACTGATAGTTCAGAATTGTCGGTTCCATTGGTGGTCTCCAGTTTTGAGTAGGGACTTGGTTTAGTTTTTGTTGGAATCATTGGATCAGGTAAAAACCTTTAGAGACAGCAACACGAGAGAGCAAAAGGCCACTTCCTGATGCATAATAAATGCATAATATTTTTTAGTGCATAATCTGGCATAAATTTTTATATTGATTCCCATAGAGATATGAATGAAAAGTATTGTACTTTGTGTTTTCTGTTGTATGACATTTTATGTAAAATGATGGACCGAAAGATATTATGCATTTGTCACTATCTTTTTAACGTCCAATTCTCCCTAAACAAAACGTAAATGCATAATATTTTTTCAGTGCATAATCTTGCACGTTGATCATAAACTTGTGTGATGGTATTATTGTACTTTGTGTTTTCCGTTTTATGACATCAACTGATCCCCTAATGAAAATGTTTATGTAAATTGATGCATTGAAAAATATTATGCATCTCACTATCTCTTCTTATCGTGCGTGTACTTGCCTATTAACCTTATTTTCATTATTGCTAAGATTCCATTTAAAATTTGGAAAAAAGAACTTTCCCAATCAAAGCACAAATAACCCTATATATAAATAGAGAGAGAAGTAATTTTGGTGTTCTTGATGTTCATGTTGTCGTCGTCCCCGTGGGAAAGAGGTTCGCAGATTATCATCCCCATATAATTAAACATAGAGAAACAGAGAAGAGAAAACCGTGCAATAAATACAATCAACTCTCGTAATCTTCAGCAAGAGATGAAATCATTGCAAGAATCAAGGGATTATTACACTACACGGTGATCTAACACCACCCGCAACAAAAAAACTTGACGAACACTCAAGAGAGAGAGAGAGAGAGAGAGAGAGAGAGGTTGCCTTCTCCCTCGTGATAAAAGAAGAAGAAAAACGACCAGGCACCACCAACACATTAAATTTGTCCCGTTTACGACACGGTATAGAGGAAGATGTCCGAAGACGGGAAGTCGACGGCTGAAGCGTTGCTCCGGCAACCCCCTGCGGTGGCAGCCGCGTCGGATTGGCGATGGAGGTTGTCGGTGGAATTGCCGTTGCTGTGATCGGACGCCGGCGGCTTGTAATACATCCGCGCAGTCTGAGGGCAGTGGGAATGAAACCTCGCCGCGATCCTCATCCCCATATCCAGCATCTCCACATACCTCCCCATCTCTCTTTTTCTTATTCTTTGCGTCTTCCAGGTATTCTTCCTCTGCTTCTATCTCTCTTTCCTGTATGAGAGAGAGTCAGAAGACGTCCCAAACAGGAAATCCCATGAAAGGGCTCCTGCGGGATTGAATGAGATCAACAAAGAGAAGAGTGACATCTTATTTATAGCGAAGCGCGTCGACTCCCTCTCGTTCCTCCTCCCCCATTTTGTAGCGTTGCTTTCCTTTTCAAATAAAGAAGCGTTCACGCGTTTCCACCCGTTTTTTATTCCTTTCGGCCATCTTTTTATTTCTTTCCAGTCCAACTGAACTGGACCTTCTCCTTCAGTTACACGCCAATTGACCAAAATGCCCATAAACGAAGCTCCGGACGGTGTTCGCTAGAGTTGGACCCACTTTGACGCTGGACCTTCTCCTTCGGGTTGTGTCCGGTTCGAAACGGGCCCGTGGTATAAGGAAAACTGAACCCGGCCAGAAAACTGGTGGAGCTAGTAAATACGACCAGGAACCATAACCAGATCGAGACATCCTGCCTCCTAAAAAATCAAACTGGAACCGAAACTGAGAGTTCAAGTTCATTGTCATTCTATAACCTTTTCAGATTGTTTTTCTGCTTTTGTGGGGCTTTTTGGTTCTTGAGTCAAACTGAAACCAAGTATAACCTGGTTCAGTTATGATTCATAGTTCTGATTTATTCGAAATCGGTAATGTTTAATTTCGGTTGTGATGAATGACAATGACGTAGCCATGAATACTAAATCCGCGGAAACTTTTCGAGAGGACGAGAGTGGATGGACCATGGAGATCGAGGAACTCTTGTAGGGTGAGGTGAAGTTGAGATAGAAGAAATTTAAGCCTTGCCACTCTGAACTTCCTTTAAAATTTGAGACATCTTAGTTTTTGTTGGCAAAAATAGTTGGCATACATGTATAATAAACTAATACGCAACAAATGTAAACATGTTTCAATCGACAACAAAAGCCGTAGATCTAAAATAAGTCATAAAACAAACCATGCGGAAAACAAAAGTACAAGCAATGATAAAAAAAAATTATCTTTATGAGTTACCCTTGCAGACTTGTCTTAGATAAATCATTGTCCCATTATGAGTAAGTATGGTTACCTGAATCTTCCTCGGAGGATAAAACACATATACAACTCAAAAGACACGTACCTAGCTTCTAGTCGACCTCGACCACACCTTAGTCGCTTATGGTTAGAGGGAAGGATAGATGAGAACAGTCACACCGCAGGCAAAGGAGAGTAGAGAGGCGAGAGAGTAATCACTGTAATATACTGATTAGTGAGCCCTAATAACATGTTTATAGAGTACATGTTGGATCACGGATTGTAGATCCGATTCAACCACCACACCTCTCTATCTTACTCAAATCTTACTCCATATGAGTTGTGATGCATGACCATGACGTTGGGCATCCATGCACATGACAATCAACAAGGACGATATCATGCATGATGACGCAGTGAATTCTCTCTCTCTCTCTCTCTCTCTCTCTATATATATATATATATATATATATATATATTATATATATATATATATATGCCATGAAAAAGGAGTATGTTTTTATTTCAATTTGCATGACCACATGTTGCTAAATGACAATGCTATTGGATTTAAAGAAAGGCATGTTGGGGTTCTTGTTCGGATCTCATGCAAGTTAAAGTTTAGATATTTTTTGAGGGCCAGAGCATCCAAATGGGCACCATAACCCTTCTTTTTTTTTGGTTACAAGTGGAGGCCGAAGCCTAACACACATGCACCCTCTGGAGTCAAAAGCAATGGTGCTAAGCGCCCTGTCGTTGAGCTAACACTCTGGGTGCAGTACCATAACCTTTTAAACCACGTAGAAAGAGGACTATAAGGTCTTCCAGACACTAAATTGGGCATTTTTTTCAGCTTTGCCTTCACTTGTCTTTGTGGTCATAATTTATTCGTGCTAAAAGTAGGTCATACAAACCCAACCCATTCTTTTACCCTGGTACTTTAGTCTTTACGTAGACACGAGCATGAACTCTTTTGATTCACGTATTTTGCGTCTAGTTTTTTTTTTATCTTGTATTATATTACCAGCCCTAGACAATACTGCATATTCTTATAAAGGAACATCATGAGATGGGATGAAAGGTCCAAGGAGGAGCCAGGATTGTCTCCTTGGTTGGACCTAAATCATGAAGAGGTTGGATCTATAAGTCGGTCATGTCTGGGCCCAAATCCATTCAATAGATTATACACTTGTAGTAGGGATGTTGATGGGGGAGGAGACCCCACTCTTTTTGGGAACTCACCCCGAAGATGGATTTGGGAAGTGAAAACGGAAGGACGAAAGGGAGACGGGGAGAACAAGGAAATCCCCAACGGGGATCAAGATGAAGATGGGATAACAAGTCTCCATCCCACGAACCTGACCTTGGCCCCTTCTCCCATTAGTTATAGAAAGTTGGGTTCATATGAAAATAAGACAAATTATGTGTGACGATAAAAAAAGTATCACTTCTTTTTTGAATTCATAAATTCAGCATTGTTGTTTCACACATTCATTCGTAATAGTATGTTCGAATTTGAATGTATTTTATATAAATTAAGTTTTTATTTCATATGTAAAAGTTGATTCCAATGTGTTTGAGTGCTCCTCTTTCTTCTGAGTCTCAGTGAAGACCATGAGAGACACGAGAAAGGGGATGAGATTATTCTCGATCCCTGTCGCGAGGATGGAGACGGAGACTTTGATCCCTACTCTTTAGATTGGTTAGCCATAAATCTGAAATGTCTGTATCCATCTCCACCCAAAATAACGCAAAAAAGGTCATGTTCAAATTGACCTGTTCCTGACACAAGCACAAGGAATGGCACTACAGGGACACGGAACCGAAACATTGCCACCCATACCACACCGGTGGTGAGTTCTTTCCTCAGAAGGAATCAATGCAAGATCTCAAGAGCCCAGTTGGGTTAGAATCACAACCGAGAACGAATGGGTGCAACTCGGTTCAGTGTGCAAGGTCCATTGCTTAATTTCCTCTTCTTTTTTGTGTGTGTGGTAGAATGGGGAGGCCGAGGCCAGATGGATGCCCCAGGTATGGAACTCATGACCTTCATCTTAAGAGTAGTCCCCCCAACCCAGTTTCAGTAATTACAAATACATGTAACTTTTGGATGTCAAGAGGGTAAACAGGGTTCGATTCCAACTAATGATACTCTCCTTGCATAAACCGAGCCTTAGTACCGGCCATGACTGTGCAAGGATTGTGGCTAGACATGGTCGGTTCAGGTTTTGGGTCCAGTTTAGGTCTTAAATCATCCAAAACCGAAAAACATTAAAAAAGTTAAATTTTGATAAAAAAAACATATTCAGAAATTATGGAACCGGCAAACCGTTGGTTCTGGTTCTAGCATAGTTTCGGTTCTACAAAAGCTACAACCAGAACCAAACTAGGTCCTCCTGGTTTCAGATCGGAGTCTGAGTCCGGTTTTAAGGGTTCTAGTGGTTCCAGTTCTTGGTTCGGTTCGGTTCAAGTTGGAACCGCCGTGCGGGTTCAGAACCAGCCATGTCTATTAGTGGCAATGGGGCCTTGCGTCAGTGGAATGTGACGAGGTCTGGCTCCCTGGTGCACTTGTTTTGCAAAAGGAAAAACGTCCCAAACGCTTATATCTCGTGTGTACACAATCAAGACCAACTAAGAAGCCAAACTTAGGTGAAGCTAGATTTATCAACAAAGAGGAACTGCTTCGGTTTTTTGCACACAAAAGTCAAGCATCACATCAATAAGCCTTTCATATTCAAAGCTACGGCATCTAATCATATATATATATATATATATATATATATATATATATATAGAGAGAGAGAGAGAGAGAGAGAGAGAGATGCAGATGTGTGTGTACGTATATGTATATATGTTTACTGGTGCCTCCAGGCTCCACCATTAGATGTGATAGCGTCAAATATGCACATCTGACCAAATGGTTTGGAAGCATCTAGATGGTATCTAGTGCTCCCAAACCCTTTATTATCGACTTGCCGCAAGGAATAGCATTTTCGATATTGTAAAAGGATACCAATCATTTTGCACTTTCAAACAAAATAAAAAAATTCGTTTATATATAATCTTCGTATATATATATATATTGTGTGGGGTTTTCACGGATCCCCATGAACCATACGATACAACTACCAAACATTCCACTCTAAGTTTTATTCAAATTTAAAGCATAATATTGAAAAAAGCGCAAAGGATCAATATATATATATATATATACGTACATATATCTGTGTTTGCTCGGTTAGGTGTGTATCTTGGGTTTCCTTTGAACCACCGGCACTCTAAAACGCCGAAATTACAATACCTCTTGGACCGATCGAGTTCGAAAGGGACTCACATGTTGGGGGATAACTCATCTCTCATCTCTCCTTGGCTGGAAATACGACGTTGGCAAAGTCTGTGATCTTCTCTGCTTAGAGGTGGCTGGTTTCGATGAAACAGAATCGGTGGTTCCAAATAGCCAATTTGGTTTTCCTAGAATCAGGAAACTGAATTGAACTGGAACAGGTCATTATTTTACTTTTTTCTTTAAATGGCTTATTTTTCATGTTTTTATTTAAATTGATTTTAGATTTCTTATTTTTACATTACACTGTAACATTTTTAATATGTTGTAAACATAACAAAATTTCACACTATAGCATTACAAATCGTTAAAAAGAGAAATAAAGCAGACCCGGGGACTTCATTTGGATGGATTTTGTCTCTTTTGGAGTGTCATTGTGATCAATGAACGATTAGCTTAGACTAGCATGAGTGATACTTTTAGATGACCCGGAAACATAATAGTTAGCAAGAGTTCGTGTTCGTGCCCACCGAAGTGGCCTAAAGAAACAGATTGTGTTTGGGTTGACCTATTTTGGGGGCAAAAGCAAGATAGCATGCCATGAACGTGACCCAAATGGGGCAATACCGATAATTCTATAAAACCCAAAAACCCAATGAGAAACGCAAAGTGTGTGCTAATGGCTTCTGCATAAAATAACAAGAGAAGATCAAGTGGTGATGGAGTTAACTTGTTTCTAACACAAGCATGAGACGCACCATGAATACCTTCTAATCACAAAATTGACACTAGTGGCGGATCTACATTGAGCCAAGCACGAGCATTCACCTTACCTAAAATTTTGTAAGTCAACTTAAAGTCTATAAAGATTCATTGGCTATAATAGTTCGCCCCACCAAAAACCATTTAAGGAGCTATTGGCCCCACCCCAAAAGAGTTTTTGGATCCGCCATTGATTGACACCCTCACCATCAATCACATCTATAGTTTTTTTTTTTTAATGCTAGATTGAAGTTACTTTCTCATATTTCATGTCTTTTACACATGGTTGCGTGTTATTAAATAAAAAGAAAAATTACTATGTTGTTAATAAGAATTTGGTACCCTGGGTATGGGTCAGTTTAACCTAAACCCAGCCCCAAGCCCCGGCCCGCTCTTGGTTGGGTCGTTCTGGAGCCGAGCTGTTGTATTGAATGTCATGAGTTTTCCTCATATGCATAATTAGCAATAGCTCACCTGCCTCGGTGGTCAACTCGCAAGTTGAGTGTCATGAGTTCAAGACGCAGGGTTTGCGTCCGGCTTCTTCCTCCCCATTGTACCCAAAAAGAATGCTTTCCCTATATCTGACAGTGTCTCCACCCAAATCCAGCACTGATTAACTTAAATCTTCATGTGCTCATATTCACATTTAAATACAAGGCTTATATATCGAGGACGGATTTTGGAGATTTCCTTCAATTTTCTAAATGAAAAATAGCATTTTTAAAATGCCCTAAGAAAATGATTTTCATCAAGTTGAACCAAAATTAAGACAAATTTCCTTAAATGCCTTAATGAAATGATCCTTTCTTTTACCAAAAGTCTTCCTTTGTCAAAAAGTTAAAAGTAAACTAGCTCTTTATTTACCTTACATATATGGTCGTAAGATTAATCTGGGGCCATGGTTGTGGTAAAATTTTGGAAAATATTCCACTTAACCAGCTTGCTAGTCAAAGTACAACAAGAGAGAGAGAGAGAGAGAGAGAGAGAGAGAGAGAGAGAGAGATTATGATGGCAGACCAAAAATTCTCAAAATTGGTATTTTTTATTGAAAATTGAAAATTTTAAAATTTTAAAACCTGGCCCACCTGATGGTTAAGTTCACCCCATGAGAAACAAATTTTTGGGGTCTTTAATTGTTACCACTTATTTTTCTCTCTTCTATTATTCTTTCTCTCTTTTTGTCTCTATAAAGAACATGTAAGTATCCAAGTAAGAGTGTTTTTGTTTTTATAGAAAGCGGACCTCCAACAACCTCTCTTTTTCTATTTCTTCCTAATCCTTTTTTGTCTTTTTAGTGATGGAAGGTAAGAAGAATAAAGTGGTTTTGTATGCTTGAGAGTCTTTTTGTACTTAAAAATCTTGGCTAAGCGTTTGGATACCCAAGAATGAAAGTAAAGAATTCCTTTTAGTGATTAAATGTTTTGTATCTTGATTGTGTCTTTGCAAGGGTGATTTGTTTTCATTATATATATTTTTAAATATCATCATATGCATGCCTTAACTTTGCTCATATAAGAGATCACCCTTTCATGGCCGATCCCAAGCTCGAATAAAGTAGGAGAATTGCATTAGGCTTTCAACCGCTAGCGTAAAACTTTGTCCGACTACTCTATTATGTATTCTACAAATTATGATAGGACTATATAGAAATAAAGAATCTATGTAGCCGACTCATCTAATACGGAAAAAATGCTTAATTGTTGTTGTTGTTGTTATCATATGCTATACTTTTTTTTTAATTAATGAAGTTTCTATCTTTTAGTAGAGAAAAAAAAGCAAACACAAACACACCAAACTAAGCTAAAACTTTGGGAGTCGAACTCCCCACCTGCAGCAACGGCGCTAAAGGTCCCTGCCGTTCTGTGCAGGGCAATATTTAGTTGGAAAAGTCGATTTAGGGCCTCAAGAACTTGCGCCACTGAGCAGGCAACAAAACCTTTCAGGCCGACTGCAGAGTGTCCTAGATCACACGTCAAACAGACCATTAGTCTTCCCCCATGGTTTTCCATGGTTGACGAACCAGAGCACCACACACATGCTAATCAAATGTGAAAAGAGTCTTTGCAAAATGTGGATGGGACTAATCATTTTGTATTGCACCTAACAAGGAAACTGGCTCGCGGTCTGTTTGCTTGGCATTATTTGAGTAACTGGACCACCCATCTGGACTGAGCCCACTTGGCTTGAGTTGACTCGGCTGGGTTCGAGCTTCAATGGGTGGCCTTCCAAATGCCAAAAAAAAACTCAAACTCATGTTTCAAAAAGCCTTTCGGTGATTACTCGACTCAACTAATCCATTCAGGTTGGACAATGATGCCGAATTTGATTTAGAATAGGATTGGGATTCGATTACCGATGGATCCACCAGATCCAAGAACATCATTAAGCACGATAAATAATATAAAATAAAATAAAAACTTGAAGAGTTTTTTTTTTCTTTTTTAGGAAAAAGAGAAACAGCTATGGATTGAGTGGTTCACTATTTCGAATGACAATTGACCAAGCATTTTAAATTAGCTTTGAAAAAGATTTCTGTTTTTTTTTTATTTGGCAAACAATAATGACCTGCTAAAGGTTGAAATATAAAGAACGTTCAAGAAGTCACTCCTAGTGCCACTCTCCTCTAAACGTGATTGATATTAGAGTTTGGATTCTATCTACCGTGTTAATATTAGATTTTTTTTTTTACGTTGGTTATCGAGTAAAAGAAATACATAATAAAGCTATGAGAGAAAACTTAGTTCGACATTGACACGAGTTTAACACGCTTAAGGTTGTCTTGATGGAGAAGTCCGTTTCGGGTTAGATAACACTGCTCTCACTCAGCGTTAGAGAAGTCCGTTTCGGGTTTTCATTGTGTCATTATGGATAATACTGAAAAGTATTTCTTTAAATTGAATATAGGGTGAAATTTTCCACAATTTTCTCAATAAGAGAAATTATTTATTTATGACCAAAAGCCAGTTTGGATTAAGATTCACCAAATGCTAATGTGAAAGCGCACCATAGTATTTATTTTCTTGGTACGATCCAATTGTGGGTTTTTTTTCTTTCTATCAGACTCAGTTGGATCCACATCTTATCTTGATCTGGATCAATGGATCTTGATTTACCTGAACTCGACGCAAGTAGGGTGGGTTGACAGCTCTCAATCTGCACGCTCATGATTAACCAATATACAGTTTCCAAGCACATTAAATTGATTGTGGACGCTTATAATACGGAGATATTTTACTTGGTTTCCCTTAAAAAAAATGAAGCATTTATTCTTTTCAAAACCTATGGACACACGGACACTAATCACAAGGTTGAATTTACATAAATCAAATGCTTATCAAATGCCACAATCACATGATTTACCTTGTGGCATTGGAAGTTGGAAGTTGGCTGCAACTCTTTACATGTCACACACGTGAGCACACACACACACACACACACATATATATATATATATATATAGAGAGAGAGAGAGGGGGGGGTGTCTTAGCTTCATACTGCATTTTGGTGCATAATCTTACCTAAATATTGTTACCGTTTGATCTATGAAATCAACGATGAAAATTTAAATCAAATGTACCATACGCTTAATGGACATGAGTGCATTAAATGCAAAGTGATTAAAATCCCTACTATTGTTCTCCACATTCCAATGGTAGAAATGTTTGTACAAGATAATGTACCAAAATATTTATCTATAGAGTCTTAAATGCATAATGGTGTTTGATACATAATCTTGCACAATAATCTACACCATTTCATAAATTAACTTTGCATTTAATGCACTCATGTGATTAAATATAAGCATATAAGTATAATGGTACATTTGATTAAAATCTCTACTATCGATATAAAAGATCGGATGATGGAGATGTTTGTGTAATATTATGCACCAAATATCATTGGAAATGGATAGTGGTATATGCTCAAACCTTATCTATGTTCAAATCTATTTTCTCATCTCAACTGTTCAATCGTTAAAATGAACATTGAGGTAATAAAATATTATGTATGATATATTTAATATAAAGTACAATAATACTTTTAATTCAAATCTCTATTGTTGTCATGACAATCAAATGGCAAAAATAATTGAATAGGTTTAAACATAGATTAAGTTTAAGCATTTACGGTATATATATAAAGTCAATTCCATGGGCCGATGCGAGCAAGACGGAGACATGGTTCCGTTCTAATTAAGCGAGACAAGTTGTTGCATTTTATTAGGTTCCCAAGTTAAGCTAAAATGTGCTTAGATAAGTGGAGCAATCGGGCAGCTTGCCTCTTTTGGCAGCCCAATTAATTAGTAACGGACTTTCTCAATAGGGAGTCACTCCTATATATGTCTCGGTTTCCGTGTCAATTTACCACTGAGCAAGAAAATACGGTGCGTACACGAATCGCAATATTATCAAAATATAAACAATGAACCATTTGCCGCAATATCCAATTCTTTAAGAATATGAGATTGGGATTGTATGTCCTATTTGTTCATTTGAAAAATAAAAGATATTAAAACATTTAAAAACTTAATTGCATATGGTACACTTTGCTATGTATGCCAACTGGTGCTTTCTTTTCTTAATGACATCTTGATCCGAAGCTCATCTCGTGGTGATGGTTAAACACGACGAGATAGAAAAGGAGCTTAAAGTATAATGAAAATTGCGTGCGCAAGTGGGTCAGCTTCATGGATTCTTGGTTCTAATTGTTCTCTATCATATGTCATAAACATATTTTACTCTAAGAAGGTGACATAATACATATTGACTTGGCCTACTATGGGCCTTTTTAATCGGTCAAAAGCTAAGATAAAGGAGGATTATGTCAGCTAAATACCTATTACCCTAAAGCTTAGCTGCTTTTTTAGTGATAGCCCAGTTGGATGTCAGGTTTGACAATTTAGATCTTCCATATCTTTCATCCAGCGCAAACGAAAAGCCAAGCAGCTGAAAAAAATAAAAGTAGTTTTTTTAAAGCAAAAGGTATAAATATATTTTGTACTTCTCATGTATATTTTTTGAATTTTGATTCAATCAATCAAAGAGATGAACGATTCGTACGGTTACGGTTAAGAAGAGTATAGTATGAACAGGAGTCTGGCAACTCTCATACAATCTCTTTCTATACAATATATAATAATATATATGTATATATGTATGTATATAAAGAGAGACGAGGAGAAGAAAAATGTTTAGCGTCCTCCCAAATAACATTGCTTAATCAAAGGTAATCAATGAAAATGAAAGGTTGATATTGATGAAAGAGAAAAAAATGTGCTTCTCTACTATAACAATACACAAATAAGCAAAAACACGTTTTGCTCCTTCTCTTGAATCGGACTGTTATTGTTTTAGAAGTATATCAACCAAGATAATCCTAAAGTTTCATATATATATATATATATATATATAAGAACAACAAAATGTAGAGCATGTGAACTCAAATCAAAATTTTCTCTTACTTTATTAAGTAGGATTTAGCTACATGGATTCTTAGGCGTCATTATGCTTTATCTTATGCTATAAGAGAATGAAACATGAAAAGGCTTAGTTATGAAACATGAAAAAGGCTTAGTTGTTGTTGTAGTTTGCTCTCTAAATTCATAGTTCAGGTTACAACCAGTTGCATACACGGAAAATTTTCAGGCAGACCCAGTTGGTTTAAATTCCGGTAAGAGGATCTGTATAACTTCAAAATAATTCATATTGCTTTGCTTATGCAGTTTTCTGGATTAGTTTAAGGGTTTTGGATGTGGCGGCCGCCTCCTGTCGTCGAAGAATAGCTCTGCTACTGGTTGCGACTCGTTCAAAGTGACTGAAGCTGTGAAACATTGATTTTTTTTTTTTTTGTAATGGAAGTTTGTATTGGTTTTGGTCAAAAGAAGTTGAGATTAAATATCGATTCTACAAAACAGAGAACGTCGATATCAGCTCATTGTAAGGGAAGATTCGCCTTTGGGTTTTCCTTTATCTGGCATCATATTAGCACTTAACTGCAAAAACAAAACATTTAAGTTTTATTAGTGGCGGATTCACTTTGGTATGCGTTTTACTTGAAATTTTTGCATCTGTCACTATATATAAAAAATACAAATGCTTTATAAAAGTGAATACAAGTTCGTCAAACTTAAAATGAAGTTCTTCAATCCACTACTGCATCTAACACTTAGAATTTTTTTTATAAATAAGTGGTTAAGTAAGGAAACTCTAAGTACAAAACTTCTTAGATTTCCGTTCTTGTCAGAACCAGATGCACATCGTATCAACTTATGACCTTCACCTAGTGAGTCGACCTCCTAAATGAATAAGCTATCGCATGCTATCATCATCATCATCACATGAAACATGTCCAATTCAAATAGACTTGTAATAAAAATGGCCTAGATTTGTCAGTCTGACCATCAAATGAATACAAACAAAAACGAATCCAGGTAAAAGAAAATACTGGAACAGTTTCAAAGGTTTGGAATTTATTTCAAAGGGCTGCGATATCTGTGGGGAAGAAGACAAGTTGGCTGAGCATTATAACCCCACAATTCCCGATATAGACCTCGATTGCTACAAGAACTGCACATGAACCTTCTCCTTTTCCACATCACTCCAAAAAGCTGAATCATCTTTGCCGTAAAAGGTTTCCCTCACATCACCAATCAACACTATGCCGTCCATCTAAGAGATTGATGGTGGATATTTATTTATTTACGTATCATACTGCAGAAACTTTTTGTCAGAGCCCTTGACTATTCAAAGACTACGACTAACCGAGAGAGAGAGAGAGATCATTTGACAATCAACAACATATAAAACATATGAAAACCATTAACACTAGGCGCAGAAGGATAACTTAGCAAGAAGGTATTACAAGGCACTGATGACCGAGTGCAATTGATACTCTTTCGTCGATAGAAAAGGAAAAATATCATACTATCGTACATACTCACAATGGTCGTCATGATCATGTAAAGCAATGGAGCTTTTACAATGAGCAATGGCGCCCTGAATGGCACTGTGGAACTCCTCCATGCTGCTGCTGTTCATGGAATGCGAAGATAACTCCCCATTATAACCAAGAACTCCACTGTGGCTAGGTGACGACCTCATCGACGACGGGCAACTCCGGCCGATATAACGATGGCCATGGTTCTTCTTCTTTTGAAGCCTAAGGTTCTCAGATAACGAGTGAGAAGATTGTCCATGAAAGCTAACACTACGACCACTATGATTGCTGCTGAAGCTTTCTCTGGCCTTTATGAACCTCTCTTCAATCTTGTGATGTGAGATCTTCTCGTAAAAAGAATTCATCTTGTGGAGGTATTTTTGAAATACTTGCTTTGCGGATTTGCTCATCTTCTTGCTCTTGTTGATGAACGAGGATATATTCATCTTGGTCTGTGGTGGTGGTGATGGTAGTTGTTTCCGAAGGGGGAGGCGGGCAAAGTTCCGGAATTTTCTCAGGGGCTTCATGTGGGCGGAGTCTTCTTCTTCGGTGGTGGCAGAGCTCGGCCGGCGGGATGAGTCGCAGGAACTGCTGTTGGAGTCGCGGGAACTCACCGTGTCGGAGGCCCACCCACTTGAATCGGTGGTGGTGGTACGTTGGGGTGCCGGCGGTAGTGGTAATTGTACCGCCTGTGATGATGACGGTGGTGGGAGGGGTAAGGTGGTTGTTGAAGGTGATGGTGGAAGATGGGAGGAGGAAGGAGGAGGTAGTGGCGGAAGAGGGAATGTGGTGGTGGTTGTGGGCGGCAGTGGAAGAGGGAAGGTGGTGGTGTCGGGTGCTGGTTGTGGTGCTGGCGCACTTTTAGTGGTGGTGTGGATGGGTTGGAGAGGGAGGATTTGGCCCTTGAAGAAGAGCTCATCAGCGGGACAAAGGGAAGGAGACTTCATGGAATTAGAGGGGGAGAGAGAGATTGTGAACTCAAAATCTTGAGAAGAAGAAGAAGAAGAAGCAGATGGAGAGTGACTCAGAAGCTTGCTCTCTGTTACCTTCTTCATCATCACAGACATATCTCCATCAACAGAGAGGGAGTCTGAACAAGATGAAATGCCTCACGGGTTGAAGCTGGTCTTAAACTGTTCACAGGAAAAGACAGACAGAGAGAGAGAGAGAGGCTACTTAATTCCGTATAGCGTACAAAAGTGTGACAGATTTTCGAGGTGAAAAGAGCATATTCTTTTTTGAGAAATTTTGAATTTAGCAACTCATCAAAATACATAAGGATGTCATGTGGTTAATGTAGCCATCTTTTGAAGCATATGAGAGACAAACCATCAACCTCACGCAAACATGCTAATGATACTGTGCAATGAGTCACACACCCACTCCTGAGTGCATACCAGCAAGGTTATGGATGTCAATGACAGGATCCAAACCCCAACCTTGCCTAAACTCCAAGTTTAAGAAATCCGAGTGAGAAGATGATGGGCCACACTTAAGGTAGTTTAACTATTCGAAAACACCAGCACTGGAAGAGCTTTAACCCCGTAATCCGCCCCGGGCGGATTAGTCGGGGTCATCTTGAACTTTGAGTTACTGGTGGATTGGACGAAAAGGAACACGGAAAACCATCAAATGAAGTTCATAATCGCTTCTCATAATCTCACTCGAGCAGCCACCAGTATGCTAACCCTTATCATTGGCGATGCAATCTGTCGTTCTTGCTAGGAACACTTCGGGTTGATAGCCGCCTGCTGAATCTCTTCAATCAAGAAAGTTTGCAGGGAAAATGTGATCGGACTCTATTGTTCTCTTCGAAACAAATAATGGACTTCAAAATTATCAGGTAAACATAATAAAATATGTATGATATGCTTTTCTGAGCCAAATGTTAATATTACACGAGACAACACAACGATATATAATATATATATATATATAGAGAGAGAGAGAGAGGAAAAGAAGAAGAGAGAGAAAATTTTAGTAGATGATAGCAATATTACATGTTAACATATTTAAGCAAATTTCAACAATATAATTTTAAAGATAAAATATTGATATTTAAATTTAAAAACAAAAAATATGATTGTATTTTTTACAAGTAATAAAAACAGTGATCAATAGTTGAGATTTGTTAAGATATGGTAGCATTTCTTGTTGCTAACCCATAGAGATGGGCCGCGACATTTGGGCCTGCTCCAAATATTGGCCAGAAAATCTTCAAGCGGCCCCACATTTCTCCACAGCCGGGCTCTGGAGCCAGGCCCATTTTGACACCTCTAACAACGAATCCATGAACCCGGCCCGACTCAGTGGGACAAGTCTTGGTTTTAGTTGCAAATCCAACTGAGTTAACTCATGATTCTAATACAAAATCCAGCTAATTCATTCGAAACAAATTCTCCAGAGCCTCAAAATAGTACAAAATTCACTTTGTTTGAGAGTTGGTAGATAACATAGAGGTGAGGAGTTCGATATCGAATGACTACACATTGGGTAGGAGTCTGCCTAATCCAGTTAGCCCAGCTTGTTGCTAAAAAAAGGAGACGCAACCCTTGATTCCTAAACCTCCTGCAAAAGACTCCAGCTTCAAAGCGCATGAACTTGTGTTTATAAATACCATGCATTGTCTCGTGTTGCTGAGTTCAAACCGACTTGAACTAATTCGATTTTTTTTTGCGCCAACACTATGAAATGATCTTACCAAAATCCAGTTCGGCGACTTCGATGAACTTGATGGAGTGGTTCATGCTGGCACAACATTGTTACTGAACACCTTATGAAAGATTATTTCTTTAGCCTTAATATAGATAATATATTATATTTAAGTACATGTATAACCACACACGCTCACACACACACACACATAGCGAGGAGGTTTAACCATTAACCCTACTAGCATGTTACATGAAATAGAACCCGACTAGACCTGACACAGGCCGGTTTCTCTACCTACCCGACTGGGTTGGACCGTGTTTGGATACTCATGTTTAGGGTGGTGATTGCCATCCCTACATTAGGCTCGGTCTCAGACTCGGGACCTCTGGTGTGTTAACTGTACAGGTCCCAGTAACACAAAAAGTAAAAATGCATCTATACTTTTTTTTTCAAAATTTTTGTTTTTTACTTTTTGAATCTCAATGTTCCACCTGTTTTGATTTATCACTTTTATTGTATGATTGCAATCTGTATGTACAAGACGCCGGACAAAATTTTTGGCATATACCAGTACTCGAAATATATATACAGGAAAATTTTAATAACCATGTAAAGTGACAGACATATTAGACTCCCTCTCTCTCTCTCTCTCTCTCTCTCTCTCTCTCTAGGCATTTTATCATATTTGTTGAAATCACACCCGGCTCAACTCAGACCAGCCTGATCTGAACCCGATCAGTGCAGTTCTGGATTTTCAAAATTTGGCATGAAGAAAAAAGCGGGCCAGTCATGGTCGACCTACTTTTGGCTCCAACCTAAACCACGTACCCGGCTTGATGCCGGCAATATGAACAGCATATGAAAGACAAGCTAGGAGGCAGAAAATCAAGGACCTGAATACCAGTTCCATACTTTCGCTTCCTATGGGTTCTTTGAGAATCATTTCGAGGCGGAGAAGCAGCTACTTTCAGTTCTTGGCCCAACTCGGTTCCGGTTAAAACCTTTCGGCTGGTTTCAAATTGGCCATGCCTAAACATATACATTCGTTTGAAGCAAGACCTAGATCTTGTTGGAAGGGAACAAATGTAAACACGAGCTCGAACGAGCTCAAGCACAAGGTCAAATGAGCACTGACGAGCTCGAGAGCTCGCAAACATGTTGAATGATAAAACAAATAAATACACAAACATGAGCTAGCTCGTATAAGAAGCAAACCAAACATGAAAGCCGGTGCTCGGTCTGTTCTAATGGTAAACAAGTCGTATGTTTGGATCGTGGTGATTCACTAATACATGAAGAATGAGCAGGCATTTAGGTGCTACTGCCAAAGTACGTAACCTCTTCTTGAGATCTTTTTCCCATTTCTTCCACTCATATTGGAGAATAATTGGTGCAAAATATTCAACAACAACAGCAACAACAAATCTTGCAAAGAAAAAAAGATAATTATCCAAATCTATCTTGCAAAGATAATTATTTATCCAAATCTTTCGACGGATCTTAATCACCCGAAAGACCAATCTCTCTCTCTCTCTCTCTCTCTCTCTCTGTCTATATATATATATATATATATATATATATATATATATATATATATATATAAAGTTGAAATTCCACGTTTTCCTTTCCGGATTGTGTTACCCACTGTTTGAATCTCAACCACCGTTTACCTCTCTCTAAAAGGAACGAAGGTGGGGAGGAAGGAGGGAGGCCGACTCTTTTTCTCTCTCTTCCCATTGGATTCTGTGAAGCGTTGACCTAACATCATCTTCTCTTCCTTCTTCATTTCGTCTCTGAACAAGTCCGCTCTACCGATTTCGAGGAATACTATTTGATCCAGGAGGCCCAGAAAATCGACTCCACACCTCCCCTTTTCTCGGGTATTCTTTTATTCGTATGGGGAAGAACCCCAATGTAAATTCCATTGGGGGAATTTATGCCTGTCGCAATTGAGAGGCGCTGCATACGTTCTTGGGATCGTTTGGATCGAACTAAATTTGGTTGCTTCTAGGACGACAGATTCCTGATCCTGCTTTCTCTTACTTTCAACGAAGATCGAGCGAGGTAGTTCTGGGTATTTGTTTTTGTTTTGGGTTTCCCGGGGTTTTGGGTATTGAATTATGCAAAATTGTAGATTTTCTCGTCCATGGTTTGTTTTTAGATAGTTGTTCATTTGTAAATCGGGGTTCTGTGAAATTGGTTGGATCGTTCTTTTTGCTGAGTTGGGGACGTTGATTTGTGTATTAGAGCATTGGTTGAATGGTTTTCTTTTTCCTGAGCGACGTTGATTTCGTGTATTAGGGGCATGGCGTTTCCGCAAAATCCTCGGCGGTTTTCTTCTCAAGCTGGGTATCACGAGACCCTTGCATCCTTACAAGGGAGTTATCAAAAGTCACATCCATCGTCGTCGTTTCACAGTGGATGTTCGCTGGCGACGCGAAACCGTAACAGTGTACAAGATCTAACGAGGAATTTTCAGGAATTCTGCAACAACAATGCCCAAATTGGTGTTCATCCTGCATTCAAGAGACAGAGGAACTCGACAGTGGATAATCCATCTGCTCAGGACTATCGATTTCCTTCCTATTACGCGGATTTTGCAGGAGGAAGAGATTTGCAGACAGATACTATTAGCAATTCTAGCTATTATGTCGGTTCAATGCCTACAAATGATGCCCGTAGATGCATTGCACCATCGACAAACAATAGATTTGGCGGATTAGCGACACAGGAGGAAGATTATGCCTGTGGTGCCTTATGGAGCTCCGAATATGATTATGTGAGGCATTCAGATAGGAGTATTTCGTCATGTGAAAGTTCTCGTGAATCTTCAGAAGGCTTCATGTCCAGGGAAGAACTGGAAAGGTGCTCCCCGTCGAGGAAGGATGGGATAGATTCACATAGAGAAATGTATTTGAGATACTCATACTGTTCTTTCCTTCAAAATCTTGGAATGCGGCTGGAGTTGTGAGTATTCTTGAGTTTATAGATTTTCAGTGCTGGCCTAGTTGTTCATGGGATACTTTGAGATATCACATTATTCGTTTTCATTTCATAATTATGCCCGTGAATGTATGATTTCCTTTTTCTGGTTCCTTGCCATAGGTTAAAAACAATTAAATAGTTGATTTTGCTGAAGTTGATTTCTTTTAGGTCGACAACCAAATCTACTCCTGTCCAAGAACTCAAATTGATTGCCCAGCACGAGTTTCTTAGGCTTCCAATATCAATTACCAAGTTCTTTTTATAAGCATGGTTGCATGAGGAAATGAGATCCGTAAGCACTAGCACCTGGACATAGTTTATAGGTTATTACTTTCTGAAGGATAAGATTCTAGGTTCCATTGAAATCTGTGTTTCCAATCCAGGTACTTAACTATAACCATTCCTGTGGGCCTTGGCAGACTGATTTTAAGTTGGTGTTCCTTTTCAATATTCAGTTACTTGTTTCATTGCCATTCCCAATATTTTAGATAATTTTGTGAATTTTGCGGGGGATTGCATTGCTCTCTGTAATTTTTGTTTGTGTAGTAGCATCATGGTTGATTTGTTGAAACGTTCTGAGGATACATTGCTGAAATGTGCAGGCCTCAGACTACAACTGGAACTGCAATGGTCCTTTGCCACCGCTTCTTTTTCCGTCGTTCTCATGCTTGTCATGATCGATTTGTGAGTTCCTTTTCATTTTTTATTTCAGTCTTGAAATCTGTTTCCCAACCATGATGGGTTCCTCCTAGTTTTTTTAATGTGGTTGTGCAATGTTCCATTTTTTTCAACAAAGAAACATTATTGTTTCCAAATTTGGTTTGCAAAGAAACATTATTGTATTGCTACTTCCTACTTTTCTGTGTCAATATGTCTCATGTGTTACTCGTCTCTGCTTTCTTTCTTGCCATGCATTCTTGTTGGTACATGCCACTGGATGCACTTTGAGAAGGCATGGATTATAACGTCTGTAGATGGCTTCGATTTCATTCATACTTAACGTTTCCCATTCCTGGTTCATCTTGCGTGGGCCAGGTAATTGCTGCATTTGATTAGCTTTATCCTGTAGCCTGTTTGTGTTCATTTCTACCTACTATATTAGGCATGTCTTTGGATCTGCTGACACGTTTTAGGGTTCTCCTTGGATGATGTTCTTGTTACATAGGTAAAAAAAACTTGTAATTTAGAGTATCACAGGATGATAACTTGGTTTCTGATTTCTGTGTGTGGTAGTGATAAACTGGTACAAATATATCTTGAAGTTGGGGATTTGGATACGATATTGTTTTTTTAGATGAAAGGTTTGTATTTCAACATATCAAGGGATAGAAGCTTGAATGCTCCTTTTTGCTTCCTTAGTTTTCTTATCTCTATTTCCTGGTTTATCTTGTCTTTGACATTTCAAATTTCTTGATGCAGTTAATTGCTACAGCTTCTCTTTTCTTAGCTGCAAAGTCTGAGGAGACTCCTCGTCCCTTGAACGATGTGCTGAAAGCAGCTTTGGAAATTTGCCAGAAGCATGGGTTTTCATTTATCCCATGCTTGCTTTCTGCTGTGAGTAGCTTTATATGTATTCGCTTTCTGTTAATTATAATGGGGATTTCCCCCCCTTCTACCCATGTAAAGGATCACCCTTTCATGGCCAGTCCCAAGCCCGGATAAAGGAGGAGGGTTCCATTAGACTTCCGACAACCAACGTTTGTCACACTTATTTACCATGGATTCTACAAATTATGATAGGGCTTTGTGGAAACAAAAAATCCATGTAGCCGACCCCATCTAGTATGGGAAAAGGCTTAGTTGTTGTTGTAATTTTGTGTTCCATTGATGTTTTTCTTTCTGTGTTATTTTATTCTAGATTTCTGAAAAAGTTCACTGTTTGTTTGTCTTTTTTTATCTTGAGCAGAACTGGTTCGAGGAGTACCGAGAACGTGTAATTAGTGCTGAGCACATAATATTGACAACTCTGGATTTTGAACTTGGTGTTCAGCATCCGTATATTCCTCTCACTTCAGTCCTCAATAAGTTAGGGCTTACACAATCTGTCTTGGTCAGTGTGGCTTGGAATCTGGTCAATGAAGGGTGAGCTTGTTAATCACATTAATTTCATTTGACTCCTTTTCTCTCTCTCTCATTTCTTTCTACTTGTGCTAAAATGGAATATCTTTCTCTGAATCATGTAATTCTTGTCTAGCTTTATAGGGATCATCTTGTCAACTCGAAATTTTGTAGGATTATGCCACTAGTATGATACAGTTGCATGGTTGTTGTTTTGTAGTTTTGCAAAATTGTAGCTACCTCTATCTGACTTCTGGACCAAAAATATTGTTTTGTTATTGCTGTTGACAGATTACATGGTGATCGAAGACAACCCTATATCAATGTGCTACATTGGTCCTTTTGCTGTTCGATGTTGACTACCTAGTGTATGTTCCATCATGGTGATGTTACTAAGTGCAGCTATTCAACGCATAGTTATGGCTAACCAATAGTCTCTCGTCTACTGCTGGTCATTGAGGGAAACCAATCATCTCCACAGTTTTGTTTTTATTGATTTTAAAACTATTTTTCACACTCAAACATTTCAATACAAAAGGTTTTGTAACTTTTGTTTATGATGATTTATTAAAAAGGGAAATGATGCTTTTGAGACCTTTAATCTTGGAGCAAATATTTATGCTTTGATGCTGACATGCTGTTCTCGACTAAGCACCAATATGTCCTGGGTCATGTTGTTCTACTCGGAGTTGCTGCAGTCGGTAAAAGATGTCTGTTGGAGTTGTGAAATTCGTAAGACATGTAAAGATGAGAGAAAGAGCAATTAGTTCTTAGTCCTTTTCCCATGTTTTCCATGAGGAAAATGGGAAGGATGAGGAGTACACGGTATAGGGGAAAAGAGCAGAGCGGTAACAGTGGCAATAAGGTACCTCCTTGACTTGTAGATGCATGATTTTTGTTGGGCACAGTAGGTGTTCCATGATCAGCTCATTCCTTGGAGTATTGTCAGCATCATTGGCCTTCCAACCACTTCTAGTGGCACATATGGATTGTGTCGAGGACCTTGGGTTATTAATCGTGGAAATTGTGAAGTTTGATGATTTTGACATGGTTTCAGGTTTCTTTTTCTTTTTCTGGATTACTGTTTTTTCATGGGTAAAGCATGCTCATTTCCTGGAGTGGGTTCTGCTTCCTGGTGAGCTACCGTCTAGCAGGAGGTCTTATTGCATTGAAGACTTCGTTCATGTCTAATCCAAGTTTATTAGTCGCTAACTGTAGCAGATTCGTAAGCCTGGGAGGAGTGTGCTTGTGTATGTATCTGGGTGTTTCTAATATATATATATATATATATATATATATATATTTGAACATTGCATCTTAGTGGCTATAGTTTTCTTAGTAGTTGATAAAGATTGCAGAATTTTCTAATTGTTGTGTTTGTTTCCTAGTCAATTGTGTTTATGAATGTAGTAAGTTTCCATTACATAAAGTGTTTTTGGACAAGCTCAATTTTATAATGCATATATCTTATTTTTGCATTTGTAAAACAAAATTTTGGAGTAAGCTTATTATCAGTTTCAAAAGACTGTTGAATTGAAGACAAAACATTTTGAAGAGTTATATTTTTCTTTTTTGTTTTATATTAATGCCTGCGTCCTGTCTCACCTCATGTATTGGGAAAGCTTTGTATTACCTTTCTGATCCCTCACATGATCATCTATATGCGGTTTCTCTTGTTCTGTATTATGGCTGGGCTGGGCTGGGCTGGGCCCAATGGTGAAGTGCACACCGACCTATGATCATTGTGGACCCTGACAGTTTGAGGATGTAAGACCAGTGCAATTTGATTTAGGGATTCACGTAGCATTCCCGTTGATAATAGGACAATACGATGCAGCCAATTTGAACTTTTCTTAATAATAAATACCTATCGGAAATGGCACACGCAATTAGTCAAAATTTTATGCCTTTCATTCTACTTCTTATCATTCAATAAGCTGATCCATACATTCTGTACTTGAATGGATTTTTTCTTATTAGCTTCACTTTATTTTTTCATGCTTTTTGGAGCCTTTTGTGAAATTTTGCCATTTGAATAGTCTTATTTCAATTGTCAACCAATCATCACGTTTAACAACTAAAAGAGAAACCTTGTAGTTCCACAATTAAGTATATCATATCATGAGAACTTGGTTTTGACCCTGTTATGTATACGAGTTAACAGATATTTGTGATGTAAAATCATCTTCTTGAATTTAGAATAGTGAATGACGGTGACTAGAAAAGTAGAATGGCTACATTGATAATTTCGAGATCTAAAAGATTAAAATACTGAGGTAGAAAAACTAAAATGGCTAATTTGACTCCAAATGGAGCATATTCCTAGAGTTGTTTTAGCTAGAACTTGATATCATCATTGGCATGAAACTGGAAAAGATAGGGCTGATTTCAGATAAAAGATATTAGTCTCACATTAACATTGATATGGAAACATGTCAGCTGTTTCAAAGACGGAACAATGGGTTTCTGATGTAACTTTTGGTTGCTAACCTGCTATAAGTTGAACAACAGTGACAAGAGTGGGAACTTTAAAGAAGTATCATCATGTCTGACAAACTGGTTCTCTGTGTTGGCGTTGGCGTTTTCTTGCCCAAGCATGTGTCATGGATGTGTTAGTATTGCATGCATGTCTTGTCTGTGCAGGCTGTGTGTCGGTGTATGTGTGAGGGTGCATGGGTATGTTGTCTTCTATAAATGGGTGCATGGGTATGTTGTCTTCTATAAATGGGTGCATGTGTATTGTGTGCATGCACACATCTGCATTTATCATAATCTACTTTTAGTGTTCTCTTTAGATTCTCTTTCTTAACGTTAGGCATGGTATGCTTTAACGTTAAAGTTTTAAAACTTGAGTCTCTTAGTATGAATATTTTGAAACTCCTTTTCTTTAATATTATGTTGTGGCAAATCAATATGCTGTTGTACCAAGTAGGTCTTCTTTGTTTTGGGCATGAACTAAATAGTGTTGCTTGGTCTGATCCCATTTAGAAATCTTTGCGTTCTTTCAGTTTGATATTGTTGCATCCTTCTGTGGCTATGTCATACTTGCAATTATTTTGATGCTGGGAATTTTAGTTTGCACTTTTGGGGCCTTTGATCTAATTTAGTATGTATAATACAATCACCAACAGATGTTTATTGGATATCTTGTTTTAGTTGGATTTTCTGTAGGATATCTCAAATTTCTGAAAAAAAATATAGCTGAAATCATGTGGAACTTGTTGACAAGGCTTCCTGATAAAATTATGAGTTTTGATAAAATCATCTAATGGTAAATTGAGCAACGGATTGTTGTATCATTCTCTCTTGATGAAAGATAGCATATTCTTTCTGTATGATTTGGTACAGTATCAACAGACATTCTTGTGTTCCTTTGATCTGAAAGTCCATTCGGTGTTTTTATATTTGTCTGCGGGAGGTGGAGATGTTTTTCAGTTTATTAATTTCTCCATATATTTTACTTTCTCTCCCATGGACTTGCACACTCATAAACAAGTCGGGAAAATGCATAATATTATGTACTTCATGAAACACGACCAAGGTCTTCATCTGCACACTAGATATCAGATCTCTAATCCTTTCTTTTCATTTTAAGTAATGTCTTCAAAAACTTCTCAGATATACTCCTTTCATCTGTTGAAGGCTAAGCTGTACGCAAGTTAGAATTGATGAAGAATTGACCCGATATGTTTAAGAGTAGAAATTCACAAAGGACACCTTAATTTTGTTTCCATTTTCTTTCCAGAAAGTGACAAATGTGAGTTTACCTGAGATCTGAATTTGTGTTTTGTTCCTTTTTGGTGAAACATCTCATTGTTTGACTCTGCTAGTTTGTTATACAAGTTAATAATGGGGTAATATTAATAATTTCTCTTGACCACACAAAGCTCAACAGGCTGATTTAGTTCCAACCCTGTCTTTAGAACAAATCTCATAGAAGGATTTATGAATTTTGGTAGCTTTTTGATAATGCAGTACCGTGTGTGTTTTCTACAATTTCACAACACCAAGTTTCAAATGATAATGATAGTGCATGGCATCTTGGGCTTCTAGTCTTGGCATTTTGTATCATCGATGTTTATGTATAAGTGTGTTTGTTTGGCTGTTCCATCTGAAGTTTGAATATCACCTTCTCGCCACAATAAAAACTTCCTCGATGCTAAGCACCCGCAATGTTCTATAAGCTGAACCACTACAAAGTTTGGTTCTGGAATCCAATAGAAACCCCCCAAGGTTATAAACATGCCCTAAATTTCATGCCAATTCAAGGAGCTTCATGCTTCAACAGAGTAGGCCTTGCAGCTTTTCATCTGAAGCATCAATCGAAGATGTGTTGCCTGGTGGATGCATCAAATAGTTGGTAAGAGAATTTAGATGGCTATCTCATGCTCTGCTTATTACCGTAGATTATGTGATGTCAGCGTATGTTTCAATGTGCTACATGTAAATCAGGAACTCTGCCACTGCAGCATTAGACAGCCATACTGCATCTACTGTTTAGTTTATGATTTACACTTCTAAAAGTAATGAATGATGTTTTACGATGCACAAAGGCATTTCCCTTGGCTAATGATATTATTTGCCTCTTCTTAGGCTTCGAAGTTCGCTATGGCTTCAATTTAAGCCACATCATATTGCTGCTGGAGCTCTGTTCCTTGCTTCCAAAATTCTCAACATGGATCTGTGCTCCAATCAGAGTTTGTACCAAGAATTTCAGACCACACCATCAATATTGGAAGGTATCTGTATTTCAATTGGATTCGTCTCTGTCTTTCCTTAGCTTTCGCTGGCAGAAGATTCATTTTAGGTGAAGTTGACTACAACTTGCAAGTTTGTCTTTGTTCTTTTCTGAAATACAGATGTTGTTCAGCAGTTGATGGAACTCATACTCTCGGCAGGTATACCAATGATTTAGTTGCAATGTACTAACTTGGGTTTGTCGTGCAAGATCACATCTTTTGGCTTTGGTATCTACAAGAAAGGAATAAAACCAGAAAAGTTTGCTAGTTTATCAAGTTCTCGGAGGGTCTGTACATTGTGCAACACAATCAATTTTTCTGTATAAAACTGTTGACTTGAGATATCGAGTAATTTACTTTCTGTAAATATGCTGCCTATGCGATCAGTGGTTTGTTCCATCATGATTGTGGGATGCATGATACTTTTTTCTCCCTTGTGCCGGAGATCAGAGGCACTGGAAAAAGTGAATCATCAACTTTCGGTGGCGGTTAATGCTCCTAGGGCAGTGCCTGAAGTGAACGAGCTTGCACATTGAATCCCGAGGCAACCGGACAGATGGATCTTCCTTAGTTATATTAGCATCCATTTGAAAAATTTTCTATGTACAAGTGCTATATATATCTACACATAATTACACATTGTTCTTTCAGTGCACATCGGTGGATTTACCTGCAACCTCTTTCTCTAAATCTAAATTAACCGGCCTGGGGAATCAAAATTAAATCTACTGCTTATTGTCTGGCGAGTTCAATCAGAGTTTTCACCAAGGCGGCGCAGCCTACATGAATCGAACTGGAATCGTGCCTTCCACAACCTGAATAGAAGCCCGTGTTCTATGTTGATGCAGTTATAGCCGATGGCATCTCGAGTTCTATAGTGATGAATTAATAGTCGATGGCAAGGCTTAGCTTACTTCATTTTCATGAAAGTGCAAAGGCGTCACTGATTTAGAATAGCCAATTGTAGCAATGCTTGCTTGCTAGATGAATCCAAGATTGAACAATAACCTGGCCTTCGCTTTACAAGCTAAGAGAGCATATGACAATGACGTCGGAAGCTGCTGACATTGTTATCGAGCTCGCTCATCTTCTGTCTAAGTGGAGCTAACGGATAATGCCCCATCTCCATATCCAGAAAGTTCACAACTGCCGACCCATCGGGAAAGGTTGTTAACCTGTTTGATGTCAGTTGCGGGGGAACCCGCCCAGGCTCCGGGGTTAGCAGAACCGGATACTGGACATACATTGGAACAGCTCATGGAAGATAGTTGGAGAAGGCTGATAGAACCAAAAAGAAAACATAAAAGAGAAGATACATAATTAAATAAGGTAAAGAAAAAAACATTGCTTCATAAGATTTGCTATGTGTTTGATTATTTATTATAGTTTAGTATATAATATAACCATTATATATTAATGTATTAAAATGTAAAGAACCACGGTTTAGAGCCCAATCAAACTAGAACCGATGGCTTAGTTCGGTTGTCCAAAAAGTTGGAATCTATTGTATTGCTTTTGTTCGAAGTTGACCCTAGAACCGATACTCAAACACTGGGAAGCTGCAAAAGACTTTGTACTGGTTCAAACAATTAAATTTTCACTACGTATGGGAATGATTGCAACAGTCGATGTTATGTATGAAATTAATATTGATTGGTTAAAATGGAGAGCGGCACACATTCTATGTGATAAAAAGATACCATTAAAGTTGAAAGGTAAATATTATTGAGCATCAATTAGACCTATTATGTTTTAAAGTTTTGAGTGTTGGGGAGTTAATCAATATGTCCACAAGATATCTGTAAATGAAGATGTTGAGATGGATGAGTGGTATCACAAGAAAAGACCGTATACATAATGAGGTTATTAGAAACAAATTGAGAGTAAATCATTTTAGATGATTTGGATATATAGATATGAAAAACTAGATTGTAAAAATGTTAAAAGAGGAAGAGGATGACCACAAAAGTGTTAGAAAAAACAATAAACAATGATCTAGTTTATATTGAGTTAACTGCCACCATGACACATGATAGGGTTTTGTAGAAACAAAAAATTCATGTATATATATATATATATATATATATATATATATATGTTTCTATATAAAGAGCCAAATTAGGTTATAACAACAACAACAACAAAGCCTTTTCCCATACTAGATAGGGTCGGCTACATGGATTCTTTGTTTCCATAGAGCCCTATCATGTGCCATGGTAGCAATTAACTCAATATAAACTAGATTATTCTTTATAGTTTTTTCCAATACTTTTTTGGTCGTCCTCTTAATCTTTTAACATTTTCACAATCTAATTTTTCATACCTTCTTATGGAGCATCCTTTGGTCGCCTTTCTACATGTCCAAACCATCTTAAACGATTTTTCTTCATTTTATCCTCTATTGGTGATACTCCCAATTGGTTTCTAATAACTTTATTATGTATACGGTCTTTCCTTGTGTGACCACTCATCTATCTCAACATATTCTTTTATGCTAAGGACATCTTTTGCACATGTTGATGATTAACTGCTCAAAACTCAAAATCATAAAACATACAGGTATAATTGTTGCTCTATAATATTTACCTTTTTAACTTTAATGGTATCTTCTTATCATGTATAATACCTAATACCTTAATATGTATAGTCATACAGGTTATCACGTATAATACCTAATACCTTAATATGTATAGTCATACAGGTATAATTATTGCCCTATAATATTTACCTTTTAACTTTAATGATATATTTTTATCACATAATACCTAATGCCCTAATATGTATAGTCATATTGTTCTACATATGAGAAGGTGTACCTACATAATTTCAAGCATTTCTTTAAAGAACTTTTTGTTTAAATATATATTCTTTCTCATATTTGAGGTTTTACAATCTAGTTCAAATAACTCTAAGCACTCTATTCTTCTTTGTCCACATTTTTACCTCTAAATACATTACTAAAAGTCGATGTTGAGTAGTTAAGCTTTCTCCTTTAATTACCTTGCAATCTTTACAACACGATCTATCTTTTTTCTAAAAAAAATTAATCAATTTGTGTTGTGATAAGCTACTCTTATAAGTAATTAAATGTTCATCTCATTTTTTGAAGATTGTATTGACTATAAAGAGATCAAATGCCATAGAAAAATGTAAAATCTCCCTACCTTCCTCATTTATATCCCCAAAACCAAAGTTTCCATGAATACCTTGATATCCTAATACCTCTTTATCGATATGTCAATTTAAGTCTCCTCCTAAACAAATCATCTCCCTTTGTGGAATCCTTTGAATCACCTTATCTAACTCTTCCCAAAAAGTTGTCTTTATATTATCTTCTAATCCTACTTAGGGTGCATAAGCATAAAGTATATTGAAAACCTTTCTACTCCTAACACTAATTTTACCATAATAATTCGGTCACCATATCGTCATATGTTTACCACACCATCCTTTAAATATTTATTTATAATAATACCAACTCCATTTCGAGCATTTTCCTTTCCTTAATATCATAATTTAAAACCATTTTTATCAATCTCTTTTGTTTTTTCTCCAACCCACTTTGTCTCTTATAAACATAAATTATGAATCTTTCTCATCATAGTATCTACCACCTCCATTAATTTATCGGTCAATGTTTCAATATTCAAAGTACTAATACAAATCTTATTATCTAGGATCAACTTACTTATCCCCCATATCCATTCATTCTGAAAATGCGATGACGAAAACCCTTGCTGTAACTTGTTTACTATATTCGGGTGATAATGTAGCGGGACAAACTTCTTTACTCGTACCCATCTATGCTGCAATTGATTCATTATATTCGAGCGAAGTTTTATATCCATACATCACTAAGAGAAAACATCCCAACATAATATTCATAATTGGTAGAATTCATTTCGGCAAAGTTTTATGCAGGTTACCAAAAGGCTAACGCAACCCTCCTTTATCCGGGCATAATTGGTAGAATACATTCATACATGCCTATTCAATGTTTATCGCCATTGCGTAATGAAAAAGGTAGAAAAGAATAGATGTTTTATCTTATTTAATTCTTGGATATCAAAATAAAAATAAGTTATTAGCTTATCTGAAAGCAATTTTTACACATGACGGTAAGATATGAAGCGAACTATACACAGTGCTGTGTATCATGCTATTAAATTTGAGAATAATCATGTGCATGCCTGCTTTATCCTAAAATATGTTGAGTATGTTTCATGCTTTCCAACTAAACACTTCTCATGTCAATTGTTCGTGTATGGCATTATTCACATTTTGTTAGTATCTGATAAATATATAAAACATGATATATATATATATATATATATATATATATATATATATATATATATATATATATATATATATATATATATGTATATATGTATGTATGTAATATTTAAGTGGATAGTGCTCCATGCAATATCAATGCCAAACTATATTCTGCTCATAGTTGTGACATGTAATTCGTTCTTACAAGACGATGCTTTCCAAGTGTGCTCCTATATGTACCAGTGTACTTGACTCCCTCTTCCTATAGGTGAGACATGAATCAAATGAACACAAGGAAAATAACTTAAGTTTTGCGCTTAATGATTCCACTTCATGATGATTAAGTTCATGTGAAGAAAGAAGCTTTTTTATGGTACAAGAGGGAGGCCGAAGCGAGATGCACGCCGTGTATTGAACTCATGACCTTCAACTTATGAATGGACCATGTAGCCATGTGAGCTAATGCTCTCTTGAAGAAACACGTTTCGTTCCTTCTAATCTATGCTCATCTTTCAAAACATATCTTTCAAACAGAAAAAGTTGAAGAAATGAATCCAGGAAAAATGCTATCTAACTAAACTTTCTTAGTAAGGCTGAAGAGAACGTAGCATCTCACTTACCAGTCTTCTCCACAAGCCATACCTCCTCTTTTTTTTGTTATGCAAATCAAGCAACTAGTAAGTGCAGTGAATTTAATACAAGTAAAATGTATTATTTCAGCATATCGATGATTTCTTTAATAGGTGTCATCTTCCTCTGGTATCTTACCTGTCACAATTTCCATATAACACCACGCAAAGCTATATAAGAGATCTTCTCCTCCCATGCATCACCACACAATAGAAGTTTCTCTTTTCCTTGTTCAAACTAGTTTCCAATCTACTGTCATGCGCAAACTTTTCAGGTACCTTTTGTTCCGTTGTCACTCATAATACAAACACACACATATATACACAAATACATGTAATATGTATATTATGTATGTATACGCATGTATGAATGTATATATGTTTATATTTATGTCTTGCATATCTCTTTTCCAGCTGTATCATCTCTAGAAGATAACGCTACTAAGTGCAATGTGAAATATTAAAGATCTTAGCTAGAGACATAGAATGAATGACCACTTCTTGAAACAATGGCAAAAGCGGGCAATTCTTGGTAACAACTGGTATGCCAGAAGTGCGTTCTTCCCGGTCCTCTTGTTCTGGAGGTCCTGCCAATGCTCTACCAGAGCTTTGACGTGCCGTGAGATTTTGAAAAATATAATTTCGGTATTCAGAGGTTCCACCCCCTCTATTTGTAAACTGAGAAGATTCAATAAGAAGTGCTGTTCATTTTCGAAACCACACTTATGGTGATTTTCTTCAATTTCAGGAACATGTTATAAAAAGCAGCAGCATAATTCCTAAGGGTTTCTAAAGCCATGTTACCTCTTGTTCTATTCCTTCATCTTAGAGAACTAAAGCTCTCAATGGAATTAGATGCCTTTTGAGCCAAGTTGGTGCTTGGTTTCGTTCACATGGTTTAAATAGCTCCCTCTGTGTGTGTGTGCGCGCGCGCGTGCCTGCATGCATTTGTGTCTAAGGGCCACTTTTTCAGCAAGTTTCATACTCTTCTTAACGGGCGGACTACAGAGTTAAAATCCTTTATTTTCTTTCTATTATTAGATCCTTGTACTGTTAAGAACCACCTGATTATCTGTACCCGTATCCTTTTCCAATGTGCTTCATATCATGGTTGTCTGGGGCATCCTTCCTACTTCTTTGCCTATCCTTGAAAGCTTATTCGGATTTCAATGCATGTTTGACTATTCATTTTATAATTAATGACTTTATTCTTTTCTGCATTTATTTATTCAGAGAATACCGAGTATGAACAGTATCAAAGGATGAAGTTGGAAGAGGAAGGGCAAGAGGATATTTATTTTCTCATTTAAATGGCTATTTCACATTTGATGTAAAAACAATATATATATATATATATATAGAGTGAGAGAGAGAGAGAGAGAGAGAGCATAGTTCATGCCCACAGTCATTCTTGCTTTAGTCCACATCAAGATCTCCAATGTCCGATGTGCATGATCAAGGATGGAGTTTGAATTTAAAAAGCATATGAAAAGTACAATGATATTTTTTATTAAATTCAAATGTTCACAGTTGATCAAACGATTAAGCGGATTTGAGCATAAATAGTGTAGGTGGTGGGCACATATAATAATTTCTCTCTAATATTATATATATATATATGCATAAAGTTGGGACTTTATAGGTTCCCTGAACTCTTAATACTATGTTAGAGGTGTTGTGCATATTAATATTTCAAATGAAAGGGAATGTTCTTGTAAATTGTGACCAATACTAAGTATATAAACAGTTATTTCAAATCCAGAGGGCATTCCAACAACTTTATGCAAGGGAGAGTTTGTTTTTTTGTGTAATAGTGGAGAAAGTTGACATATGAGTCCCTCTTAGTTTTTTTTTTGAGTGATGGTGGAAAGTTGACAGATAAGTCACCCTTAGTATGACTACATAACAGCACGTAAAATTTTCACCCCATACAGCTTCTCGTTCAATTCTTTCCAAGGAATTGGGCCCTTTTCCGAGTTTAACCCGAAGGAAAACTAGACCCCAGCATTTTCTTTCTTTGGGAGAAACAACAAGTCCTAGTATATTGGACCAATGTGGAGATTCCTTCCAGTGAGAGACGCAAGAAATTAGTAGCAATATCAGATAGTAAGAGATAACCATTCATAATGGAAAGGCTCACAAGCGTCCGACTTGGAATTTGTATCTAGAGCTCCATATTACATGATATTAAGTTTTATCAAGTAACTCGAAGCATTTTATACTTAGCCCGCCACAAGGCGCACCCGGAGTTCGAGTTCTATCCTTCTCAAGATAAACCCCATTGAAATGCATCCCCATGTAGGTTAGTAAATGATTAATGTGTAGGCCTTCCTTGCGGTCTTCATTGATGCAAGATTGTTCATACTAGAACAATTTTGCACTGCACAAAGAAAAATAGCTCACCTGGCCAGAGAGTTGAGTAACAAGTTAGAGTCATGAATTCGATAACCAGGGTGTGCTTCCAGTTTTGCCTCGTTGTAACCGAGAAAAAATGAAAAAACTCACTGAAATAGAGATTTTGGTTCTCAAATTAGGTGTCTCCTTTCTTTACATAGATCTTAGCTGCTGCTGAAGAAATTTCTCAATCCATCCATAAAGGAGACATGTCACTTGATTCGTGAATTAAGTAGTCCTTCCATATGACACTTAGGGCATTTGCTAAACTGGTTATTGAATATAAGCAGCATATTAGGAATTAAGTTTATGCTATATGAAATGAATTCACAGCGTATGCATTTTATCTATACATTAATCAACAAGTCTCAGCAACAAGTGAGCGTAACTGACAAAGATACTTTTGTTGACAGAATCTGATCAGCCAACAAAACTACAAGCTGCTTCATCTATTCCAAAACGCTGGAGCAAATATGAACCACCCCAGATTCCACTCATTTCATGCTCTTCAAGTATTACGTGGAGGAGTCGAGAAGATGCATGATGTCAAGTTGTTTCTGCAGTGGTCATCAATAAGGAAACCGATGTCCAAGCTAATTAGGCCATTATAAGATGTGATCCTTGATGAAGTTTGGATCTAAAGTCTCATTTAGAAGAAGCTGGTTGGCAGATATCAGGCCTCTTATGTATAATATAAGAGCTTCTGGGGTTCATGCTTGAGACACATAAATAAGGAAGAAGTTTCAGTGTACGAGTTACTTGGTGTACCCAATAGCAAAATGCAGTAAAGCCCTAGCCCTCATGAGGAACTGCGCAGTTGATATTTGCACCTCTTACGTTTTGTAACTGTTACAGTTTTTTTCAGAGTTCATTCTTGATTTCAATGTAGAGGGAATTCAGAATGTAACAAATACGAAAGGGTTCCTTACATTTACATTTGGTGTAACCAATATCCAAAACCAAGCATTTTCCAACACTAAGTGGGATCAACTGCAAGGATTCTAGGTTGCCACTGAGTTTGATCTTGTGCCATGTTTCATTGTGCAAAAGACTACCAGAAAAATAAATATGCATACAGCTTACTAATCAGCGTGCAATGTTTAATCAATGGATTCTACTGACCATAAATCCAATGCAAGATCAAGTTGCTCAATGGATGACACCAGGAGGCATCTTCCTGAGGTGAATCCATGCACCAAGTTCACTTGATTCGCATGGGCATGGGTCACGGCCCAGGAAACCTGGTCAAGTCCCTAAAACTGGGTCTGTTCGAACTCGGGTAACAAAGCAGATCCTTCCGCAACCACTCTCACAGTATATCTAAGTTACTCCTTTCACTGCCCTCATTCATTTCAAACGGGCAAAGTTTATGGTTTTCAACATGTGGAGGGCTTTGCTTATATCTGTATACATTGCAATATGAGTTAATAGGAAACGCATCCTCCAATGGGTCGAGAAGAAGACCTTTTCTCGCTCGACTTGTGCTATGTGCACCTCGAAGGGAGGGAAGTGTTCTCTCCCATGTCAGTATGGCTGGGCATAGCATAGCATTTACCCCATTAACATTAAGCTAGGTGATGGAAGACGACTAAGAAAGGTAACACCAAAGATGGAAAGGTAAGAACAATGAAAAGCCTTTTCCAACAGATATTAATCTGAAACACTCGTCTCATTACTACTTCGAGCTCTGCACACCACACGTTGCAGGCCTCCATGGCTCGTTCTAGATACGAAGAATGCACCAAAAAATTGTAGAGAATAAAGTCGATTAATGTGGTCAGAGCTCAATACTCAACAGCAATATCAGATGAGTGTTTGCCCCAAGTACAGAAATGTAGGCATACAATGATGCAGCAGAACACATTCTAACAGTATGACAGCAATTCACGTCATAAAACATTGCATTTTCAGTCTCCACTGGCACATCCCTTGCACCCACAATGCGCGCACTCTATAACCTTCTCCTCTCTCAGGTGCTTTGGCACTCTGCACACGCATGTCGTGCCGAAGTTATGGTCACGAGGCTGAATGCATCTTAAGCAACAGAGCCGTTCATAACCGGGCTGAAAACACAAATTTTCAAGCAATCAATCATGTTTGGCTTATGACATCACAGAAAGAAAAACCGTGCAAGGCCATGGGAAGTGAAATAACAGAGATTTTCTTGTTCAACCACCATGAACAAAAGAGGAGAGCTGGTAAGAGACTGACCAAGAAAAGAAAGAGGAAAAAGTAACGTGTTGTACTTCACCTTCTTCCATTTGGTGATGAGGTTGCGATCAACATAACCTTGGTCCAAGCAGAACTCATAGAGCTCTTGTGAGATCTCCTTTCTTCTGTAATAGAGATCAAATACGTAGCGGCTCTTCTGGTGGTTTATCCGGAAAATAGGCCACAAGGCCTCACATTTCCTCTTACCATCGGGAGGATCTAATTCAGCTGTTGGAAGATACACAAGTAAGAAAGAAAGAATACAATAACAACTACTACTAAGCCTTTTCTCATACTAGATGGATTCTTTGGTTTCACATATCTCTATCCTGTGCAATGCTAGAAGTTAACTCAATATAAGCTAGATCATTCTTTATTGTTTCCTTCCAAAACTTTTGTCATCATCATCTTCTTCTTTTAACATTTTTACAATTTAGTTTTTCATTTCTTAAGGAAGCATCCTTTGATCGTCTTTCTACATGTTCAAACCATCTTAAACAATTTGTTTGTAATAACCTCATTATGTATACGGTCATTCTTGTATGACCATTCATTCATATCAACGTCTTCATTTGTGCTACGGATATCCTTATGGAGATCTTTTGTACATATTGATGATTAACTACCCAACACTTAGAACCATAAAACATAGCAAGTCTAATTACTATTTTATAATATTTATCTTTCAACTTTAATAGTATCTTCTTATAACATACAATGACTAAAGCCCCTCTCCATTTTAACTAACCAGTATTAATTTTATGCATAACATCTCTATCAATTTTTTCATCACTGTAAAAAATTGACTCTAGATATTTAAAACTTTCTTTTTAAGGGATGCAATATATGCCAATATTAATTTCTATGTACTCTGCAGTATCCAAAAGATCAAACTTACATTCCATATATATATTTTTTGTTCTATTAAGTTAGAAGCCTTTACTTTCTAATGTTTCTCTCCATAGTTCCAATTTCAAACTTACATTCCATACAAGCCTTTACTTGAATATACTTTGTTAACTCATCAATGACCAATATAAATAAATATGGATTTAAAGTTATCCCTGATATAACCCAATATTAATTTCAAAGGAGTCTTTCAATCCTTCATGAGTCCTCACACATGTTTTTACACCATCGTACATGTCTCTTATAAGATTTATGTATGTCAATGAGATACCTCTCTTTTCTAAGGTTTTCCAAAGAATACCTCTTGATACTTGATCATAATTTTTTTTTAGATCAATAAATATCATATGAAGGTTCTTTTTTTTGCTATAAAATGATTCATAAGATGTCTCAATAGGTGAATCACTTCAACAATAGATTTGTCGAGCATGAATCCAAATTGGTTCTATATTGTACTCAATACTTATCTTAACCTATATTCGGTAATTCTTTCTCATAATTGCATAATATGATGTGCTAACTTGATACCTCAGTGATTCACATAATTCTAAATGTCTCCGTTGTTCTTATATATTGGTATAAATGTACTCGCTCTCCATTGTTCGGACATCTTTTGAGTTCTCCGGATATCTTTTAAGTTCTCCATATTTCATTAAATAGTCTTATGAGCTAAATAAGCCCATATCTCCTATGATTTTCCATTCTTCTATATGAATATTGCCTTGTCCTACAGATTTGCCAACATTCATATATTTAAGAGCCTTTTTGACATCATTCTTTTGAATACGTGGATAGAAATTTCGGTTTATATACTTTTGACTAACTTTCCTAAGGTAATACTAACATTTGTATTTTCAATAAAAAACTTATAGAAATAATTTTTCATCTATTTTTGATATCATCATTCACCACTAAAATCTTCTCACATCTTTGATACATCTAAGAAAAGTAAATTAACGAAAGTAAGAAAGAAAGAATAACAACTAAACCTTTTCCCATACTAGATGAGGTCAGCTACATGGATTCTTTGTTTTAGTAAGAAAGAAAGAATAAATTAAAAAAAGATATGCAAATATAATATTAGATAATCAATGACAAATAAACACTATTCAAATTTTCATGGTGGGGACAAATCTCAGTATATTTTAAAGGTTAACATAAAAAACTCTCAAGCCCAGAGCATCAATTCTTGTGTACATGTGACATAAACAGCCCTTTATAAATACCAAAAATTTCACCTTCCTAAACACCGTGACAAGAATCCCAGCATTTTCAAACCTTTGAAACAAACATTTTTGAGGTAGCATGACAAAAAACTTCATAGTGTCAAGCCAGTTAATCTAGAGAAGATAAAACAGAACCTTCTCTCATTTGACCTTCCAACTGGCGGAGTGTTGGCTCAATAAGCTCCCAACCTTCTGGATACTTGATACCACTCCTCCTTATTTTTGGCATTTCCAGAGCCTCCAAAGTTCCAAATTTCTCTAAGTCTTTGACAAACTAATGAAACAAATGAGAAGACAAGAAGTTCAGTATTGTGATTATTTAATTCATTTTTGCAGAAAGAATATGAAACCTCACAAAGCAGGAAACAATACATATGCAATAACTATGAAGCTGTAGATCAATGACCTAAGAAACTTGTGTAAAAGAAAGACAATTACTACAACTCAAAATACAGATACCGAATCAAGAGAATTTTCATATGCATATCAGAAAAGTATTGCTATGCACAGGTTGGCAATATGAATGTAAAGTACGTTGGTAAAATCAGCCTTGGAAAGCACCCATTCAGAATCTCCTATGGCACCCTCAACATTTTCGTTCAGACTGAAGTATAATCTGAAACTGACCAACAAGAGAAGGAAGATAGGTAAAATCTAGACAACAGATAATAAGGATAACCTAAGAATGTTAATATGAACTGTTAGTGCAAATCTAGGGGCAGTAGTCCTGAGGCGGGTGTGATAACGTGACCACCATCATAAAAGCAGGTATTAAGTCCAAAACTCGAGGGTGACAACTTTCAGGTGCAAAAGTTTCCTTGACAATTTCAGAAGTACAAGCTTCTAGTTGTCATTCAAAAAGACTTTCAGTTTCAGGTACAGCGACAATTTTTACAATGGAGACTACAAAGATTGCATTCTGCTGATTAAAATTTCTGGAACATGAAAGACATGTTCCAAGATGCCAATTTTACGAGGATATTAGCATGTAGAATGAAATTGCAAGTAATGAATAAACAAAATAGTTGTTGTCGGTCCTGCTGAATGTATTCGCTTTAGTCTTTCTTATTAGAATTCCTGTTTCTTGTTTTAATGCTCTTCGTCAATGATAGAAATGATCATGCAGTGGTCAAGTAACTTAAGGAAAGGCCAGTGTAACTGCAAAAAAGGATAAACTGATTCTTTCATATCAGACAAGCTCACAGTTTAAATATTTTCCTTCCTTGCAGAATAATGGCATGCAGTAGTTTCTAGAGCACTCAAAAGTTCAAAGGCATTGTTCCTCTAGAAAATGCAGCACCAACAGTCTTAAAGTATGAAAACAAATTAGACCAACAATAGCATTCTTATTGAGACCCAAAAACTTCATATGTTCCTTGGTAAAATGCAACCCAAATAGACCATGATAACTGGGATGTAAACTAAAATAAACAACTTTCAAATAATAGTGAGGGCTTGATGCTGTATATTTATAAGGACAAATACGGTACTCATATTGTTTGCCATAGGTTGCATGGACCTGTTATATCTAGTTTTGGTGTTTTGGTTATGAACCTGAGCAAATGAATCCTTGGTAAGGTCCAACAATGTGTGCTGAAAATGTAGATTGAATTAGCTTTTGTATTGGAATTTGGAAGGTGAAGTTTTCAAGAGATGGCTTGTGATACATTCTTGAAGATTGTTCAGAAATGAAGACTACGTTAAAGATTGTTCAAAAATACAAGAGAAAGTTTGTGATTGTTCAGGCAAGAATAATCTTTTAGTTATTTACAGTCTTTGCCATGTCCATTTTATTTTCATTTGTCGTTTGCTCTAGTGATGTTGCATGTCAACATGATTGCTAAGTAGTACACGCATACTTAAAGAAACTGAAAGTATTATGCACTATTGCAAGATATTCTTGCCTCATGACTATCAATTTTGAATACTAGCAAATGAAGTGTAGTTTTCAATTGTCTTATTTTAGGTTAATATAGGTTTAGGCTTTAGCATGAATAATTTGGACAGAATCATAAACCATTACACTAATGCTTACTCTTAGATTATATGAGATTATTTTTGAGAGGTCTGCTATTGCATAATACTAACTCCGCCCGTGTAAGAGATCACCCTTGCATGACCGGTCCCAAGCTCACATAAAGGAGGACGGTTGTGTTAGGCTTCTGACAGCCAACATAAAACTTTGTCGGACTTACCATGGATTCTAAAAAAAATCTATGTAGCCGACCCTATTGGGAAATGAAGTTTGTACTTGGTGTTGGTCAATTAGATAGGTAGATCAAATCACACATTGAAATCAACGATAACCATCTATAATAGTCTCTCAGGTCTATATCCGTTCGCTCCATATACTTCCTCAATCCAAAAGATTCTTTTGGAGTTTGCTTTGGTTAAGGGCTTGGGTGCCTCTTTCCCTGAGAACGGTTGATAAGCAACGGGACCAGGCTCGTACGAACTAGTATAAGAAAAAGTAGTAGCACGAAGCTACCCAAGCGAAACAAGATTATGACAACAACACACAGCGACAAGAACAAACAAGTTATACAAAAAATTTTAGAATGGGAATGTATTTGGATTAGAGACCTAACGTGCATCATAGGAAAACCAAATTGCATCAGAAAAACAACATAAAGAGTAGTATTATTCGCTCTCAGTTCGAATAAAGAACCTTCACAAGTTTAATCATGATAATTAAGAGCAATTCAATGTTCAAAACAAGAAAATCCGTGACTTATTTCTTAACCAAACAAAGCTACAACGTAAATAGCTACAATCTTTCGACCGAGAAACTAAGAATGAACGATTTTGAACTCTAACGCAAGCACCGCAGGACTGATTTTCAAATCCAAAGTCAGTCAGAGTTCGGAAACCTAAAAGAATTTTCAGCAGAACAGTGGCGCGGAATCCTCATCGTGTTTGAGACATTTGACACCCAAGAAATCCAATACTCAATCGAATCCTAATGGTGGTGGAATCACAACGAAAAAGAAATTCTTGAGAAGAGAAGACGACACCTATGAGGAAACGCAGGGCAAGGAGGCTTTCCGACAGGGTGGGGCAATGGATTTTAGAGGCAAAGAGGAAGACGCCTCACCGGAGAAGAAGTTCCTGCACCCGTTGAAGCACGGTGAAGTCCAGAAGCTTCTACCAACACCTGATATTGGCCAAGTCTCTACCGAGAATGCCTTCTTATGAAGCAAATTCTATGGTGTCTGTCCATGAAAAGCCTCAAGCAACTTCTTTTTCTCTCTTACAATGAGTAACAATTGGAATTGAGAGTATATGGATCTTTCATCCTTTATCCGTGAAGCAATCTTCTTTAGCATTGATGCACTTGATCATACCAAAGCTTTGAAGTCAAGCATGCTTGGGCGAGAATAGCACAAGAACATGAGGGCTTATAGGAGTTTCTGTTCTGGTTCGAGCTCAACATTACCTAAAACCGTAAAAGAATATTAGAAAAATCAAAAACCATAACCGAACGGAGAATCCTCGGTTCTGGTTACGGTTCTCGGTTCGATTAACCGGCTTTTGAGACCATGTGGTTTCAATTTGAACTGCTGGTGTGGTTCCAAACTGAACATGTCTAGCCTCCCCACCGTAGTGCAGAGGAAAAGCAAAGTATAAAAAACTATCTCAATAGGAAAGGAACCAGCTGCTATAAAGGGTCCGAAAGGATCAAAGCCCAACCTCTTGTGTTTGGATCTGATTGCTGTCGGAACCGGATCCCTGTGTCTGATTGTTTGTTCAACGGCAGGGCGCTCTAGTATCATTGCTGCCGGCGGTGGGGAGTTCGACTTCCAGAAGGTGCATGTATGGTGGTGTGTTAGGCTTCGGTCTCCTTTTCTAAGCAAAAGAAAAAAGGAAAAAAACTCTTAAATTTATAACGTATATTTTATCGAAAGAAGTCTATAGAACTTGAGCACTTATCATTTGACTACTCGTGTACTCATTCAGTTAGTTGGACTAACATGGTTTTCTAACATATACATGCATTAGTTATATATATTTAATGAAATTTACATGAGTGAAGCTGAACCAAGGATTCCATGTTCATGTTCATAGTTATATGTATTTAATGAAATTTACATTAGTGAAGCTGAACCAAGGACTTCATGTTCATGTTCAGCTTAATGTGTTAGCTTGCATAACAAATAAACACGAAGAAACTCATCATGATTCAAACCAAGCTCTAGACATGAATCATGAGTTTCACATTGGGTGTCGATCGTCACAACGTCAACAAGGGGAGGTTGACCACTAATGTAAGGGAGAATATAAACCATGAGAGAGAGAGAGAGAGAGAGAGAGAGAGAGAGAGAGAGAGAGAGAGAGAGAGAGAGAGAGAGAGAGGGAGAGAGTGGATCCTGCTCAGGCTGAAACTGGCTCAATCATTACTTGTGCAATATCTGCTTTTTCAATAAGCAATCTGTGTTTTAAGTAATATGTTGCTCTTTTATAGACTTCCAGTCTTGTTATTTGCATGAATTGCACCGCCACCTTTCGGCAGTTAACTGTTTGGGAACCATTGATACTGAAAGTTAGACACGACACTGCTTGCTCCAAAAAGAAACCCAAGAGACTCACTCAAGTAGAAAAATTTATGGCAAGAATGGGTTTACACAAAGTAAGTGTCCATGATCAATCAATTAAAGAAACAAGTAGTGGAAATAATAGATATTTAACCTCAAAACACCATGTGATAAGATGCATAAATATGCCAAAGGGTTCCTCTAGAACTACCTATGCGGCTCATGGAGGAAGTCATTAGGGAATCAGTAAGTTCATCAAAGAAATGAAATAACTTTTAATTTGTTCTATCGTAGTTTACTTTTTGTTTTTAATTCTTTTTGGTTACAAGAGGAGGCTGAAGCCTAACACACACTAATACATGCATCTTTTGGGAGTCAAACTCTCAACTAATAATAATACTAGAGTGCCCTGCCATTGAGCTAACACTCATTTCAGTTTACTTTTTGTTTTGAGATCTTCTCCCCACAAGGATAATGTTCTCTTTTTCTTTTGGTTTTTCGCTCTAGTGGGTCCCATCTCCTCGAGATCTCACACCTTCCGTACCATGTTTCTTAGGATCCTAAAAAAAACTTATTAGGATACTCTTCGGAGGATTATGAGGAGTCAAGAAATTAAGAAAACCAATGAAAAAGTTACAAGAGATGATTGAATATATGGCCACTATACATTGTTCGCCCCACCTCAAATGGTTGAATAGACAGTTCACCCCATCCCATGAAAAATTCTAAATCTACCACGACCACAACTGGTGTCACTTTGATATGATAGAAGAAAGTTACCCCAAGATCCCCATCATGCTAAGGGTGTTATGAGAGATTCAATATTCCATATGTCTACCACAACAGGTAAACTCATGGTCGACCCGAAAAGCCCCATTTCATGTATCTAAAATTACGCGGCAGAAGTACCCAGAGCGATGGCCCAACAACAGTCTGCCGTGGAACGAGTTCAACTCCTAGTGGCTTTGGCCTCCCGTTGTAACAGAAGAAGAAGAAGAAGCTACACCGCTGAATCGGCAGTCAACTGGTGGCATAAATGAGAGATGCCAATGGATTCCCGTCTGGCATAGGAAAGTACCGATTCCGGCAGTGCATTTCCTACCCTGTAGGGAATCCAAAGCCCACAAATGCACTAAGCGTACCAATTAGTAATTGAAAGAAGAAAAAACCAGCAATCAATTATTGGAAGGATCACCATTTGCAAGAAATATGGCCTGCAAAGCTCAAAACAAGCAACATTAATAGCCCTTGGCCCATCTGTCTCTCTTAAATTCGCCAGATTTTAGACGGTTCGCTTCCCGTTTGTCAATCTTTGGAGAAAGATCCTCTTTGGTTTCCTCTAGTCCATCTTGCTTAATGTACTTATCTTTGATCTCATGTAAAGATATGCCACAATGGCAATTAACACACTGTGTAGAGATGGATCGTGGTGGTGTTTAGAGGTGGCAATTTTGGACCCGACCAGACAACTCTATCTGTGAAGAATCTGTGTCTAGGTTAGGGGTTATAGGATATTCCGGATAAGGTCCAGGTCGTTCAAAAGTGATCCAACAAAAAACCGGGGGTTGACCGACCTACAATATGTATATTATAGGTCAACCTGTTTTGACCTGGACCCGAGCTGCCTGCCAGGTTTAACAACCCCAGTCGTGATTCTCATTATTTTTATGTGGATATTGAATTTGATACAATATTTTGAATTAATATTAGGTCAACCTGTTTTTTCTGTTATGTACAATATTTTCATCACAGCCAGTACTAAACCTACAATTGTGTCCACACAAGTCCAGCTGCCCCAATTGGCCTAGTGAGCCAATCTGTGTTGCTAGGGTCCATTCAGTATCTATTAATGGTACATAATGGGACCATTGAGTGTCTCACTCAGGCATTAGTGTCTGTATTTGACCTTTTCAAGGGCAAATTGGTGTTTTAGTTTCAATGAGAGGTTGAAGCCTAACACACACACATGCACCACCCGAACTCGCCACGAGCCCTATGGGTGAGCTAATGTTCACACGCACACACACTCACACGGTTTGGATTCAGTTTTTCGATCTCGCATTGGGAACCTATCCAGAGTGAAATCTGATTATGTACATGTGAATAAGTTGGATTCAGTGACACTAGGGTCCAACCTGTTGACATCCCTATCTGAAAATCTTTTCTATTGGTCATTATTCTCTCGGAATCCCCAAGACCACATGCTTATAACACTGCTCAATTGGCATGAGAACACCACCATCACATGGGATTTATCAAGTGGCCAAGAGAGAGAGAGAGTTCTATGCATTCGTTTTATTACATAGAGAATTTGAAACAACGCTGGCCACCAACAAAGGATGGTGTGGTTTGAGAGAGTGTACATAAAACATCTCACACAAGTTTTGAAGCTTCTTCTGTACATTGGTCAGCAGTGGGTTCAGGAGGGCTGGACAGGGGCCTGTTGGGCGAGGACTCGATGAGAAGATGAGTAAACTTATCCAGAAGCTCACCGTTCGTCTCTGTCAAGAGGCGTTTTCCTCCAAATGGAAGAGACTCCACAGCCTTCTCCTTGAGCATACTCTCCCCTGCTGCCATTAGTGCAGCAACTCCCTTGGGAGATGAGTTATCTGTTTCAGTGTTTTTCGTTAGGAAGCCATTAGCCTGCACCAAGACAGATGGCAAAATCAATAAATCCAGTTCGAATTATTAATCAACATAGAGAATAATATATAGTAGCATGAACCATAATTACCAATTAATGAAAGAATCCTTCTCATATATCAATTTCGTTTTTCTTTTCTTTTATAGGGAAGATGGGGTAAAGGCAAACCCCTGATGCACACCCCAACTCACATGCATGGCCTTCACTAAAAGGTTCTTGTGAGCCAAACACCTAACCAGGAAAACCTCCCGTCTTTGTTCCATAGTTCTGTTACTGATCTCTCGAGTCAAGAGTACAAACATAAGGCTTTCCATTTTCCCCAAAAAATCAATTAAATTTAGCAGAAAATTTTTAAAGAACACCATAAATTAGAACAGAATGTAAAATTATCATATGAATAAATCACAAATACCAAGTGAAGTATATCATTTGTTGTATACAACACAGGCTAGTCTCATCAACAGCCTGGTGTATGAGAGAGAGAGTGCGTGTGTATTGTGTACTGTGTGTGCGGCGTGGGCATGTGTGCACACGTCTGTGTGCCAGTATTGTGTAGAATAGGGATGTCCTAATGTGTACTGAAACGGGCACCTGATTAATGGCAGGAAAAGTTAGGTGGATGAATATACATAGCAGAAAGTAGGTGTATGTCTGGGATTTCGCCATAAATTCCATGTATTTTGATGACTTGCCCAAAGACCTACATGCACACTCAAGCATGCACACATGCACATGCATATACATTCACTAAGCACCTATATTTCTCAATATAAATCACTTACATGATATCGGATGACAAAACATTATAGTATCTCTATTGCTTATAATTCTTTAAAATATGGACTGGAGCTTATCGCATCACTATAAACAAAGACTGCGTACCTTGATTTCTTAAGAATGTGTATTTGTAGGTTTCACATAATTTAAGAAAACTCGACTTCAACCAAGTCTCAACAATGGAGACCCGCAAAACGCATGAAAAACGTGCAAAATCAATAATAACGCATTCTTGGTGTCTGACAGCACATGGTTTTGTGAAGTTCGGACCACCATCCTCTCTGGGCTTAGAGATATATTCAGTAGAAACTTGAAGAACCTTCATGAGAGAGAGAGAGAGACGGGAGTCTCCCATATGGATAAAAACTTCCAAAAGTTTGCAAGTTGGAACTCCGTAGAAGGCCTGTCGCCTTCCCGCAAGTGCATTTAAGCACACAGAGCCCATCTTCATTACTCCCTCAAAGAGAACTTGGGATATCTCAGAAATAGTACAAAGTCATCAAGTTCAAGAACTTGGTCACGTCTCATACATGTACATATATAACCCAGCTGAAGCAATCACAAAAGGAGTCAAGGCAGGGTTGCATAAAGCTAAGGAGTTTACGAACATGGTCGCATTTCATGTGACCCCAGAAAGCAAATAACTTTTTCATTTCTTTAGCTAAACTATGCTGCATATATTAGAAATATACAAAGTCAGAAAGGATACGACAACAGCTTTTGCCGGATACAGATCTTCATATTTTTTGTTCAAATAGGGAAAAAAGCTTATTATTCTTCGAATCAGCTTTCTTTTTATACTTCCGAAAAATATGCATACTCCTTCCTTCTGACCTTGCTTCTTTTGATAAAGAAGCTATCACGAACCCACTTTTCCTAAGTTCTCTGACTACCGTTTTTATGGTTGTTTACTCATTGTAATAAAAATGGATCCCTAATTTGGATCACGGACCCAGAGTCAATCCAATATTCACGACTCCCTTCTCGGAACAAGTGATGAGTGTGTATGTGCATGTTAGATATGAAGAGTGGCGATCTACGTTAATGCGGGGAATTTCGCCCCGGTCGCCGGTGAGAATCGCAGTCTTGGCGCCCAGAATCCAAATCACATTCTTGTGTGATTCCCGATCCAAACGTAGAAGAATACATAAATTTAAAGAAACCTGTTTGGCTGAAATTTTCAGGATCATATATGTGATGTTGATTGATCTCGGGGCTTGATGTTAGTATTTCCCCAACCATTGATTTCTATTGATAAAAAAAATTAGAGAACAGAGAAAAAGAGGGAAGAGTCTAAAACTAAAAGTTTTACCTGGATCCGGAGGTAGTTGGATCGGTTCCAAGAAAACGCATTCCCAATCACCTGATCCACCGTGTCCGACACGCCGTCCATCACGATCTCCACCACCGGTTTCGACCAACTCCCGCTGCCGCGCCCCCACCGCCGGCTCCCGCCGACGTCACCTCCATCCCCCCGCCGGACGGGGCCACATCCGACGGACAGAAGCAGCAAGTCTCCGACGTCTTCAACGCCAGGAAAATCGCGCTTGTTATGAAGAACGTGGGTGACGGCAGCGGCCGATGGGTTGTTCATCACGAGCCCGCCGTCGACTGCCTCGCACGCCGTCAGGCCGTCGACGGACTTGAGCCGGACCGGACCTAGCGAGCCAGGGGTCGCAGCCGTGGCTCGTCCAACGCGCCACAGCTCGAAGTCGAAGCTCGGTGACTCTACCGCGTCGGCTCGAGAAAAAACGAGCGGCGCGCCGCTCAGCAGATCGTAGCACGGCACCAGAATCGGCTTCACCGTGTCCCTGAGTGTCAATGCCTTCCCGTCCCGGGTAAAAACCTCCCGCAGATACCGATCCAGCCGACGGCCGGATCTCCGTTGCCTGAAAAATCCCGCCGGCTTGAAAATTCTTCCCAGACCCTCCGCCAGCTCCTTGACGGCCTCCTCAGTCGAGAACAGCGGTCGGCCTGAACCATCATCCGCAACAACCATTGACGCAAGGACGCCGCCGATCCCGGTGCCGGCAACTACATCAAAGTAATCGGCAATGCGGACTGTGTTGTCGCCGGTTTCAGCTTGAAGCCGCTGCTCAAGATGAACTAGCGCTCGGCCGGCAGCAACAGCCCGAAATCCGCCGCCGTCGATGCAGAGGATTCGAACTCTGTGGCAATTGAGGCACCCGGCTAGCCATTTCTTCTCTAGCTTGGAGAAGATGGAGTACGTGATCACTCGATTCAAATCCTCTTTTGCTTCCATTTCTGTTTTCACGAATCTTTTTCTTCGAAAACCAAACTGAATGCTCTAAAACAAAACCGAAATGCAAATCCAGAACACCAGAATCCTACCGCCAGACGAAAGATAGTTGATGACCAGATTATGGGGTGAGCGGTTTGTTCTACATCAAACGCCAAATGCGTTTTGCATGTAAGATTCCTGCGTTTTCCATGAGAGAGAGAGAGAGAGAGAGAAAGCCGATTCTGGCTTCCGTCAATTCCTCTTTTGATCGCTTGGCCTCTCGAGATGGATGAGAAAATATGCGGAGGCTTCAAAGACGCTAACTTCGTCTTTTATCTTTCTCTCTCTCCCCCCTATACGATGTTTTACTTGCCTCAATTTTCCTCTCTTTTAATTATCTTTTAATTTTTGGGGTAATAAATAACAAAATGCCAATTTTGTCGACCGACGACGGTTCAGCCCTTTGCCTTTTGAGTGTATTGAAATTACTATTTTATCTTTTTATTTTATTTAATTTAACACCGAACCTGACCTGAAACCGATTTTTAAGTTTCTTTTATCTTTTTATTTTTATTACGAAAGGCAAAAGCCGTACACCTACCAGGAGTCGAATGCAAGACGTTGAAGAGTAACACAAACACGCAACCCTGAGAGTCGAACTCTGCATCGACACCAATGGCCTCAAAAACACTCTTGTCCTAGGTTTGGCTCAAGTAGGTGATCATGAACCAAACAAGAAAGACTACAACACAACCACCCAGAACGTTAACTCAACTGGTAGGAAGGGAGTATTGACGCCGTCTGCATTGTTGGTGGGGAGTTCAACTCCTGGGGGTGGAGGGAGTATGTGTGTGCTAGGCTGCGGCTCAGAAAGGTATTTCGTGTCTTAGGTTTTGTTTGTATGATGTCATTCTGTTTCATATCAAGAACACTTAACACGATGACATCTTGATTTTTTCGTGTCATCCTGGATAGACACGAACACGAACTTTTTGGGTCATACCGTGTCAAATTCATTTCGGGTCTCTATCCTAACAATTACAGAGTCACGTCGGATCAGTTTTACATCCCTAGAATGGTAGTGGGCGGACCGAGGTGAGGGAAACCAAGGGATCCTTGGCGTAGGGGAAGGTGACAGTTTGGTTGTCACGGTCTATTTTTGGCCCGATTTCATGTGCCCGCTGTGCTGTAGAGAAAGGAATCCCATTTTGTGGTGTCCAACAATTTTCTAGAATATGAGGAAACTCAATTTATCCAAAATATCCTCATATTGGAATATCCTATTTTTTCCCTAGAAGTATTTCATATGCAAGTGTATAAAACGGGAAGGGAGGGACGATTCTTCCCTCAATACTTCAATTTAGAGCTGGTAAATGAACCCAGCTGCTCGTGATTTGGTTTGGTTAGGTTCGCATTGATGGGCTTGTTGCAGCTCATTGAATTGCATGTCAAAAATTTGCACCTAAACCCATATCATCAAGGTAATTATATCCCCATATTTAAGGTAAATGAAGGGAAATGCCTGCTTTTAAACAAAGAATATATTAGTTTTATTAAGTGAAAAGTCTTTCTTTTGAGTATAGTGGGGAGGCAGAAGCGACATGCATGGCTTTGGTATCGAACTCATGAACTTCATCTTGTGAATCAACCCCCTAGCCAAGTAAGCTATTGCTCTTTAGGTGAAGGCACCTCTAGAATAGGACCCAATTTGAGCTTATTCAGACTACTAAAAATCGTAATTTCTGATATTGTAAACAGAATTCTAACTATTGCAACAGTCAAAAAACTAAAGCCAGAATAGTTTTAGGTTGAAGAGTCAGAGTACTTCTCAAGCAAACAACAACTAACCTGTTTTCCATACTAGATGGGGTTGACTACATGGATTCTTTTTTTTACATAAAGTGTGTGTGATTATCAAATGAAAAAAATATGAGGAGAAAATAAAATTTAATGAAAGACTTATAATGCTTATTTTTTCATATCTAATCAATACCCCAACCTCAAATACAACAAATTTTATTCTCTTTTTCTTCTTGGATTCGATGGTTCATTAATTCAATGGTTTTTTTATTCGATAAGTTGTCAAAAGATATCGAGAACAACACCATAATCATGCTGTTTATAGAGAAAAAGAAAAAAATTGTGTCGAAAGTATTTTCAATATTTTTGGTAAAAAAAAGGCATGAACTTTAAGCTTCTTTCGGTGAATACGGAAAAGTTTCAACTAAGCTCCTTTGATTCGCTGTTTCGGTACACGTGTTATAGAATTGTTTCTCGAGTCAGCCCGGTCGCGTCCAAAACCGGCTCGTTGGATTCCTCATTCGGCTCAGGGTCTCCCCAACCCACGTCTGGGCCCACGGATCTCTACTGCGAATCATGTGGGCCCGAAGCTTGTCCATTCCTCCTCGACTAGTCGACCGAACGCCCACCCAGCCCACTGGGTCCGGACCCACTGCACCCTGACCGACTCCAATTGTTGGTCACTGGTGCGCCTCACTTGAAGCCCAATTATTTTTTTCCTCTTGGCTGTTTTTCTTAGAATAAGAAATCTATATATGGCTTCAGTGTTAAGGCAACAACCATCTTTGCATTATAAGTACCAAACTACAAAATGAAAATTATAATATAAATAACTTGAAAACAAATAATTAATTAAATAATTACACTTATCGTGTATGTAAAGACTTGGTTTTTCTTTTTTTAATGCTCAAATATAATAGAGGTACATTAACTTCAATAATTAAAACCAAACGATAGTATAAGGATGTTAATCAGTTCCGGGTCTTAGATTTTCTTGCCCCAACCAGTGAATTGAGGGAAGGGCTGGTAAACGAGCCGAACAAACAAAGGATAATGTTTGTGCTCATGTTGTTTGCTTAGTTTGGCCAAGCATGAGACTCAACAAATTCTGAGCTAAATGAGCTGAACATGGCACCGAGAGCGTTAGCTCAACGGCAGGGCAGTCTAATACTGTTGTTGCTGGTGGAGAGTTCGACTCCCAGAAGGTGCATGTGTGAGTGTGGGTGCGAGGTTTCGGCCTCCTCTTGTAACCAAAAAAAGAGAGAGGAAGAGCTCAACATGAGCTTAAGTAAAATTTCCATCATGTGATTTCCTTACCAAGTTGTAGCTCAATCCTTTCCATGTCAAACTATTGTCTTCTAATTTGAACACCATGGTTTTCTTTGTACGTGGGTACATAAACAAATTCAACTTTTCATTAGTCAAGCTCAATCAAACACCACCTATTCATACTCTATTCATGTACTTATGCTGAACCAAGCAAGAACGAGATTAGTATTATATATATATAATCACGTCCAATCATTTGTACATGTTAAAAACTAACTTTCTAACAATCAGAACCATAAAGTATAACGAGTCAAATTGTTGTTTATAATATTTACCTTTTAATTTTAATGGTATTTTCTTGTCACAAAAAATATCAACATAATATTTACCTCTCCATTTTAACCAAACTACATTAATTTTACGTGTAACATCATCAATTTTTTCATCACTCTAAAAAACTGATCCTAAATACTTAAAACTTTCCTTATAAGTAATACAATGTGTGTTAATCTTAATTTTTATCTCATTTGAAGTCACCAAGTGATACTTAATGATATCTTCTTGTTTTCAATACTTTATAATTTTTAAAATTATACTCATGTTCACAAAAGTATTTGTTGACCATAAGTGAGCAATTAATAGTGGGGAAGATTTGGTCTTCCTATACACGCACATACCTCACACATACACTTGGGCATAACACGATAAGAAGTTGATCTACGCAGTCCTAGAAGACCTCATGCGATGTAGGTAGAGAAGGTTGGCAAAACCAAAAAGAAAGCGCAAAATTATTGGGAAATCAATATACAATTAAAAAAGCTGGAGAGAAGAAAGCTTGCTTCCTGGAATTATTTATTACACTCTATTATACACTAATGATATTTGAAAATCAATTGTATTGGTTGGTTCAAAGTGGAGCATATATAAAACTGAACCAAATCCACCATGAATACTACTCTGTGAGAGAGAGATGGTAAAAGTGATTCGATATATAGTTGAGAAGCAGGTGAAGAGAGTTTCATACAAAATTTTACGCCTTTTTTTTGTCTCCAATTATTGCTTTGCAGCTTGCGCTTCCAAACAAGACAGCAAGGTTGACTCAGGGCGTTAACCCCTACTTGGCAGGGCTCTGGACACACATGATGGCTGGCCGCGAGTTCGACTCCGGGGCCATGCATGCCCGGTTTCCTAAACTTGCATCTTCATTTTTAGTTCGTCACCAACTGGAAAGGAAACTGTGTGTTGCAAATGGGTTTAGTGCAACTATGTCGATTCGAGTTTGTGACACTAGTTCATTCGATCCAATTCAAAGTTCTACTTATAGTGTTTGGTGCTGCGATTCGGGTTTGGTATGTTAAGAAATGTCGAGTTCATAGTTGGCGTAGCCACACTCGAGCGGATCGGACGGCTCTTGGTGTGTTCAGGTAAAGAAGATGACCCATGCATCTATCAATGGGCTCAGTCGACTTGGCCGAACATGCAGTAAGAGATAAACTACAGCACGCTGACAAAGGAACCAGCAGTAGATCTACATCACAACTGGGTGTTGCCTCTTTCAATCAACACGTTAAGGCCTACTGTTAAAACTGTCGGCTATAACTCTTAACCATCAGTTATTTTTGAACACATATATAATGCATGTCCTAGGCAAATGCTTTAGGCCCTCGAATTTCAAGTCATTATTATAAAAAAATTTAGCTCTCATAATTTTAGGCCTCAAATTTATAACCACATAGTAATCGCTTTTTAGGCCCAACTTGTGTTGAGCCACTCCTGACCATCACCGTTGAAAGGTCTAAAAATTGATGGCGGGATCATGGTTTAAGACTCAAAAGGAACCTCATCTACTCAACTTTAATAGAAGTCTTGTCAATGGCGCCTCTCTTTTAAATTCGACCGATTAGATAGTAGTTAGCGACTATTTTCATTAACTGCTAGCATCACACATGATCATGTTTTATGAAAACAAGAATTCATGTAGCCGACCTCATTCAATATTAAAAAAGGTTTAGTTGTTGTTAATGTTGATGTTAACATCCGACCCCAGACCTGATATATAAATATTTGGCTTTTTACATTTTCTCAACAATTTTCTATTTTAATATTATCAGCTTTCAAAGCTCAAGTCTTCGTTAAGCTGATCCCAAGCTGGTGCAGTTGTTTTATGTGCTGTTTTATCGATAAGATTTGAAGGGGGAATTGGTGAGGATGGTGGTTAACAGGGAGTTGGAGATGAGGGCGAAGAGTGAGTCTCTGGTAAGGGATTTTCCCAATGGCGTCATGTTGGTCCCTGGTTCAGGGGGTTGCATCGGCGATCCGTTCCAAGGAAGGGTGGGGTCTTCGGGATTCTTGGCAGAGCGTCGGCCCATCCGGTCTAAGAATGCAGAGCCGGCTGTCTTTGGACGTTCAAGGTAAAGAAGTGTACAACAACTACTAAGCTTTTTTCATACTAGATAGAGTCACTACATGGATTCTTTGTTTTTACAAAGCCCTATTATGTGTTATTCACAGTTAACTCAACATGAACTAGATCATTCTTTATTGTTTCTTTCCAATACTTTAGTGATTTTTTTCTTCCTCTTTTAATATTTTTACAGTCTAATTTTTCATACCTTTTTACTAGAGCTTTCTTTGGCCGCCTTTCTACGTATCTAAACCATCCTAAACGATTTTTTCTCATTTTATCCTCTATCGATATCATTCTCAATTTGTTTCTAATAACCTCATTATGTATACAATCTTTTTTTTGTATGACGACTCATCCATATCAACATCTTTATTTCTACCACAAAATTTTTTATATGGATTGATGATTAACTGCCCAACACTCAAAACCATAAAACATAACAGGTATAATTATTGCTTTATAATATTTACCTTTCAACTTTCATGATATCTTTCTATCATAAACCACAATATCTTATGCTCCTCTCCATTTTAAAGAACTGACATTAATTCTATGTGTAACATTTTTATCAATTTTTCTATTACTCTGAAAAATTGACCCTAAGTATTTAAAACTTTTCTTATGAATGATGCAATATATGCCAATCTTATTTTTTATGTCCTTTGAGGTAACCAAATGATCAAACTTACGTTCCATATTAAGTCGGAAGCATTTACTTTCTAATGTTTCTTTCCATGGTTCTAATTTTATATTAACTTTTTCCTAAGACTCATCCATTAACACAACGTATCTGCAAATAACATACACCAAGGTACTTCATCTTGAATATATTTTGTTAACTCATCAATGAACAATATAAATAAATATGTACTTAAAGTTGATCGATGATGTAACCCAATATTAACTTCAAAAGAGTCTATTGTTCCTTGATTAGTCCTCACACATGTTTTTGTACCATCATACATATCTCTTATAAGATTTATGTATGTCAATCAGATATCTCTCTTTTCCAAAGTTCTCTAAAGAACATCTCTTAGCACCATATCGTAAGATTTTTCTACATCAATAAATATAATGTAAAAGTTCTTCTTTTTTTCTCTAAAATGTTTCATAAGATATCTTAATAAGTGAATCCCTTCAATAGTAGATTCATCAGACATGAATCTAAATTGGTTCTTTGTTGTATTTGATACTTGTCTTAACCTACATTCAATAATTCTTTCCTATAATTTAATAGTATGACTCATTAACTTGATAACTCGATAATTTGCACAATTCTGAATGTCTTCCTTGTTCTTATATATATAGATATAACTGTCCTTGTTCTTCATTCCTTAGGTATCTTTCGGGTTCTTCATATTTCATTAAATAGTCTTGTGAGCAAAGTGAGCCCATCTCTCTTAGGATTTTTCATACTTTTATATGAATATTGTTTGGTCCTACAAATTTGTCAACCTTTATATATTTAAGAGCTTCCTTGATCTTATTCTTTTGAATACGCCAGTAAAAATTGTTGTTTATATACTTTTATGATTTGTTAACTCTGATAAGCTAATACTAATATATGTATTTCATTAAAAAGCTTATAAAAATAATTTTTTCATCTATTTTTGATATCATCATTCACCACTAAAATCTTCTTATCCTCATCTTTAATGCATCTAACAAAAATAAGATCCTTAGTTTTCTTATCTCTAACCTTATCTACCCTAAAAATATCTCTTTCACCTTTTTTTAAGTTAAGTTTTTTTTATGTAAATCCTTCAAATTTTGACTTTTGCTTCACTAATGACATTAGCCGTGTAAATCCTCCTTTATTAAGAAGCAATGTTAGGCACAACAAGCTAGGTATCGACTCACAAGTTGAAGGTCATAAGTTCGATACCACGCGTTTTCCATCTGACTCTGTCCTCTGCAGTCTACCACAAAAAGAAAGGTGTTACAAGAGAGAAGGCTAGCCAGCAGCCAACAGTAAATTATGGCTCTCTCTTTAAAAAAATGTTTAAGTAAGAACCCTTAATGCATCCTAACAACGAGTTTCAGGGACGAGAAATTGTTATACGTAAGTTCCCCATTTGTGTAATCTCAATAAAAGAACTTTAAAATTTAATTCAAAGCTTCGCAATCATGGAGCCAAATCAACTAATGTCACTCAAGCAAAAGTGAAAAGAGAAACCTCATTATTCTCTCTCCTGAAAGTTTGTTAATTTAATCCCTCTCTCTCTCTCACACACACACACGCAAATTACAGATGCCAATGGATTGAATACATCCTTCTTTGAATCAAGTTCTGTACCAACCATATCTGGATTGGGATTCGGATTTTGGTTTTGAGATATACTCGATGGACATCATGTACCTTTCTCTCTTTACACAAACTCGGGCCTGTCAATGGATGGGATATGTATCCGTTATCTGAATCACATTCGGAACCAAACCAAATCTAGTTACTGATCAGGCTGGGATTTGGATTCAGTTATCCGGATATATTTTTGATGGACATCATACATCTGAATCTGATTAGAGTTTTTCGTTAATAAATTCTGGTCTTTCGCTTCCGTCTGAATCCATCTGCCGTAGAATTAATCCGCCGGACTTGGTAAAGTCATGACCTATCCAAATTAAACCCATCGAACATCCCTCGTTATTACATTAAAACATGATTTGAACGTAGAGACAAGGAAAGTACGTATTCTTAATGAGGTTATCATGGACAAATTGGAAGCTATACCAATATAAGAGGAAATAAGAAAAAAATCATCTAAGATAGTTTGAATACGTTAAAAGGCGACCTAAGAAAACTACGAAGAAAAGGTGTGAGAAACTAGATAGTGAATATGTTAATGGAGAAAGAAAAAGACTATAAGAGTGTTGTTATTAGCTCAAGTTGTTAGTAGCTCAGTGAGACCATGAATACATAAAAGGTCAAACAAACCATCAAAACCAAAACAAAACCAAGCCTTATACTGCATTAAGTGGGATGGTCTACATTCTTTCTTGTTTGTTGTTGTGCTCTATCTTGTGTCTAGTTAGCAAAAGTTAAAAGGAAAATCTTCAATCAAATAAATAATTAAGAGAAAACAAGGGTCTTTTGAATCATGGGGGGAACAATAAGAGCAATATTCTCCATTTCTCCAAAGTACATGCTTCACTCAGTATGATTAATAAAATGAATTCTTTATTATCTTAAATGGCACTTTTTCATTGTGAAAAGCAGAGTCATTTTCCTTCCTTTCCAAAAACCTTTAGTACATATAATTCAATCTTATTAATCTTGGGAACATAATAATATGTGTGATATACAAACTTCAGTACATATTCATGAGGTCTTAGCCAGTGGCAGTTCTACAAAACTTTTTAAGATAGGGTGAGAACCCCACGGCTACATTATACAACATTAAGCATAATTTTGTGTGGAAAAAGATTTTAATGCGACCTATAACTGTAGACTAAACTTAGGGATGTTCATGGTCCGGTTTGATTCGGTTCTTCCCTTAATCTCGAGCCAACATAATTGGATCTCAAATTCCAGACCGCTTTTGCGTGCATTTGCCATCTTCAAGGGTGTGAAGGTTTTCTAGGGTTTTCAACATGATCTTTCAGGACTTCCTTCATATCGGGAAGTTGAATTTGTTATCAGGTTGCAACTAGGTATGCAGCCTACTTACGAAGCATCGTACAACATACCTTAACATTACAATAGTCAATGATTTAAGTTACACAATGTTAGGCACGTAAGACATGCAAAAAGCAAGAATTTATTTTTATAGTAATTTTATATTTTCTATATCTTCACTCGTCCCTTCAAATTTCTATTGCGTATCAAAAAAACTAATAATCCAACAATCCAACTGCCAAAGCTGAATGTTAAGATCATTAACAACATCAAAATTCTAACAAAAAACGATAACCTATTCATAGGCCAATATTTAATCACAATTGAGGTCTTTAATTAAACCAAGTGAGTGCCAAACCACCATGCGCACACACACAATATATATATATATATATAGGATCTGTTTAATTGGTTCTTTTGAACACCCCTAGTTAAAGTGAGTTTTATATTATAGGTCACTAATTCAACTGTAGATTATACCTTTTAAAAAAAAAATCAAAATTTGGGGGAGTTGATACCGACCGATGACTCTACTCACTGAAAACCAAGCTTCTAACTTTAGAATATAAAAATATGTATGATAGATTAAGAAAGTGGCGTAATATTTGGAACTCATCAATGAGTGAGACATGACTTTCAATACAAAAAAATGAATGGGTTGTTGAATAAGCAACATCTGGGGGAATGTTGGGGGTTGTTTGGAGGGGCTTTATTTGAATACTAAAGAGCCAATGAGAAGCCAAATATAAACTCCCTTAAAGTTCTAAAGTTGGACGCATAGTAGTTTCACGCCGAGAGCCACTGAAAGTGGTCTCAATAAAGTAGAAAGGATGCTTCACAATAAGCATGAATTTGCAATACCACAACTCGGTCTATGGTTTTGGCGAACCTGAAAGATCCGTATCAAACTTGTTTGCAACTTAATTAGGAAACTACTAGTTAGTATGTGGTGACTTATTCTTCTTGTATCATGGTGGTTGGAATAGACATAGCCGGTTCTCATTCTGGTTCAGGTTATAATTCTGGTTTCAGTCTGAAACTGCTTGAAAGTGGAAAAAATCATTAAATTTTTTGAAATTTAAAAAGAAAATATTAAAAATATGGAAACACTTTGTTTCCGTCCCGGAAGGTTCTGGTTCTATGAAAGGTGGAACTGGAACCAAACTGGGTTGCCCCTGGTTCCAGGTCCAGTTTGACAGGTTCTAGTTCCAGCCAGTTTGGTTCCCCGCTAGGGCGGTTCCAAACTGGCCATGCCAAGGTTGGAGGATCTTTTCCAAGGTGTAGATAAGGTTTCCTCCAAACCAATAAAACTTTTCGCCACATTGGCTGTGATTTAATTCCTGTATATTCAATATATGATGTTATTATCTGATCAGATCCTACTTAGCCTTGGATAAAGCTTGGTCTTCGTTTTGGCCTAATATATATTGTCTATGGTAGACTGTACATATCAATTTGGCACTCGGATCAGTCAGCTTGTATCTGAACAAGACCAATATCCACCATGAATAGTTTTGGTTCTTGCATATTGACACAGAATTTCTCTCCGGATTCTCTTTTTCCTTTTATATTCTTCTTTTCTCTCTTTATTTCTCTCTACCGCGTTTTCACCCTCTCTCCTGCTGCTGCAGGAACAGGACAGCCACCGCATAGGCCACAATCGGCGCTCCTTGGTAGGGAACCTCAGGTCGGGTGCCATGCAGGTCCGAGTCAGACCCAATTCGATTAGATCCGACCTAGCATCACATTATTGCCTTCATAGGACAAACTCACGTCATGTATTAGCTTCGTAAATTAAGTCACCATCTTCGTTCATTAGGTTTCTGAGTCATGGATTACAGCTTGGTATTTGAGAGAAGGTACAGGCATCCGTAAGAAACTGATCAACACTTTTCCTGTTCATTTTCAAATCAATTACAAGGAAAGCACGGGCAATACCGGAGAGCTTGTCATCTGCAGTTTGGATTTGTTCTATGTACCTCGGCACTTTGTCTGGTGGGTCATGTAGAGCATCTGAAGTTGCATCAGAAGCTTGCAATGCTGATGTTGGATTCACCATCTAATTTCAATTCCGAGGCCCTTAAAACTACTGTCTACATGACTAAGGCTGCAGCATATCTGACGATCCATTGAAATTTTACTCGGCTGAGGCAGCTGCAGTGCATCCATGGAAGGCGTCGAGAGATTCCGAGTTCATGAAGCTCGTGAGGGCCATGTCTTCAGGTGATGATCCACTTTTGCAGGAGCTATTGTGACCTTTCTTTTGTTGGCTTATGTATTGATTACTGTAAGCAGTAGCTAACCACAGGAATGCATAATGTCTCCAATCAACAGAAAAAGGGAATTCATTTGTTTGGACTCCATAGGGATGGCCCTCTTGTAACTAATGTAATAGTTGTTAATCAAAGAAAATTTCTCTCTCTCACACTTTCTCTCTCTATATATATATTATATATATACTTTGTCTTATCCTTTTATATATATATATATATATATATATATATATATATATATATATATATATATATATATATATATATATATATATATAGAGAGAGAGAGAGAGAGAGAGCTGATCTAGCCCCTAAGTTTGCAGCATTGAGTCACCACCAACTGTTATGGGCTTGCCATGCAGTGATCAATTGTTATATTAACCACGCATGTCATGGCTGCATGCAGCAATTATAGAGGTCTTAGTAAAGATCAAATTAATTTAGCTCCATTAGAACACATGAATAATTGTATTCAGGAATCTTCAGATCCATCAAATATTTATTGTTAATTTGTCAACAATCTGACCTTGATCCAGAAGTTCTAGAGGAAGCCGGCAGCATTGAAGTTTCGGTTATATGTAGGATGTAGTCCCTACTCATGCTCAATCCCTTGTTTTGCATGATTCTAGTTTTGCATGGTTCTCCCGATTCAACCACCAGCTGCAGCTTTTCATCACCTTCCACTGCCCAAAACCACCACTGTTCTAATACGCTAGTCCTTCTATCACCTTCCACTGCCCAAAATCTCACAAAACCACCACTGTTCTAATACGTTAGTCCTTCGATGTATCTTTTTTTTAAGTGTCACCAGCAGGGTTAATCGATCGTATTCATGATCAAGGTTTTGCTTTGGGTAATCTAGATTAAACCGCACCACGGATCTCGTTGAGTTCATGGTTAGGATCCTGACCAACATGCTGGGCATAAGCTTGGTTAAGGGATAAGTTGATGGCCCTTAAGATTCAGACTCATGACAGATCTATAGGAAAGAACTTGAAATGCATGTTTGGATTGCTCATTTGGATCTCGTCGTAGGATGTAGTCTCTACTCTTGCATGATGGCCATTAACTGTTTAGATTCTGAATTGTCTATTGATTGTTTCCACCTGAATCCAAGTCCAAATCTCATACGACGAGATCGATCCCGAGTCCCAACATTTCAAATCCAATGCAACCATATAACGGCCTTCGGAAAACATAGTCATTCACCCATAAATATTTAAATGGACTTTACCTCACCCCGGAAATATCCAAAAAATGCCCCAGCTGGAAAATCTGGACGTATTCATGAGCCAGTTGAGAGGGATCCAAGATATTCAAAAAATCTCTCTTTATATATATATATATAATATAGGAAAACTGGTTCTTACCCACCTCTAACATGTCTAACATGCTCACTCATTCTTTTCGGTATCACGAATATAATTTAAAATTTTAAGAGTTTTTGAAAAACTATAGATGATAATGTTATTATCCCATGCATATGAAAAGCAAATGTTGAGCATAAGTGAGTAATATTAGTGGTGGGCAGGAGAAAAAACCGGTTCCTACCCACTTCTAACAGGCTCACTCATGCCCACTTGCACTTTCTAGTGAAATGAGTGTATTTTCAAAAAATAAAAGTTCTTAAAAAATTATGAAACTTATACCTATAAAAAATAATGATTGAGCACAAGTAAGTAACATTAGTGGTGGACAGGATCCAGTCCCAAGAAACTTGTATAGATGGCATGACCTGAATTCCATCCAAACGTAGCTCATGAAGAGTTTTCTCCCAAATCAAATCCCAAACCCAAACCCAATTAAACAAGATCCGATCCAAGTCTCTTCACATCCCAAATTAATTGGCTAAAAAGAACGGTCAATTAAGAAGTCTTAGAAAGCACGGTTCAACAATTAAGCACAGAAACCGAGTTAATCTTTTATGCATTTGAAACTTTAAGGCGTACGGTTTGGTTAAAGAACCGATTGGGTCACGTTTGGGCCACAATGGATGTTAATTGGGGCACTACAATCGTACAACCTTGCCATGCACACGTTTCTTAGAGAAATTTAATGTTGCTTAGCTTGGTTTCATGAATAAAATAAAAGTGGAATCTAAAGTTCCACAAAACTCTTCATAGAAATGTAGGTAGGGCTTGTAATCGAGCTCGACTCAACTCATCAGGCCAGAGCTCGGCTGATTAGGCTCAACATTGACTTGATTAAGCTCAACTCTAGATTGAGCTAAGTGAACTCAAGCTCGACTAAGCTCATGAATTAATTCAAACTTGAAAAGTTCTAACCTTCGTGTTTGATGCACATACAAACACACAAATAAGTGCTTTTTAAATGTGGTCTGACCTAACACATAAACCAATATGTAAACCTTTCAAAATTAAAATAAATTTATAAATAAATATTATAAAGCTTGATTAGGTTTATGAGGTCGGTTCAAGTAGCTCGTGAGTAACATAGTTCACTTGTGCATCTAATTGTAGGTTTTCTCAACTATAATGGATCGTTAAGAAAACGAAATTCAAACTTCTCTTGACCTCTATTTTCCAAAGACCATGACCAAGGGTATCTTTGCATGTGACAACCTGGTTGAACTTGAGCATGTTTAGTCTGATTCAGGTAAGATGAAGAGTGAAGATTGCTTTGGTGCTTTCTTGGATAGATCATAATCTTATGAAGAGTTAAATCAGGATTAGATTGCATTGTAGAAATCATCGTTGTGGTTTTAACGGGGTGGAGACACGACCATTGTGCCGACGATGGAGAGGATTGAACTCGTAATGCCTTTCAATCAAAACCTTATATTCACATCCCAATATTTTTAGACTTGGGCATAGTTTTTCCAAGTCATGCATAGTATCTGATTCTCCCATTATTCACTGAGATTTATTACCATGGATTCTAGAACTTATGAGAAATACTCTTGTTATCAAAGCTTCATATGCAACTGAGCCAGGAGGAAATTGAACAATTAAGTGCACTTTCATTGAGGTGCCATCTAGGCTTTTATGAGCAACCCATGCAAGTAAGCAACTCAAGGAATCAGATTAAATATTTGCATCCTCCTCTTCCTTCCCAGGAGTGTGCCAGCCAATTATGCTTCCTTTTCCCTTGAAAATTATTCCTTCCCATACCCTTTAAATTTCTAAAGTTTCAAACCTCTCCTCTTAAACACCTATTTTTTGCACCAAGAGTGTTAGCTCAACGGCAGAAAGCTCTAGCGCTATTGCTGCTGGTGGGGAGTTTGACTCTCAGAGGGTGCATGTATGTGTTAGGCTTTGGCCTCCTCTTGTAACAAAAAAAACATTTTCTACCATGCTTAAATATGTTGGCGTCAAGATATACGTCTTGTTTCTCTAGCTTTGAGCAGGAGACTACGTTCATTTCCCTTAACCAACCAAAACGGGCAACTGGGTGCACTGGGCTGGGCTTATGTGAACCAACCCGAAGCACCAAAAATACGAGTATAGACCAAACCCAGGCCTAAGTGAATAATGAGTGATTGTATGCCTTAAACCCTGAGAAGACTAATAATCCACATGATGCTAGATAGTGCCTTCCTTAATCGCCTGATTCAACTGTGTTTTCTAGGCTAAGTCTCTTAATCCTTTGCACTTACCATTTTCATTTTCAATTGTAAGGTGTGATGTTCGTTCTCTTCATGTTTATCTAAGTGTTAGTGTTTATATTACACCTGTCATCCTATTTTTCTTCATAAAATAGCTAAAACTCTTATTTTAACTTCTATTTTTAAGTCTACGTCCTCTTTTCACAATAATAACACATGTACGAAGGTTTCACAAAGCTTTAATTTGAAGTTTGAATGCATCTTTCCGTACTCCCAAACATGGAGGCTTATAAATAAAAATAATAATAAAAGGAAAGCATTGAAGATGAAAATGGGGATATAATCTCCAAATGAGCCATAAGATGAGCTGTTGGGTCAAAACCATAGGGATTCTTCATAAAAATGCCAAAGAATTATAGAAAAGAGCAACAAGGCCTTGGCTGGCTTCACGCACTAAGCCAGCCAAACCTTTGCCCACTTCCCAAAGCTGACTCCATTCAGCCCTTCTTATTTTATCCCATTTCCCATGAAATAAACTAATCATAATCAAAGTCCTGATTAAAATATAAATATTAGTACAAAAGGACTAATAAATAAACCAATATTGAGAAGCTTGGTCACCTTATATATATACATATATAAACCACTATATCCCAACATTACAGGCTCAAACTTAGTACTTCTCAATAGGTCTTCAAGGGGTCATCAAGAGAGAAATCTTCCCTTCTACACCTAACTCTTCATCAATAAAGTTCCAGACGGCCACCATCAATGTCTACACTTCTTCTACGATCGAATATCTCGGCAGGCCAAGCTCGTCAAAGCGGCGCAACTGTTTCACGAGTCGGCGTGCACGTCTAGCCAAGGAGCAAAGGGCCTACATCCTGCGCCGGAGTGCAACAATGCTACTATGCTGGTATATCCATGGAGATGAATCAGTCATGCTGTTTTCTTAGTGGATCTTAGTTTAAAGATAAGGATGTGGATCTCACCGAAGACGGCCCTCGGGTCGAACTGTTTTCTTCTCAACATGGCTGTTTAGAAAATTTCTTTTTTCCAGATCTTGATGATTTTCTAAAAGAATCTTGTATGATCTGGTTTTAACAGTCATGGAAGGAACTTGGGCCAGTATCATGCCCCAAGGGTACCGGTAGAACAGAAGAAAGAGTGAGTGCTCAAGGTTCGATTCTCGTCGGTGCCACCTCCCAGTAAAAGTCGTCCGCCAACACCTAGAGGCCCTAAGCATAAGGATCTACATTTGGAGTCTCAAGTTTGGTTTTCAGCCCTCAAATGGTGGCTCCTCAGCCAATTACACCTCCATTACACAATTGTAAAAGCTTCATTGCCTCTCTTTTTTTGGCTTCTTCCCTACTATGTATTTGTACTTCAGTTACAGCTCTGTAAATGAAGGAAAATTAAACAATAAGTTATGGAATACGAAGATTGGAGGATTCAGATCAATTTTAGTGTTGGTGATCTTATCATTCTGTTTTTGTAGATACTGCGTCAAAGTGCAGGAAGATGAGAAATACTCACATATTTAGAGATATAAACTTGTTCTGTTTATTTATGACCACAAACTTGATTCGATGTATTAATATTTATTTCACAAAAAAGAGAAAACCTTCTGATAGGTTTCATTATCAGATAATTAAGTTCATGTGTAGGATTAATTAGTAGAAAGCATATGTTCAGTACTTATTTAGACAATTCGACGTTTAGACTAATTAGATGATTGATGCAAGCTGAAGTTCCCTAGATCAAAATCAAGCATACAAGTAAGTAACCCACACCATTCTTTTACAAGTTCTCCACTTTTGGGGGCACAAGCAGTGGCTGATACCGTCATCAACATCTTTTATATATATATCTGTGTGTGTGTGCATGTCACAATTTAACAATACAAGATTAGATTTTGTGTAGGAAAATATGTTGTATATGAGTTAATTTGTTGAAAAAATATATGTAAAGAAAATCAAATCAAAGAGGGGAACTGGTGGTTCTGGTTCTGGTTGGAACTGCCGATGCTGGGTTCAGTTTTAGTATAGCTTTTGGATAGGCAAAACCATATTACGTATGAGTTAATTTGTTTTAAGACTACATGACAAAGTAAATCAAAACGAGCAACTCGTGGTTGATCTTTCTGGCTGGAATCTTCAAATCTGGGCCGGGTTTCGTAGGGTTTTAGGATAGTAAACCATATCCGAACTCAGACCTCTTTGCTTATGGATCAAGGTACAGTTTGGATGGTTTCAGACCTGGTTCGTTTCCAGCTAGTTACAGTTTGGTCGGTTCCGGACCCTTACCGTTCCAGTTACAAACTGGCGATGACTGACTTTTGGCTTTTGTTTTAGCTCTGCACTGAATGAAAATTTTATAGTACCATCTTTAAAAGTGATTTTTTACAAGTAGGGATGACGAGCATAAGGTTCGGATCGGATATCAAACAGATCCATACCATTCAGTCGGCTTGTAAGAAAAGGATCCGACTAAAATCAGAATCAAACTTGAGAGTCCAGTTTTTGCTTAATGTGAATCTAAATCAGTGGGATGATAGGAAAGTGGTTACACATCTCGCTGGTTATTTGAATTTGATCCAGTATCATAAATTTGCATCCAATCGACTCTGAATCCAAATCTGGATCTGATGCAAGGTCTAGTCGATTCTTTTCTTTTCTTTATTCCCACTCAAACCTGACTTCGATTGTTGCACATTTACACAACCATGATAAAATAATGAATACGAGTCCATCTTTCTAAGATGACACACATGAAAATGCACATCAATGGAAGCAACTTAAGATGAACAGAGAGCACTAAGGTCAGATGAACAATGTAAGCTGTTGCTCCATGTCCTCTCACAGTCTGATTTGAAGATTAAGACAGACATTATCCACTATATATATACATATATATATAAAAGCTATAGTGACAACACAATTCTAGTGGCACTTATAGAAACCCAACCTGCTGACGGAGGTCTGATATGAAGATTAAGACAGAGATTATCGACTATATATATAAATATAAAAGCTATAGTGACAACACAATTCTAATGGCACTTATAGAAACCCAACCTGCTGACGGAGTTGGAATCGGCGTCAAACAGTATCAAAGTTTTCTTGTCTTTTTATGGGGGCGCTGAAGTAGGCCTTTCATGGCTGTTACCAAGTTCTTGCTTTTTACCAGATCTCGAAGAGTTCTACGAGTGGCTTGAGTGATCTGGTTCTTGACAGGAAGTAGACTTATGTATAACGCCATCAATGATATATATGATTTTTTCCAATTTTGAGTTTCTTCTCGTTTTCAAGTGCATGATCCTGCCTTTGAGCCAAGAAGACAAAGAAGTTCCAATATATCTAGAAATATAAATTTTCTTTTTCAAACGAGTGTGTGCGTATGTATGTACATATAGAAGTTTGGGTCACTTTACTCGAACTTCTCAGATTAACAAAAGAGAAGACATAATTCCTTGAATATATGAAGCATTAACTATTAAGGCTGTACTCAAGGGGATTATTTAGACATACTGACATCAAGAATTAATCGATGTTAACTAATCCTCCCAAATTAAGTTCAAAACCATCATAGATGATCAATATCATGAACTCTTCAGCAGTTGTGGTTGACCAAACTGTGTTGTGGTTTTTGTACACATCAGTGCCACAAATATTCCATATGACAATTTTCTGTTCAGCTTGTTTCAAGGGGAGGCCGAAGCTAGTATGCACGCACCGGGTCTTGAACTCACGACCTTCAACTTGTGAGTTCTTATGATAAAAGCTGCACTCATATACAATCTGAATTCAGATTTATTTGGATAATCTTTCATTACCTAATCTGACTAAATGGGTTACGATAAGTTGATATACCATAAAACTCTTACAATTTACATCCTTAGTTTTTCTGTCATGCACCCTCCAGGAATCGAACTCCCGCCTGCACAAGTGCATAAGAGTGCCTTGCGTTGAGCTACCGCTGTGGTTGCTAGTGATATCGGCAGTTTTGACAGCGGCTACGTATGACCAATTGTGCGGTTCAGCTTCTTGATCCTTTATGGTCTCCAAAAACCAGCTATCTGTCATGGGTTTCTCAAGATTGACCGCCACAAATTGTCTCGACCATGCCCACTATGGGTCAACTTTCCTGAGGCTTCTTCACAAAAAAGGGCCTCCCATGTATCTTACCATAGAAGGGGTACATGGACAATACTTCACTTATAAGAGTAACGTTTCTAAGACAAAAGGTCACCTCCTTAGCCCTAATAAAAAGGTCAAACACACACACGCGCATATATATATATATATATATATATATATATATATATATATATATATATATATATGAGAGAGAGATGCTTATGGCATTGAAGAGGACACGCAAAATCCTTCACTCTAAGGTAAATGTCGACTGAAAGTTTGCGACTATTGGCGTGTTCATGAAGAACATCTTTGAGAGGAGAAACAAATGGTTGCCTTCCTTCCACGGCTAACACATACTGTTTCTCCTCAGCAAAGCAAAAAGGAAACAGGAAATGCTTCTGAAGAGAAGTCGACCTCTTTCCCTGTCAAATCTGTGGACTAAAGCTTATGAAGCATTTCCGGTTTCGATCATAAAGGGATAAAATACGGTAGACCTTTTGTCAATGTGCTTTGAAGTGTATTGTTTTACTCGCATATAGGAAGCGAGATGAATCAATTATTCTTTTCGTTCAATAATGTAGCCGTATCATCCATAAGAGCTGAGTCACCATTATCACCAATATTTTGAAATATTACGGTAACTTCAAAATATCATAACATTTTATTCATGCTATTATTTGTATTTGTTATATTAAAATAAATTTCTGTTAAATGAATAAAATAAAGTATGGTACTCTGTACAAAGCAAAGTAGCGCATTCTATTGTATGATCCGGTACGTTAAATATGTATCGGCACCCTCTATGATAATACGTCTAAAATATTGCTGACAAATTATTATATGCATGTATATTTCTCTCACCAAAAATTTTTATTATATGTTTACATCATTTCATGAAAAGTATGCACCAATTACCTTCTATAGTTACACCTGTAAGCAATCATACAGAAGCATGAGTATGAATACATCTGTTCTTGCTGGCACACACGCATGCGTACATAGAAAGACGAAAAGAGAGATGGTGACCACATGAACTGTGTGAGCTGTTGCTTCGGATAAACTGTAGGCGTTCTCTATAAAACACCAAAAGATGTAGAGAGAAAGAAAGGGCCACTGTTGATTAGTAAAGCAGACGCTTTCTCCTTTCCTAAGCAAGCCAAGTTGCCAACCATTTTCCCACTTCGCAAACCTGACCGCGTGCAGCCCTCCTTCCTTATCCCACTTCCCCACAACATAGATAAACTAAAACCTAATTGCAATAACATTAATTTATAAAAGAAATACTCGAGATTAGATAAACATGTTTAAGCAGTTTGAATACATTGCCCTATATAAACCCATATGAGCAGTTAATGACTCAAGAATTGCTTCTCTAGATTTAGCTCTCCAAGAAGTTACAAAAGAGAGAGATTGGACAAACCCTTAAGACTTCATAAACCAACTCAACAAAATCATGGCCGCCACCCATATCTGCACTTCTTCTACCATCAAATATCTCGGTGGATCGTGCTCGTCGAAGCGGCGGAATTCTGTAACTAATCGGTGTGGTCGATTAGTCAAGGAGCAACGGGCTAGGCTCTACATCCTCCGCCGGTGTGCCACGATGCTACTGTGCTGGTACATCCATGGAGATGAGTGAGCCATGCTGCTCTGTTAGTGGATGTTTTGTGAATTAAGACACAGATTATGTATTTGATATACCCATATACGTAGAAAAGGCCATTGTATTAATGTATTTTTGGCCTTCCTTTTTTGTTGGGTTAGGCAGAGTGCTTCATGGCTGTTTGCAAGTTCTCCCTTTTTTCAGGTCTCAATGATCTGACAGCCCAGGAAATTATGTACAAGAAAGCACAGATAATTAATAATGGAGGACAGTTAATTTGTTTCCAAATATCGGGTTTCCTGCGAATCTATTGTATTTCAAGAAGATCAAAGAGGACTCGTATCGTTCTCTTATACCTTTTGTTCTCTTTTTGTCTACTGTACAATGGGAGGCCGATGCCAGATGCACGACGCGGGTATCGATCTCATGACCTACAACTTGTGAGTCGATCACCTATCTTCGTGTTTGTGTTTTCATTTTCGCATGTATCCTAAGAATATCAATACCCTAAGAAATATAAGTTTATTTTCTCTCGGGTGATCGGTAATTTTAGATTATTTGTGACGCTTGGCTCAAATTTTTCACGAAACATTGTGAAGATGTTAAAACGATTATATTTTAAGATTCATTTTCTCTCATGTTTGTGTTCTCATGATTGCTCTCTCTAACATGTTGAAGACTTTGAATGCCCGTTCTCGAACAGATTGACGCAAAGTTTACTCGCTTGCTTTCCTTTGACCTAGAACAGAAAATGTTTCAGGCGTTATTAACCGACAGGTTTCAGAGGCAAAGAGGGGGATTGACTTTTTGCCTTCAGTGAATTTGCTATTTCGTTTTGCTTTTCTTTGAGAAAGAACACACGCTAGCGGTTGAAGGAAGTTTTAATTTTACCATTAATTCAGAACATTGAGCCATACGAAAAGTTTCACTTTATAGGACATGGATTAAGGTGGACTCTTCAATACTGAGCACGTGTGTGTTTGTTTGCAAGGTTTTATTAGGAACGAATTTGTCATAAATAAAAGAGGTAAAATTACACCCCAGAGCGAGGGCGCTCAGCTGGTGGGGGGAGTTCGACTCTCTGAGAGTGCATGTGTGTGGATGTGCGTTAGGCTTCGGTCCCCCCCTTGTATAAAAAAAGATAAAATTTGTCACCTAAAAGGAAAAAGAGACATAAACAAAATACTTTATTTATATCATAATACTTGTAAGATAAAGGAGACCATGCACTGCAGAGATGGTTACGATGTGGCTAGAAGTATATCAACAATATGGGCATGGACTCCGACTTATCCCCGACCAAGCTTTCTCACTTGCTCGAGGCATCCTTCCCATGCAAAGCAGAGAAGTAACCTTGAGGGTTACTCTCAAACTCGGTCCTCGAAATGTAGCCACTGCCTCCTGGGGCCTTCATTATATCTGAACTGCCACCACCACCACTCTTGCCTGCACCTCCAGAACCACCACTCTTACCTGTGCTGCCACAACCACCACCTCTACCTCCACTAACACTGTCACCGCCTCCGCCACCACCTTTTGAGCCACCCATTTTATCAATTGCCTTACGATGAAAGGATCACAACCCAAGATGAAAGGATTCTTTTTATATGTTGAGGAATAGTTGATCCTTGTCGTCCATAGCGTGGCTATATATTGCAGCGATGAGTGATTGAGTCTTCACAGTAATAAATGGTGTTCTGGAAACTATCGTAAGATAGGCTATAAATGCTATGACGACCACCTACGTTGACCATCCTCTCAGTGACCCCCGGCCACCAAAGTGGTGCTGCCTATAGCATACCCGCACCGCTTTGGATCTCCCTGTGGTAATTGTTGACCCGCGAGTGATAACCAATAGATGGAACTTATAATGCTACCTTTTGCACTCCAATTTAGGGTCCCCGGACAAGCCACCATCATGTGGTCACCCTAAGATTAGCTTTGGTAAAAGTCTTAAAGATTGTAAACTTGGAATTTGCCGTTCGAAATTAAGGTGGTTCTCCATGTTAGTCACTTCTTCCTAGGTTGAACCATGCAAGTTCCTTTGACCACAACTTCTGAATAATGACAAAGTGATTTGCTTAATTTACCATTCGAAAATGGCAAGCTCTTGATTTCATGAGTCTGACAGCTAGGTGAATCTTTGTTGAACTTGGCAACAAGCATTTTATGATATGTGGATCATACGGAACCTGGTCGCCAGTCCTGAGACGCTGTGAAAAGTTTTAAGCGGAAGAAGACCCACCCTGAATCTTGTGATAAATTCAACTGTTCTAAATACATAGATGCTCTAAATGATCAGCAAGCAGCAGCAGTAGTAGTGATTATGCCGGAGGAGCTTCCGGCCACATGTGTATTCCAGGAGAGAGTTCAATACAAGTTTATCGGCAAACGACCTCTTTATTCTATCAACAGATCGATGGACGCCTAACTCTTGTCTTGGGGAAGCGCTTAATTAGGCCCTGAGTGTTTAGAGGAAATCCACTTGTTGGGTAGCCCAAAGCTTGTCTTGTTTATATTTTTTGTTGAATTTATTCTTATCAATAGGTTTAAAGCATTATATATATCCATGCACGACTTGCATGGATATATACATGCTACACATACATACAAAATATATGTGTGTATGAAGCATGCACAATATTAGGGTTCTTTTTTTTCGTGACCAGGGAAATTTTAAAGGAGTTGACTTGCATGGATATATACATGCTACACAAACATACAAAATATATATGGGTATGAAGCATGCACAATATTAGGGTTCTTTTTTTTCGTGACCAGGGAAATTTTAAAGGAGTTGACTTAATTTCATACGAATGTTAGACCCTTTCTTCCAAAATTCAGCTTTGACGCTTTTCCTGAAGGGTAAAGGCCGACCAGTTCTTGAGTCTCTTATTCTTCATTGACAAAATAACTTGATTACGTCCTACGGTTCTCCTCTCGAAGAAACTTCTCATGAAATTGCGTCAACTATAGGACATTGATCAGTCAAACTACTAATATCAACGAGTTGAATTCGGCCTTCGATATCGTAGCATTGCCGGTTCTACTTAATGGTATTTCATTTATTCAGATTCAAATTCAAACTCGGGTTTGGACTGCAAAATAATCCAAAAACTGAATCCGATTGTTTGGATCATTAGATTTAATGTTACATGAAAATATTAGATTCAGCCATCTCTTCTTAGTTTCCAACTACATTGCTAAGGTCTAAATCATACCCCCACTCAACACAAGGTGCCTAATCCAATCTTTCATTTTCGAAAACATAAGAAAACTGAGTCAGGTTTTAATAGTCCTCAGCCGATTGCTGATTGGATCCTGTTTTGATTTATGGACCCATCTAAACGGATTCGGATTAAATCTTGAATATTAAAACCCAGTGACATGCTTAAGTCAAATGTTTGCTTATAAGTAGAGGGTTTTACGTTTACCCTTCAATTGTAAGCATAACTACTATGATTGACACCTAAACTGAAACAAAATGTTAAGTCGCAAAGGCTTTGAATAATTTGGCTGGGTGCCATCTCAAAAGTAGCGGTGCCAACAGTAATGCTTTACGTGAACATGTACCAATCCAAGCCCATTTAGCTTCGTTATTCAAAAAGAAACTCCAAATAACTCCGTAATTTCAGATATGCAGATTTTGGATCTAAATTAGAATTTTAATCAGGACATGAACAAATTTATGTTATATTTACCTAAGAAATATAGCCCATGCATTACAAGGATCTGATTTTAAAATTAGAATTTCCATACGTTTAATTTCTAGGTGGCTCTGCAAGAAAAAAACTAAATTAAGAATGCAATTATTAAAGAAAAAATTGGATTAATATAAACAGAAAATCAAATAACCCTTATTGTGCCGTTTCGGCATCCCGAGAGATAGACAAATGGAGCTTCGTGGAGATTGCAATGTGACACAATATAGAGCGGTTTGGAGGCCAAGAATCCATGCAAGGGGCCCTTTACTTAGTGTGACATAAGGTTTGCTTAAAGTTTGACCCGCTTCATGACCAGATTAGGTCTAACATTGCTTGAATCCGACTCATTTGACATTCCCAAACTCCTTTGCCAAGTATGAAACGTTCAACATTATAGCACATATATACAAGCAACCATGATTAGAACAAGAGGTTGAATATATACATCTTCCTAAGCTGGCACACACATAAAAGTCGGCCACTACGGATGGAAACTGAGGATGATAGCCAGATGAACAATGTGAATTGCTGTTTCAAAGTTCAAACCCTAGGGATTAGCACCAGAAAACACCAGAAAATTGACATCAAAAGAGAAACAACTCTTGGTTGCGTAGGAAACCACACGCCTTTCTTCTTCCCCTAAGCTATTCGCACGTTCCAAACCGGACTCCAAGCATCCCTTCTACCTCATCCCAACTCCCACAACATAAATTAATCAAAACCTTAATTAAAATATTAAGCATATAATTAAACTAATGCCAAATAAAATCAACCAATAGCGAGTTAAGCTTGGTCTCGGGTATCCTATATATATCCATGACCTCATTACCTCAACATTATAGAAGACTCAAACTTCTTCACTATCACAAGAGAGAGAGAGAGAGAGAGAGAGAGAGAGAGAGAGAGAGAGAGAGAGACCATATCCTAAGCATTCATCTATACCGACATGGCGACCACCCATGTCTACACTTCTTCCACAATCAAATATCTAAGCAGGCCGAGATCGTCGAAGCCGCTCAATGGTTTCACTAGTCGGTGTGCCCAGCTCGCCAAGGAACAGAAGGCTAGGTTGTACATTCTACGCCGATGTGCTACGATGCTATTGTGTTGGTACATCCATGAAGATGATTGAGAATGAATCTTATAAAAGAAAGATGATGTATCGATACACGTACACGTCTGAAGAGCTTTAGGCCCGCCAGATTTTTCCTTTTTCCCTTTTTAATTCTCCGAAGGGCCTCCACTGTGACTGTTTATGGATCCCCTCTTAGTTTGCTAGATCTTGATGAGTTCCAAGATGATGCTTGAATGATCGGGTTTTTCACAGTCAAGGGAGCAACTTAAATCCAAATCAATGTAACGTTAATTGTAAATTGACAAGGTTCTTTCCCTTATTTGGGTTTCTATCTCAGATATTGTGGCTTTGTACTTTGAGTTCTTCCCTCAACCTTCTCTAACAAGGTATCGAAGTTATTGTATGCATGCACACGCTGAGAGCACCAACTTATCTAACAAATGATATCCCTTTATGTTTTTTCTTCGTATACGTCTAAAACTCTTTCAGGTGAAAGGGAGTTGGGGTTTTGACTTAAATCTATTTTCTCTTATATGAGAGGGGGTCTTACTCAAAAGAAGAAAGAGATTAATTCTTGTCCACTGTTGACGCTCATGTGACCACTATTTTTCGAAATCATGATTATAACAATGTCTTTAGTACTTTCTCAAAACTCTTTAAAAAAATTAAATTATATTTATGTCACAAAAAAAACAATAAATAAGCATAAGAAAACATATTATCGCTTGAACATGTAAGAATAAGATACTTATGCCGTCAAACTATACCAGGACTCGTAACAAGTTAAGGAGAGAGAGAGGGGGGGGGGGAGGGAGCAGTAGACAACCGTATGAGCCATGTCAACTAAAATGGAGCACCATACTATTCACTCAAACTAAGAAACCAGGCAAGTATTTGTGAAAATAAGAAATTAACCAAAGCACCAAAATAAAAATTAACATGAACCCATCTATGCAAATCCCAAGACAAGATCATAGTTTTAAATGTGGATTTCTTATGGCATCTTACATTTTTTTCTAAGATCTTGTTTTTCTTATATATATATATATATATATATATATATATATATATATATAAATAATGCTCAGCATCATAACAACAACTAAGCCTTTTTCATTCTAGATAGGGTCGGCTATATGAATTATTTGTTTCTATAAAGCCCTATTATGTGTTATGCAGACACGCAACATGAACTAGATCATTCTTTATTGTTTCTTTCCAAGACTTTTGTGATCTTCCTCTTTTAACATTTTTACAATCTAATTTTTCATACCGTCTTACTAAAGCTTTCTTTAGTTGTCTTTCTACGTATTTAAACCATGTTAAACGATTTTCTCATTTTCTCCTCTATCAATGTCACTCCCAATTTGTTTCTAATAACCTCATTATATATATGATCTTTTTTGTGTGTGACTTATCTATCTCAACAACTTCATTTCTCCTACAAAAAACTTTTGTATATATTGATTATTAACTGCCCCGTACTCAAAACTATAATATATAGTAGGTCTAATTGCTACTATATAATATTTATATTTCAACTTTAGAATACCTATACTCTTTTTCATTTTAACTAACCTATATTAATTATATTCGTAACATCTCCATCAATTTTTCATCACTCTGGAAAACTAACTCTAGGTATTTAAAATTTTTCTTGTGAGGAATACAATATGTGTCAATCTTAATTTTTATAGCCTCTAAAGCAATTAAATGATCAAACTTACATTTCTCTTTGTTCTACTAAGTAACCTTTATTTTCTAATGTTTCTCATCATAGTTCTGATTTACTATTAACTTTTTCTTTAGACTCATCCATTAATACAATATTATCTATAAATTACATACACTAAGGTACTTCATATTGAATATATTTTGTTAACTCATCAAAAACTAATATAAATAAATATAGACTTAAAGGAGATCCCTGATATAACTCAATATTAACTTTAAAGAAGTATGTCATTCCTTCATGAGTCATTACACATGTTTTACATCATTATACATATCTCTTATAAGATTTATATTTATGTCAATGGGATACGTTTATTTTCCCAAGTTCTCCAAAGAACATCTCTTAGCATTCTATCGTAAGCTTTTTTCTAAATCAATAAATAACACGTAAAGTTCTTTTTTACTTTAAAATATTTTATAAGATGTCTCACTAGATGAATCGCTTCAATAATAGATTTATCTAGTATAAATCTACATTGGTTATTTGTTGTAATTGATACTTATCTTAACGTACATTTAATAATTCTTTTCTATAATTTCATAATATGACTGGTGAACTTAAAATCACGGCCACATATATAACATTGCCTTGGTTTAAAGCTTTAATTTGTCTCGTCGTCTGCCGCAGCTTCTTCAAGGTGCCACCGCGGCTTGCATCAGCATCGCTAGTGCAGGCAAGCAACGTGTGGAGGGATTATACAACTCCAGCCTTTTCTAAAACCCGATCCAACATTTCCCTTTCCAATCACTCATTCGTATCGTCCTTACACTGTACGTTGGTGTGCGTGAGTGTGCGCGTGGTGTGTCCTCATAGATGCGTGCACGCTAGCTGGAATAAGGCTTCATTTCTCCTGGCAGAGTTCTTCATAAACAATGTGCCAACGTTACAATATTCTGAACACTGCTAGGCTTAACTCTCTCTCTCTCTCTCTGCGTGTGTGATGATCATATGCAGTAGATTTTGAACTCTCTTGAATTATAATGGAAATTACATTTGCAGAACCAGCTGCCATTGCGTTCAGATGTACTACACTAGATTTGTTGAATGTTAGTGCGTTGTATAGTTTTTCGTTGAAGTGCATGTAAAACCCCGGTGAAAGGGATATAAATGCAGAAGGATGGTTAACTAAACACTATTTATTTTATAATAGGAAGTAAAAGGAGGCCACACAGTACATAGATGACCAAGTTTTTCTCACTTGCTCGAGGCATCTTGCCCATGCAAAGCAGAGAAGTAACCTTGAGGGTTACTCTCAAACTCGGCCCTCGAAATGTAGCCACTGCCTCCTGGGGCCTTCATCATATCTGAAACCACCACCACTCTTGCCTGCACCTCCAGAACCACCACTCTTACCTGTGTCGCCACAACCACCACCTCTACCTCCACTAACACTGTCACCGCCTCCGCCACCACCTTTTGAGCCACCCATTTTATCAATTGCCTTACGATGAAAGGATCACAACCCAAGATGAAAGGATTCTTTTTATATGTTGAGGAATAGTTGATCCTTGTCGTCCATAGCGTGGTTATATATTGCAGCGATGAGTGATTAGTCTTCACAGTAATAAATGGTGTGAAACTATCGTAAAATCATCAATAGGCTATAAATGCTATGAACGTTGACCATCCTCTCAGTGACCCCCGGCCACCAAAGTGGTGCTGCCTACAGCATACCTGCACCGCTTTGGATCTCCTTGTGGTAATTGTTGACCCGCGAGTGATAACCAATTGATGGAACTTATAATGCTACCTTTTGCACTCCAATTTAGGGTCGCCGGACAAGCGACTATCATGTGGTCACCCTAAGATTAGCTTTGGTAAAAGTCTTAAAGATTGTAAACATGGAATTTGCTGTTCGTAAGTTGCTTTTTGATGCGGAGGTTGGACCTTGCAAGTTCTTTTTGACCATGACTTATTAATAATTAAAATGTAATTTTCTTAATTTACGTTTTTTAAAATGGCAATCTCTTAAATTCATGAGTTGACAGCTAGGTGAATTTTCTTGAACTTGACAGCAAGCGTTTTATGATATAAGGTGCCTGATCACCAGTACAGAGGACACTTTGACAAAAGTTTTAAACGGGAGAAGACCCACCCAGAATCTCGTGATAAACTCAACTGTTCTAAAGATTGGTGCTTAAATTATCAGCAAGCAGCAGTAGTGGTGATATTGCCGGAGGAGCTTCCTGCCATATGTGTACTCCGATTAAGAGTTCAATACAAATTTATCGTCAAGCTACCTCTTTATTGTCTATGCAGATGTCTAAGCAGATCGATAAACGCCTAACTCTTGAGCGCTTAGGTCCTGAGGGTTTAAAGAAAACCCACTTGTTGGGTAGCTCAAAATATTATATATACATATATGTATATATATATGTATATGTATGTATGTATATTTTTATATTGTTGAATTTAAAGTTATCAATAGGTTTAAACTAAAGCATGATATATGGATTTTTGTATTCATGAATGCATGGATATATACATGCGTACATACATACATACAAACATGTGTGTGTGTAATGCAGGCATAATGTATGGATTTCTTTTTATTTGGTATCCAGGGAAACTTAAGGGAGTTGACTTTCATACGAGTGTTATCCCCTTTCTTCCAAATTCAGCTTTGACACTTTTCCTGAGGGTTGTTAAAGGCCGACCACTTCGAATGTTTCTTCAGACTCCTTATTCTTCATTAACTAAGAAAGAACTTGAGTATGTTCTGCTAGTGTTGGATGGAAGCCATGTACTATAGGATATTGATCAATCAAACTAGGAATTTCAACGAGTCGAATTCCTTCCTTCAATATCGTAGCATTGCCCGGTTCTACTTAATGGTATATTATTTATTCGGATTCAAATTCAAACTCCGGTTTGGACTGCAAAATAATCCAAAAACTGATTCTGATGGTTTGGATCATTAGATTGTATGTCACATGTAAACAATACACTCAACCATGTCTTCTTAGTTTCCAACCCCTAAAAGACGACAGGCGATTCTGTGTTCCATGTCGTGTTTGTGCCTTGGTTCATTTCGTATTTGTGTCAGGAACTTGTCAACCTTTAGTTGATCGGATCCTGTTTTGACTTATGGATATATCTGAACGGGTTCAAATTTGGACTTGAATAAAACTCATTGACATCCTTAAGTCAAAAGTTTGCTTATAATTGAAGGCTTTTACTTGTGCCATTCAATATTAAGCATAACTACGTATGGTTGACACCTCAACTAAAACAGCATGTTGACCCGCAAAGGCTTCGAATAATTAATTAGGCTGGGTGCTGTCTCAAAAGTAGCGATGCCAACAGTAGTGCTTTATATGAACATGTACCGATCCAAACCCATTTAGTTTCGTTAGTCAAACAAGAAAACTCCAAATAAATCCGTATACTCAGATATTAATTCTGATTTTGGATCTAAATTACAATTTTAATCAGGAAAAGAATTAGCTTATTTCCTAAAACTATTTACCTACGAAATATAGCCCATGCATTGCGTAGATCTAATTTTAAAATTAGAATTTCCATATGTTTAATTTCTAAGTGGCCACATAAGGAAAAACTGAATTAAGAATGAGATTATTAAAGAAAAAGTTGGGTTGATATTATAGAATATCAAATAACACTTACTGTGTTGTATCGACATCCTGAGATATAGATAAATGGAGCTTCTTAAAGAATGTAATACGCACAATATAGAGTGCATTGGAGTCTAAGAATCGATGTAACTGGCTGTACTTAGTGTGATACAAGGCTTGGTTACGGTTTGGCTGGGTTCATGACCGGATTAGGTCTAGCATTGATTGAATCTGACCCATTTGACATTCACAAGCAACCTTGATAAAAGCAGGAGTTCGAGTACATCTTCCTATGATGGCGATGGAAACTGAAGATGATGGCCAGATGAACATTGTTCGCTAAATTCCAAAAAATTAACATCAAAAGAGCAACAACCCTTTGTTGCGTAGGAAAACACACACCTTTCTTCTTTCCTTAAGCCATTCGCACTTCCCGAACCTGACTCCATGCACCCCTTCTACCTCATCCCACCTCCCACAACATAAATTAATCAAAACCCTAATTAGAACATAAGCATATAGTTATAATAATGCCAAATTAAGCTTGGGCTCGGGTATCCTATATATATATCCATGACCTCGTTACCTCCACATTACAGACTCAAACTTCTTCACGATCACAAGAGAGAGAGAGAGAGAGAATAGCCTAAGTCTTCATCTGTGCCAAGTTGAAAATGGCGGTGACCACCCATGTCTACACTTCTTCCACAATCAAATATCTCAGCAGGCCGAGATCGTCGAAGCAGGGCAATTGTTTCACTAGTCGTTGTGCCCAACTAGCCAAGGAACAGAAGGCTAGGTTGTACATTCTACGCCGATGTGCTACAATGCTGTTGTGCTGGTACATCCAGGGAGATGAATGAGCCACATGTATTGCTTTCATGGTGGATCTTATGAAAGATGGAAGATGTACAGAGATGCACAAGTCTGAATAGCTAGCTTTGCGCCGGACTTTTTTTTTGCCGTTTTCTCCCAAGGGGCTCCATTGTGACTGTTTAGAATTCTCCAGATCTTGATGAGTTTCAACATGAGGCTTGAATGATCTGGTTTTTGACATTCAAGGATGCAACTTACATCCAATTGAATGTAACCTTAATTACAAATTAACAAGTTCTTTCCCTTATTTGGGTTTCAATCTCAGATATTGTGGCTGTGCATTTTGAGTTCTTCATATGTCAATCAAGCGTTCCTTTTCGTGTTATGTGGTGCTCTTAGTAACATTTACAGGAAATGAGACATTTAGGATAAAAAGATTCCAGATTAAACTCTTCACAAGCATTTCAAGATTGAATAACTACGTACAATTGACACATCAATTAATAAATGTTTCAAGAAACAGCATATTAGCAAATGCTTTGAATAATTCGCTGGGCGCTGTCTCAAAAATAGAGATGCCAAAGTAGTTGTATGTGGATATGTACCGAGCCAAACCCTTTTAGTTTCATTTTGCAAAACAGGGGGAAAATATCTCCAAATAAATCCGTATCCTGGTACTGTATGCACTTTTTGCATCCATTATTTTAACCAGGAAAACATTCACACACACACACACATATATATGCTACAAGCACGAGGGCAATAGATATCCGGGCTACCAGGTGAACTCTCAAATTGAATATCATGAGTTCGATACTGGGGTGTGCATCAAGCTTTGGCCTCCCCATTGTGCCCAAAAACAAAAAGCTGTTTACCTACAAAATACAGCATATGCACTGCGCTGATCTGATTTTAAAAGTTGTTTACCTACAAAAGCCAAAAGCTATTAAATGGATCTCCCCGGAGAATGCCTGATTAGCTACACAGAAAACACTTGAAAAGAGAGAGGCCTCAAAGTGTTGGAAGAAAAGACAAAACTTGATCTTGCTTTCCTGAAATTGAATGTAACACTAACAGAGCACCTTACAGTGAGACAAGGCTAGACTATTGTTTGGCTCGGCTCAGTGTGAGACCACGCTTGGTTAGGTCTTCCGTTGCTTGAATCTGACTCATTTGACCTTCTCAAGCTCCTTACAGAGTATGTTACCTTCATCATTAGCACATATATCCAAGCAACCTTCAAAAAAGCATGAGTTTGAGTGATCTGTGCAAGCTAGCTCACATGCACACAAACATAAATGCTGGCTACTATAGATGGAAACAGACGATGATAGCGAGACGAACAATGTGACTTGCTGGTTCAGAGTTCAAACTCTAGGGATTAACAACAGAAACATCAAAATAGCAGCAAGGCCTATTTGGCTTACGAAAACAGACACCTTTCTTCTTTCCCTAAGCCAGTCAGCCATTTTCCCACTTCCAGAACCTGACTCTACAGACCCCTTCTACCTTATCCCACCTCCCCACAGCATAAATTAATCAAAACCCCAACTAAATGACAAGCTTATAATTAAATAATGCCAAACGAAATAAACCAGTATTGAGAAGCCTGGGCCCGGGTATTTTATATATATATATATATATACACACACACATGCTGATTACATCAACATTATAGACTCAAACTTCTTCATGATCTTAGAGGGGTTACAAAGAGAGAGACAATAGCCCAAGTCTTCATCTCTGCTAAGTTCAAAATGGCGGTGACCACCCATGTCTACACTTCTTCCACAATCAAATACCTCAGGAGACTGAGATCGTCGAAGCGGTGCAATGGTTTCACTAGTTGGTGTGCCCAGCTCGCCAAGGAACAGAAGGCTAGGTTGTACATTCTACGCCGATGTGCTACGTTGCTATTGTGTTGGTACATCCATGAAGATGATTGAGAGTGGATCTTATGAAAGAAAGGAGATGTATAAAGATACACATACACGTCTGAAGAGCTTTAGACCGTTATGACCTTTTTAATGGTTGCAATACCTTCTACATTAGCTCAGCATCATTGCAGCAGCAAGCAAAGTTTTCTGTATGGAGCTCGTAGCAAAAGAGTTTTTTCCCACTGTTGGAAGGAAAACGACGGACCGTTTGAAATGGCTATGATATATTTTGACTGTTAGATAGTTGAAAAAAAGAAAAAACAACATCGGAAATATCTTCCCCACAGTCGGATAACATTGTCACAGTTCCAGCTGTTGAGCAGTCGATCAGAAAAAGAAGCAATAACAGCCGAAATAATGTCCCGTGAATTATTTCCTTCACGCCGGAATTTTTCAATTGACCTTAATTAAGGTTAGGTCAATTAATAACATTTAATTCATGTTCCATATCCTTTAATATTTTACTAAAGCGTAAAGTGGAAGACAAAGTTTAGTCCACGTATAATTTCTAGCTCCTTTTATAGTTGTTCCTCATGAAACTTAGATCAAAGAGAGAGGGAGAACATGTTATGTGAAAGCACGCATCACTTTAGGTTTGAGTTCGAGAATTGTTTTTTTATTTCTGATCTATCCTTTTACACGAAAAAATTTTTATTTAACGGTCAAAAGTGTTTATGCTGTAATATTTATGAGCAAGTGTCGGTTGGATTGATCTATGATCCACCCCAGTGTATAAATAAGAAATTAGGGCTCGATATGTTGAACTTTCTCTCTTCGGTGTTGGCTCTTCTTTCCCTCCTATCAAAGGCGTGATCGAGAACATTGATTAAAGCTTAGAGAAGTTTGGGAGGCCCTCGTTTTTTTAAGAAAAGTGCGTGAAGGTAACTGGACTGATTTTGTTTGCGCGTGTTTTTTCATAAGGTTTTTATGGCTTACTTTGGATTTGATTGGGGGCATATTTATAATTCTTGCATAGCGGTTCTTTGCATGTGTTCATTCGGATTTATCCAATACTCTCTGGCTATCACCGTACCCTTTCTCTCCGTCTCTCTCTCTCTCTCTCTCTTAAACCCGATCTCACCAACACAAGATCGGACGCGCCAGATTGCATCGCCTTGGCAACGAAGTGATTGAAGCCTAATAAAAAAACCCTTCCTCCCTTAACCTTCTCTACCACGCACACGGTAGCACTGGAAAGAAGCTTCATTTTGCCACTTCTCTCCGCGAGGTTCTTCATGAACATTGTGCAAGTGTAATAATAGTTTGAGTGAAACTTATGCTTATGGTGAAGAACTTTACATGACCTTCACCATAAGCATAAGTTTGTAGAAAAAAATGGACCATACTTATGCCAGATGTGGTCTTGTATCACCTTTTCCCTCTCAAAGGAGTGTTTCATAAGCATTAAGCTGATGTTGGGGCATGCACTTGACCATTCGAACGATTTACATGAAGTATTTTACGTGTATTCTTCATTTTTGACACTTCTGTCAAGGATGTCAATTCAAAAGAGAATTAAGCAAGTCATATATATATATATATATATATAAAACGTTCAACATTAGAACAGAAGATGAAAATCAATCATTAAAGAGAAGAGGCCTACGCTTTGAAGAAGAGAGAGAGGGCCGGTTCAACCGGCTTAAAACCAGGTCAAGGTGCATAGCGTTGCTGCATTTTAAAGCTTTAAGCTGCAGCAATTTCTTCAAGGTGCCACCGCAGCTTGCATGAGCACCGCGAGTGCAGGCAAGCAACAGGTGGGGGATTAAATAACAGCCTTTTCTTAAACCCGAGCCAACATTTCCCTTTCCAATCACTCCTTCGTATCGTCCATACATGTACGATTATGTGCGCCAGAGTGCGCGCGGGTGTGTGCTCATAAATGCTGTGTACGCTAGCTGGAAGAAAGCTTCGTTTCATCGTTGTTCTTCGCAAAGTTCTTCATGAACATGTTACAATATTCTGAACAATGCTAAAGGTTAACTCTTTCTCTCTCTCTCTCTGGGTATGTGTGTGTGATGATCATATGCAGTAAATAGTGAACTTTCTTAAATTGTAATAGAAATTACATTTGCAAAACTAGCTGCTACTGTTGAGACGTGCTACTCTAGAATTGTTGAATGTTAGTGTGTACGCATTGCTCTTCTTTGTTGTTCATTGAAAGGAGTGTTTTTTATAAATTTGAGTGCAACCCGGATGAAAGGGATATCAATGCAAAAACGATGTTCAACTTAACGCTTTATTTATTTTGTAATAGTAAGATAGATGGAGACCACACTTCACATAAACGACCAGAATGGCATGGTCTCCAAGTTAGGTCGATGGAGCTCATTCACTTTTTCGTCAAATCTTGCCCTTACAAAGCAGAGAAGTGACCTTGAGGGTTGCTCTCAAACTGGGCCCTTGAAATGTAGCCACTGCTTCCTGGGACCTTCATCACACCTGAACTACCAGCACCACCGCTCCTACCTAAACTGCCACTGCCACCGCCTCCGCCACCACCTTTTGAGTCACCCATTTTATCAACTGCCTTTGGATGAAAGGGTCCTTTCTATATGTTGAGGAATAGTTGATCCTTGTCGACCATAGCGTGGTTTTATATTGCAGGGATGAGTGATTATCACAGTAACTAATGGTGTTCTGGAAACTATCGTAAGATCATCAATAGGCTATAAATGTTACGACGACCACCTACGTTGACCATCCTCTCAGTGACCCCAGCCACCAAAGAGGTGCTACCTATAGCATGGACTACCTCCACTGCTTGGATCTCCTTGTGGTAATTGTGGACCCATGAGTGATAACCAATTGATGGAAATTATAATGCTACCTTTTGCACTCCAATTTAGGGTCGCCGGACAAATGATCATCATGTGGTCGCCCTAAGATTAGTTTTGGTGATAATCTTAAAGACTCTGAACTTAGAACTTGCTGCTCGTAAATTGGTCTTCGATACTGGTTAATTCTTCCTAGGTTGAACTATGCAAGTTCTTTTGACCATGACTTCTGAATAATTACAATGTAATTTGCTTAATTTACCATTGGAAAACCGCAAGCTCTTAATTTCATGAGTCTGACAGCCAGGTGAATTTTCCTGAAAGCATTTTATGATATATGGAGCATATGGCTTCTGGCCACCAGTTCTAAGGACACTAACAAAACTTTTAAAAGGGGGAAGACCAGGCAGAATCTTGTGATAAATTCAACGGTTCGAAAAGTAGGTGCTTTAATTGATCAGCAATCAGTAACAGCAGTGATAGTGCCGGAGGAGCTTCCGGCAATATGTGTACTCCGAGCGAGAGTTCAATACAATTTTATCGGCAAAACTACCTCTTTATTGTGTCAGCAGATCGATGAACCACTAACTCTTGGCCTTTTATTTGTAACAAGGGAAAATTACGGGAGTTTGACTTTCACAAGGGTGTTATCCCCTTCATTCCAAATTCAGCTTCGATACTTCTTCTGAAGGGTAAAGGCCGACCACTTCTTGAGTGTTTTTTCAGACTCCTTATTCTTCATTGACAAAAGAAACTTTGGTACGTGTTGAGTGTTGGATGGCGTACTACTGTTCTCCTCTCAAAGAATTTCCTCATGAACATTGCGTCAACTATGGATATTGATCAGTCAGACTAAGAATGACAACGAGTCGAATTGGGCATTCGATATCGTATCATTGCCCGGTTCTACTTAATGGTATTTTATTTATTCAGAGAATTATGCAGATTTTGGATCTTAATTCGAATTTTAATAAGGAAATGAAGAAATGTATGTTACTAAAACTATTTACCAACAAAACATAGCCCATGCATTACACAGATCTAATTTTAACATTAGAATTTCCATAACTTCAATTTCTAAGTGAAAAAAATGGATTAAAAATGAGATTATTGAAGAAAATGTTGGATTGATATAAATAGAAGATTAACTAACCCTTATGTTGTGGTTTCGAGCTTCACTGAGAGTGTAATATTGCACAATATGGAGCGATTGGAGACTAAGAATACATGAAAGGGGGCCTTAGTGTGACATAAGGCTTGCTTAAGTTTTGGCTCGGTTCATGACCAGATCAGGTCAAGCATTGCTTGAATCCGACCCATTTGGCATTCCCAAGCTCCTTTCTGAAGTATGCTATGTTCAACTTTATAGTATATATATACAAGCAGCCATGATTAAAGCAAGAGTTTGAATATATACATCTTCCTAAGCTGGCACACATGGACACATACATAAAAGTTGGCCACTACAGATGAGGACTGAGGATGGTAGCCAGATGAACAACGTGAGTTATTGGCTCGAAATTCAAACCCTATGGATTAGCACCAAAAAATTAACAACCCTTGGTTGCGTAGGAAAGGATGCAACTTTCTTCCTTCCCTAAGGTATTCGCACTTCCCAAACCTGACTCCATGCACCCCTTCTACCCCATCCCACCTCCCCCAACATAAATTAATCAAAACCCTAATTAAAATATAAGCATATAATTAACATGATGCCAAATAAAATAAACCAATATTGAGAAGCTTGGGTTCCGTTAGGATCCTATATATATACATTATAGACTCAAAACTTCTTCATGGTCGTACAGGGGTTACAAAGAGAGACAATAGCCTAAGTCTTCCATCTGTACCAATTTCAGAATGGCGACCACCCATGCCTACACTTCTTCCACAATCAAATACCTCAGCAGGCCGAGATCGTCGAAGTGGCCCAATTGCTTCACTAGTCGGTGTGCCCAGTTAGCCAAGGAACAAAAGGCTAGGTTGTACATTCTACGCCGATGTGCCACAATGCTATTGTGCTGGTACATCCATGGAGATGATTGAGGCTCATGGGCGTTGCTTTCATGGTGGATCTTATGAAAGAAAGATGTATACAGATACACACATCTGAAGAGCGTTAGGCATGATCCCGTTCTTCTTTTTTTGCCCTTTTCTCTCAAGGGGCTCCGCTGTGACTGTTTGCAAATCACTTTTCGCTAGATCTTGATGAGTTTCAACATGAGGCTTGAATTATCTGGTTTTTGGCAGTCCTGGAAGCAACTTGCATCCAAATCAATGTAACATTAATTACAAATTAACAAGTTATTTCCCTTATTTGGGTTTCGATATCGGATATTGTGGCTGTGCATTTTGAGTTCTTCATATGTCAATCAAGCGTTTCTTTTCTTGTTAGGTCGTGCTCTTAGTAACACTTACAGGAAATGAGACTTTTAGGATAAAAAGATTTCAGATCGATCCCGATTAAACTCTTCACAAGCATTTCAAGATTGAATCAAGTTAAAAATCATCAGCAAGACACGAAATACAGCAATAATATTAATTAAGGTGAAAATTGGTTTTCAGAAATGAAAGAAAACGATAACTATGAGCTATAAAATACGCTGATTTGGAATGATCATAGTATAAATGTATGAACCATTCTTGTTATTTCACAATCATGTCAAGAATATGTCAACCCCCAACTAAAGGTGCCCATCCCAAACTTTCCTCTAAAACCAACAACTACTACTATGCTATATGCTACATGAATTCTTTGTTTCCATAGAACCCGATCATGAAAACACATTCACATCTGGTTCCAGTTTTGGTTTATGGATCTATCTAAATGCATTCCCATTTGGGCTTGAATAAAACCCATTGAGATCCTTAAATCAAATATTGAGCAGCAAATGCTTTGAACAATTGGCTAGGTGCTGTGCAAAAGTAGAGATGCCAATAGTAGTGGTTTATATGAATATGTGCCGATCCAAACTCATTTAGTTACATTTTGCAAAAATGGAGGGCGGGGAATCTCCAAATAAATCCGTACCCTGATACTGTATTCTCTTTTTGCATCTAAATCATTATTTAAACAGGGGGGAAATGTATATATTGCTTCCAATGCCTTTTACCAACAAGCACAGGAGCAATAGCTCACCTAGATAGGTGGTTGAGTTCAATACTGGGGGCATGCATCTTCCTTGGCCTCCCTATTGTACCCAAAAAGGAAAAGCTATTTACCTACGAAATATAGTACATCCATCGCGCCGTTTTAATTTTAAAATTAGAATTTTTATATCTTTAAATTTGAAGTAGTCATAAAAAAATTGAATCAAGAATGAAGTTACAAAAAAAAAAGTTGGAGTGACATAGAAGATAAATGAGAATAACCATAATCTTGAAAAAAGCATGAGTTTGAATACATCCTTGCTAGCTAGCTCACATGCACACATACACAAAAGTTGGCCACTACAGATGGAAACAGAGGACGATATAGCCAGATGAACAACGTGAATTGTTGGTTCAAAGTTCAAATCCTAGGGGTTAACAACAAAAGCACCAAAATGTACAGCAAAAGAGCAGAAATGCCTATTTTGCTTAGGAAACAGACACCATTCCTCTTTCCTTAAGCCAATCAACCGTTTTCCGACTTCCAGAACTCTATACATCCCTTCTACCTTATCCCACCTCCCCACAGCATAAAATAATCAAAACCCCAGCTAAAATATAAGATTATAATTAAATAATGCCAAAAAATTAACCATTATTGAGAAGCTTGTGCTAGGGTGTGCTACATATATATATATATATATATATGTATGTATGCTGACATGCACACATATATGTATGTATGTATATATATGTATGTATGTATATATATGCCACTTACCTCTACGTTATAATGTATATATATGCCACTTACCTCTACGTTATAGACTCAAAACTTCTTCATGATCTTACAGGGGTTACAATGAGAGAGAGACAATAGCCTAAGTCTTCATCTGTGCCAAGTTGAAAATGGCGGTGACCACCCATGTCTACACTTCTTCCACAATCAAGTACCTCAGCAGGCCGAGATCGTCGAAGCGGCACAATTGTTTCACTAGTCGTTTGCCCAGCTCGCCAAGGAACAGAAGTCTAGGTTGTACATTCTACGCCGATGTGCTACAATGCTATTGTGCTGGTACATCCATGGAGATGATTGAGCCACATGAGTATCGCTTTCATGGTGGATCTTATGAAAGAAAGAAGATGTATAAAGATGAAAGAAAGAATATGTATAAAGATACACACGTGTGAAGAGCTTCCGCGGTTTTTTTTTTTTTTGCCCTTTTCTCCCAAAGGGGCTCCACTGTGACTGTTTAGAGATGCCTTTTTTGCCAGATCTTGATGATTTTCAACATGAGGATTGAATGATCTGGTTTTTGGCAGTCAAGGAAGCAACTTACATCCAAGTAACATTAATTACGAATTAACAAGCTCTTTCCCTTATTTGGGTTTCTATCTCAGATATTGTCGCTGTGTACCTTTTTTTTTTTTTGGTTATAAGAGGAGGCCGAAGCCTAACACACACACGCACCCTTTGGTAGTCGAACTCCTCATCAATAGCAACGGCGTTAGAGCGTCCTGCGGTTGAGCTAACCCTCTTGGTGCTTGTAGCTGTGTACTTTGAGTGCTTCATATGTTAAGCGAGGATTTCTCTTCCTTTTATGATGTGCTCTTCGTAATATTTACATTAAATGAGACTTTTAGGATAAGAACTTTCCAGATTACTCAAAAGAAAGAAATGATTGTGATATATATATGTGTGTGTGTGTGTGTGTGTATTCAAAAGTGTTCAAGGTCCTCCTTTTGTTATGATTTTTTTTTTCTTTTGGAGTTATATGCTAATTGATATGGCACAAGATCGAGCATTATATTGTGATAAAGAATACATGTACCATTTTGGGGTTACGTCCTTTGTTCAGGAGTATGCATTAGGTTATCACCATCGTGAACTTTTTAAGAGTGATTGCAGTTGGAGAAGCTATTTGCTGCGGTTTAATTGTACCAGGTTTATGAATTAAGTCTGATTTGACAAAGACGATGAGATTAACCTACTCCTCTAATTCTTCTTTTTCAATATGGAGGTTAAAAGGCAGGTATCCACTCCCCATGTATCGAACTCCTGACCTGCAACTTGTGAATCGAGCCTCCAAGCCAGCTGAACTATTGCCACTGAGTGACCAACTCTCTTAATTTATGAATAATGTAATTATAGCATGTATTCCATTTCTAACGGAGAAACAGCAAGAGTTGAACTTTTCGTAATCTGTTAAGAAAATTCAACTTGAAAACTTATATTCCACCACTCAATAGTGCAATGCATTGCATTTTGTTATTTAATTGCTTATATTCATCTTGAAACCTTATATGCCTTTTGGCAACATCTTTTTCCTTTTAAATAAATAAACCAGTAAAAAAGCATATATTCCGTCCTTTCGTTTCGCCTTTAGGTTATTAATCAGGCAAACTCGAAATGTCAACAGGTTGGATTTGGCATGGACCTGGATTTGGCTCGATTGCAGCTTGCATAACCGGTTTGGGATTCAGACTCAGGTTTGGACTGCAAACTAATAATAAAACTGAATCCGACCCTTAGGTCATTTGCTGTATGCTTATGCCTAAAGAATTCATTCAGCCATGCTTAACTAATTATTGTTGTATCCTCACTATACTCAGAGAGTACCTTATTCAGGTAGAATCGCAATGGGGTTTGGATTCAATTTAATCCGGAACAGTTTGCTATTTGGACCCGTTCGATTTATCGATCCATCTTCCGGTATTCGAATTTGTGTTGAATAAGACCCGTTGACATCCGTAAGTCATAAACGTTCGTTTATGCGTGAAGGATTTTACATATGCTCTTCAACAAGAAAGCATACTGCTTATCCACTTTTAGCATGCTTACTCATTGCCTTTTAGTAACATGAATTATAATTTAGAAAATATTTAGGATTCTCATAAAAATAATATTATTATTACATTGATTGGACCAATTATGGGCAAGATCCAATCGCTATGTACACAGAAACAGAAATTAGTCTACATGCACATGCGTATATGCTTAAACATTCTTAAGGATCTCAACCGTTTATAGAGTGGGATCTCAACAATTAATCTTAAAAGATTGAACAATTGAGACCTTTAAAAAGATTAGAGCCTGAATAAATATGTGCATGAACTATGCTCTCTCTATTTAGAGAGAGAGAAGTTGGATGTATGTTAGCACAATAAGGTGAGTGCTAACATATACAAAGAAAATCTTAACCATCTATTTTGAGAGATAGATGGTTGAAATTTGAATTTAAGAAGTAAAAAATAGTTATATTAGACTTTTGCTTTTAGAATTCAAAATCCAACCATCCATCTCCCAAGATCAACAGTTGTGATACATATGTGTATGCGTACTAGTAAACATAAATAGATAAAAGGAGGCCATTAAAGATGAACGTAGGATGATGGCCAGATGAGCAATGTTTGATGTCGGTTCAATGTTCAAACTCTAGGAATTAACAAAAGCACCTAACCTTTAACTTTAAAAGAGAAGCAAGGCCTTTTTTGCTTAGAAAACAAGTCACCTTTCTTCTTTCGTTAAGCCAGCCACACATTTTCCCACTTCCCAAACCTGACTCCATGCAACCCTTCTTCCTTATCCAACCTTCTCCCAACATAATTTAACCAAAACCTTAATTAAAATATGAACTTACACTTTCAATATTACCCAAATAAAATAAACCAGTATTGAGAAGCTTGACTCCCTTTTCCTATATATACCTGACCACACTACCTCAACCTTACAGATTCAAACTCCTCTATAGATCTTCAAGGGGTTACAAAGAGAAAGACCTTAGCCTAAGTCTTAACCAATACCAACTTGAAAATGGCAAGCTTCCTTTACAACACGCTGCCTAACACACGAGAGAGAGAGAGAGAGAGAGAGAGAGAGAGAGAGAGAGATTCCAAACCGTTGCAGGCTTGCTGCGTAATTGGAAAAGAAACCAAAAGGTTAGTTACTATGCAGCCTTGATGCTTGATTGGTCAAGCATTTTTCATAATGTGTGACAACCACATCTCAATATTTCTTGAAATGAGATGTTGAGATGAACGACTTGGTTTGAAATGCGTGGCCTTCATGCATTGTGTCTGCGTAGTAGATTGGCAAAACAAAGAAATGATGCATTTCATGGCATCATCTCCCTCTAGCAAGCATATCTTCATACCCCCTAAACGAAAGCTGCTTTTCAAGTGAAATCCTCGTATGGAACCTTGAAATGAAAACATCAGCCATCTCATCAGCCTCATTCATGGTGGTCGTCGACATCCACCAAGCTTCATCGATCCGCTCCAGCAAGCACTCGACCAATGCACCGTTTTCCATATCACCAACCTCATCAAAATATGAATTAGACTCAGCATAACCATCAATATTAGCCACTGCGTACCCTTCTGAAACAGGATTCCTCTGTGTTCTTTCCTACCTTTCACCTTCTTCCTGCTTTTCACAAGTGCAGAGAATTGCCTCTTTACTCTCGTAATGCTTAGTTTGGACTCTGATATTACTTGAAACAATTGCAAGATCATACTAACCACCCTTATAACTTGTTTCATGTTGGGAAGACCAAGGACGCCACCCATATTTCTCTTTCTTCTTTGCGGTTGATTTATGACTCAGAGAAACCGCCTTTCTAGGGGTTTCAACAACTCAACTTAAAACCCTATGCCACCAGCCTCGCTCGAACCATGCTAGCCATTGGCTTGCACAGCTAGAGGCGTGATCCCATTAGGTGTCGAACCCTTGACTTCTGCTGTCTCTCTTCTTTAGTGAGTGACGCCATTTGATGGACTCTAGAAATGCTGAGATGTTCTAGTCCCGCTGTTGACCCTAAAAACCGGACGTAACTGGCTTTTCCACTAAGGGAATTCAGTCCCCTTGGAGTGACGCCCAGTTCAAGAGTACTAACGGAAATGGAGGCGACGAATGTGCTTCAGCGGATACTTAAGAAGAGTATGAAATTGCGCTGCATGATAAGTGAAGTTTTAGCCGTGTAGTAGTTTAGTGGCAGTAATAGTGAGCATAATAATGATCTTCGCATCTCACCCCAAAAAAAATATCTTCGTAGTATATAAAAGAAAAGAAAGGCAATAACTTGACCCAAATATTGGTCTCGTTTGCACGCATAAGAAAAAGGCAGTAGCTTCCACAGAATTTCCTCAAGCATGCTAATAACTTGCCGGAATCCAAGAGCAGAAAGGGAAACAAACACAAAGATGGGAAATGCCAAATCAAGCGGATGAATAAAGACTATGGCTTCAAAGTTGAGAACATCGCAGACATACCAATAACTTCAAAATACAAATCCCAGGGCGTGTTGGAATCACAAGACATCAGGCAGACCATCTGCTGACATCGGCGGATTCAAACACCCACAAACAAGTAAGGTGATGCATGACCACAAAATTTGATCGAGTAGAAACCTGAGAGTTTGCGTAGTTTTCAAACCAAGCACAACTTGCAATTTGCAATCGGTCAATATCCACAAGACGTTTCGATTGTGTTTTACAAAGATGGCACTTCACATTATTACCTCTCAAATTGTTCTAATCACTGTACACAAATCAAAGACAACTTTTCACAAGAAAAACGATACACAAAACAGAGCCGACCTGGTAGACGCATCAGCCATCTCTGCAAATGAAGACCTCAATGCAAAACGAAGGTAGTTCCTTGCATGCCCTCGCCCGAAACTTCAGCTACCAAACGGGACTGTACAATTGACAATGCTAGCCAGGTGAATGCTAAATGCGAGAGCAAGACACGCTTTTAATCGGAGTTGCACATTACAAACTTCAGTGAAAGGCGTTGAAATGAAGCAAACGAAAATCAAGCAGTTGGCACTTCAAAGGTACTGATAGTATCTGCGATCGTTCGGGAGACAAAAAATGGTTCGATGAAACAAAGCAGACCTATCATCATCAGTGGAGTGAAGCACCGGTCTCGCTAAACCACCTTGAGATTCCACCTAATAGAGATAGCTCTTTAACAACTTGGACTAGCTTGGTGAACCCAAAATGGTGCACCCATGTTTATTTCCTTTAGGCTCCTACTGATCTGAACACTGACATGTACCGTTCGATGCTCTAAGTATCAGTGGGTCTTAAAGTAGAGACCGGAAAGAGATGCGATGGCTGGAAACAATTTGAAGGTACATGGAGTACATGCTCACATTGTGTTTTCTGGAGAGAGGAGATACCGGAAACGAGAATCAAAAGGTACAACCGCATAGTTGCCATTGCCGAGTAGGCGGAGTCGTCTCTGAGACATGCAGTCTTCCACCATTGCAGCTTGTTGAGGTGGAATGAATTGACAAATCCAACGGCCCAGAGATGCCTCATCAAGAACGGTTTTAGAAAAGCAATGCAGCATCTTTGGCACAAAAAGCTTGCCCTTCCTGCTCACACCAACTGATGCGCGAACATAATCCCGCAATGATTGTTGTAGCTCCTCTTTCACTTTGGAAGCAGTGTAAATCCTTACCTGCAACGATTAAACCACTTATTTCTATCATCATCAAGGATTTATTCATAATTAGACAGCAAGCAAGATACACATAAAGCAAATCAGTTTTCCATGCTGGTAGGCCATCTACGTGGAATGGCATCCTTCCTTGGTTAAAATATCTTATCCTAGTACCATTTCACCATGTAACTTGAAATTAAAAAACTGATCAGTAAGAATTAGTCTTTCCCATCCAACACAGTCATAGTATAAACTCATTCTTCTAAAATCATTAGCTCGATGTTGTACTGTTATACTTCTCAACATAGGTCCAGCAAAATGCAGTGAGATAAGATACAGGACACAAGAAACAGAAGAGCCACCAAAGACACAGATAGCGAAGAGATATGGAGAAATTTCTTACTGGAAAAGATCCTATTGCAATAAAGAAAAGAAAGAAAACGACAAAAAGAAACTAGTCGTCTCTCTTGATTCTGGGATTATATATGGATTACTCATAAAGTAGTTTAGCTAGTGCTATGCAACAAACATCTTCTCCGATCTGTCCAATCATTGTCCGGCCCTGAGCTAGGTTTCTTTTATTCATGATTTCAGCTGGGTTTATCTTCTCATGTCAAGAAGCATAACATTTATGAACATTATCATTATAGAGAATATAGATGAGAACAAATGATGCCTTGAAAATTCCACTGTTGAACGTTGTACCATAGAGATGATACTCGGGAAGCATGGCAAGTGTTAACTGTATTCCACGATAGACCATGCCACTATAACAGCTTCAAAATAATTTTTTGTGAATACAGACTGCCGGAAATCCAACAGTGGTGTATGAATTGCCAAAAATCTGTCTACTATACCTGCATTTTAGACAGCCATAGAAGTACATGTTTCACATGCAAAAAAGATGAATTACTTACCGCTGGTGAGGAGTACATCCCAGAGCTGAGAGCAAATATTACTAGCGGATCAGGACTGTCAACCGAGAACTTTCTTTGTTCCTCTGATGTCTTCAGCTTGTGAAGGGCAAGAAGCAATGCCTAGTAATCGTTTTAAGGGACAATATTGATCGACTAACATAGACTTCTATGGTGAAACGATAGAGACAAGCAAATAAAGAGGGAGACAAAAATCTATGGGCTACATACTGTTTGTGGTCTGTGGACAGGAGGCTTCATCTTCAAAATCACATATTCAATAGAAGCAGCGCTGAAAGAGTGCCCACCAACAGTATATGCTGCCTACAGAAGTACAAACAACATATTGCCTAAAGCTTCAAGCAACATTCAATTGTTAAGCTGTTCAAATTTAACATACCCTGAACAAATTTTCAAGAGAATGACTTTCAAATGGACTAACCGACAATGAACTCGCACCATTAGGTTAAAGAAGGCTTCCATTTAGGAAACGTGCAGAAAATTAACAAAGGAAACAATTACTCAACTTGCCAGAGAAAAAATATCATTCAGGGAACCTCCCCACTTGAAATTTGAAAATTCATCAAAATAAGTATAGCCAACAGTTGATTCCACGGGCTATAGCACATAGTTCACGCCACACTCAGAAAGCTCTGTGGGCTACTCATCCCAGCCTAAGAAATTTTCTAGATCCACCATGGTTCGTTGGGTTATTGAAGACCAAAACAGAAGAGTGTGTGTTTGTGTGTGTGTGTGAGAGAGAGAGAGAGTTAATTTGTACCTTTTGCATCAAAGAGAAGAATTTCAGCTCACTTCTAGGAACCCCATATGCCAAATACGCCTGCAACAAGAACACAAAAGCAATTCACTAGCCATTAGCTCAGTTTTCAGACTCTATTGGTAATCTGATAATTGGATTCGTTATAGTCAGTATTGTTGTGTAAAATACAAACCAAAATGAAGCAATGATACTGAGTTAAAGGAACAGACATGCATGATCAGCGCATTGTACACATTTATCCAGAAAGCCAGCTTCTCATCACAACACAAATTAGATGGATTCACCTTCGCCAATTGCTCGACCAGTGACCTGCTTGGAAGAAAATGAAGCACCAGATATATTATCAATATTTGTAACAAGAAAATGAGTAACTAAGAACCATAAACATCACATTACATTGCATATGCGTGCCAACATTTTAAATGCGCCTATCTTCTACCTCATTAACAAGATATAAGAAAATAAGTATGTAAATCCACAGAATGAAATCTTTAATTTGGAGAAGGAACGTCTGACACCGGCAATAAGGCATTTCACCTAAATCTCCGAAGAGCTCCAGCAGCATATTCAAGCTGTTGCTTCCCCACAGACATCCAAGAAACCTCAACGGCCGAATTGTAGCTTCCAATATCAGCCCAACTTAGCTTTCCGCGTACTTTATAAGGATCAAATGCATTTTCCTCGGCAAAAACATCTCCACTACAATGTAATTCAGCCACAGGACTTTGGATAAATGACATTGTAGACTGCTCTGATGGCTCAGAAAATGATGATAATGAAGTAGCAGAAAGATGACCGTGTGGAGAAGTTGGGGACTGGATGTTCTCTGATGAAGCAGACATGGATGAAATAGTGGATGAGTCTGCAAGACAAATAAATATGTTCTTCATGCACCGTACCATTTCCTCTGATAGCTGATTAGGATGGTGCCAAAGGCCCTTAATGGAAATCTCCTTGTTGAGTCTCTTTGACCTCTGATGCCGTGCTTTTTGGAGCTTTTTATCTTGAAAGAAGCATATATGATCTGGAGCATCCTGATGCAAGGTATCAGGAACTAGTTAAAACCTTGACCTTTCTGTACAATCATGTCAGTAAAGGATAACTAACAAAAAGAAATGCAGGCATATTTCAAAATTCAAATTCCCTTTTCAAACCCAATAATAGATAGCCCAATATAGAATGTAGAACTATGTAGGAGTTCATATTACATTTTCTGCGAGAGTGTCTGCATATTCCAGTATGTATTATCCCTTGCAGTTTCCAAAGAGTTGCTTCAAGGCCCTTCTGAACCGTTGACTTCTTTATATTATTGGCAAACATTATCCTTAAAACCGAACTATAGTATTTAACTTGGTTCCAGAGCTTAGTATATAACTTGGTTCCAGAGCTTTTGCAAAACTTCCGTGCCCAACCCCTTTCTGTGTTTCTTTTCAACATCAACATTCACATAGAAGAAACATAGCAAACAAGCTTTACATGTGTGCCACTATTCTAAAAGTGAAAATCCTCTTGCATTGCAGTTTGCAAGTGAGTTAAGCATGGATGCATGTTTGGCAATTAATGGGAACACAAGATGTCAAGTGTGTCAAACACATTGCACGATTAGAACTACAAAGTTACAGATGCAGTGAGTAACAAATGTGGGAGTATATATATTTCAAGTGGATGATTTTCTTGAATAGGAGTATTCCACATAGTTGAATGATCTTTAACATACAAAGTTACAGATTGCCTAACTAGGCATTACTGTCAATCTATGTAACTGAATGTGACAAGTTGAAAACCAAACGAATGGATAATTTTCTTCAAGTTGAGTGTCTTCTTTGCCATGTATGCTACTCCACACAATCTAGACATTCATATATGACAGACAATGACTTGAGATTCAGAACCATGAAAAGCAATAATGTAACCAACATTGTTCTATATCATCTTCATATAAGAAACTATTAAAAGTGCATCAACAATCAGCTCGAGAATATTTTGTTCTTAACAAACCTTTTCTTCTAGGTCACCACCATTATCGTTGCAATTCAAAGCAGAAGTTTCACTTGATGACGCTGCTGCAGGAGAATTGTTCAGCTGGGAAATGGACCAATTAAAACTCTTTGATGGATATCCCTAAAGGAATCAGAAGAAAAGAGAATATCAAACTGTGTCTCCAATGAAAGCAGAAAATACAGAACCGTGTAAATATTGAAGAAATAAGACATACTGGAGTGCTAAGGCTATCAGGAGAAGACAAGAAACAAGAAGATGGTGACTGTTTCAAACGGTACTCAGCAAGACGGCGCTCATTCCTCTCCTGACTAAGCTGAAAGTGCAAGGAAACAAGCTCCTCCTCAAGCTTTGAAACTGTGGCTTCCAGTGCAGCAATATTGTTCAAAAATTCCTGGGCCTGTACAAAGTGATGATGAGTATATAGATTTTTAACACATGGACAAGGGTCCCTCTGGACATCATGGATTGGGTGTATTATGTGTGGAGCATTTAGGAAGCAATTTTTCCTTCCATGAAAGCCTCATCTTATGCTAATTCTGCATAAGATGAGGCTATTTGGAATAGCAACTTCCCCACCCCCACCCAAAAAAAAAATGTTTTAACAGGCAGTAAACATCCATATGGACCTTTTGATTTGGAAGATGCTCTTGAGCGAAAGTGATATCCCGTTTGGGAAGTCAAAGATATATTATAAGGTAATGTGGTCAAAACAATCCAAGAGACAGTGGAACATACTTCATCTGGGAGGCAACCCAAACTGGACAATGATGCAGCAGTCTTTCCAATCACACTTTCCAGAGCAGCATGGAGTTGCATTTCACCATGAAGTTTCTCTTGCAAGCTCTTAACCTGTAGACAGAGCAGATTAAAAACATCATGATTTGAATGGCAAAGCTACACCGAGTAGCACATGCCTGTAATTGTTTTGAAGGAAAGTTCCTAAACAATTTGAAAACTTCAGAGAAAATAGCAACATTTTCCCATATCCTGATTGATTGCTAATCTTAAGTATTTAACTCAGTCTGTGTGGTCAAACGGTCCACACTTCCAACTCCATTGTCTTGATACATGGAACAAACATATTGTCTTGAGCAGGACTAGAGTCAGTAGCCAGAACAGTTAAAACGTGGGGGAAATCTGGAAGCAACTTTTGGAAAACAATGATAAACATAAGGAAATCCTTAATATTACATGTCAAGCACAATTGCAGCCCTATTACATGTAGAACTCAACACTTCCCCAGATGGTCTCTTATTCCTGTGGAGCTAAAACAGAAGTTATTTGCCTGAAGAGATGGACATAGTTTTGTTAACCTTCCCAATACAGCTAACTGGCAATTAAAAGTATTGCTGCTATTGCAAAAGTAAAGCAATTTCTTAGCGCCAAATTTATTAGACATTAAAACGCAAAGAAAATTCTGCTGTATTAATCAATCACGATCTTTTGAATATAAGAACTTTTGTTTTTAAAGATTTAAAGTTTCACCTCTCTTAGCGGTACATATTATGACTATCTTCCCCAAAAGAAGATTATTTTCCTATATCAAGCTTTGATAGGAAATTTCCGAGAATGAGAAACTGATGGTATAATGATGCAATTGTACCATCCAAATAGCAAGAGACGCACTTACATCATGTTCAAGCTGGAGTCTGTAGGGACTTGTAGTTGCAGCTTCCTCACTTTCTCTACATTCCCCTGACCAAGCCATTCTCTAAGAAAACAAAAGGCATCTATATCAAATCTCAAATACAACCAAGCCTCACATTGTCATCAAAGAAGGCCCAGAAAGGACCACTCTTGTGTGGCCAGATGTTTGTTGGCGGATGAGATCTTTCATGCGATAGAACAAGTCTGTGAAGGTAAAAGTCGTAGACTAGTCATGCAAAATTCAACAACCAATATCATCATGGAAATGCAAAGAACAAGAACCAAATCAGTTGATCACATTCCACCAAATAGGTCAAGTCTCCTGCATATTTAACTTCAGGACCACCTGAACGCACCGGAATACAAATTTACAAGACACCTAACGCATCTAATCCCATGCATCTCCAGATACGTTAACAAGAAAAAAATACACTCGGATTAACGCGAGAATAAACCAACCTCTGTATCGGAACAGCAACTGCGCCAGGACTCATCCTTGCGAACCAACTCGTTTTCCAAAGGCAACAGTCCCTCTTTGACATGCGCGCGATTTGTAGAAACACATTTTGATGAAGAACCATTTCTGTCGAAACAAAACGGATTCGTATTACAGCAAATGATTTTGTAAAACATAAACAGGAATACGAGCTATACAAAGGCCTCAGATATAACGTAGGGGCTCATTGGAAAGCCTAAACCGGAAGTTTGAAAGAGCCTCTTATCATGGATCTCAGCGCTTAGGCAAAGCATCTACGCAGATCAACAACGGCTGCAACCAAAAGATGGATGATCAGCACCGTTAGTTTTCAGCACTTCCCTCAAACTCCGAACAGAAATTCTCCATGAGTGAGCCGTCCAACACCATCTCAGATGAAAAGGATTAAACAGAGACCAAAGTTGATGCACCAGAACTTGGTTCCCGTCTAGGAGAGGAGCAAAATAGAAAATAAGAGTGCACGATCCTTCCCAGGAAAATGGATACCGTCTAAATGGACACCAATCTAGCAGCGGACTGAACCGAATTCACATGTAGATTCCCCAAAGATGGCGTTTTCACTTCAACACGAGAAAGCAAAACCCAGGAAATGCTTTGCTGAAATCCAAATTTCAAAAATGGGTATTGTACGTTTGGCGTCATGCCCAACCGTAAGGACCATTAAGCAAACATTTATGACCCCTCTCCTTTCATCTCAGCATCCTGCAGCCACATCACGGCGTGCAGGAATCGACACACGATTGACCTGCAAAACAATGCTACCACACAGTGTCGATGCAGACTGCAGTGCAATAGAGCCAGCTCACCCATACACTTGCCTGGTACGCTCAAGTCATTCAATACTATTTTGTCCCAATATTTTACTAGAGAATAAAGACCCCAACAAACATGCCAGGCCGAAACGCTCGCTCAGGCCTAACACCATTCACCGCAGAAAATCGACCCTGGGGTTGAGCCGTCCAAAGAGGAAGAAAACCGTCGACAGCGCTCAGACACAGGTTGCCAAAGTGTGATTATTCCGGCTGGCCCAGAACGCCAGCATTCACAGTGTTTCCTTCACGTACGACTAGAGACAAGTTGGGGCCGAACCGCGCCGAGAAACTTTTAGCGACCACCCGGCGTGGCGAAAGGGACTATTTGCATCATACACCGCTTTCGGCCACATATTCACACTCATATACTCGCCAAGTGGGGAAAGCACCTTTGACAACATTGCCCTTCCACTTAATCCAAATTCGATTAAACTTATCAGTTACTACCTATCCCCAACGACCTCTGTGTGTGTATACATTATTAGTGACAACACTATCCGTCTAGCTTTTAATGGAGGTCGGCAGCAGAAAGAGTAGACAGTAAATGTTAGATCTAGATACACGAATGAGTCGACAAAACCTGTTAATGGTTTGTCATGCTTAACATAGAACAAGATTGAATTTTCCAACTGATGCAAAACGTTGCGGCTTACTATTGATGCAAGTGAGACATGAAAACGGCAAACAAGAACTCTAACCATGATTGAAGATCGTTTTGCATTTAACTTTTATTCAAATGGTAGTAAAGTACAAAATATGAGTCCACAAATTAAATAAAGAAAAAGTAGCGGACAATACCTTCAATCTAGGCATGGATCTTAAGGTATCTCCACGACCTGCGAAGGACGTATAAGCCAAACAAGCTTCAGCAACCAATAGTTCAGCAGTTTGCACCAAAAATACACTTTCATTAATTTCTACATAATCATAGCAGCAGTCAGATGAATATTCAAAAGTTTTATTTGAAAGTCCGCCATTTTATGAAAATGCAACTAATAAAGATCCAATTCTAAACGCATGATGAATGGCAACGCACAATGCCACGTAAGAGGATACAAAAAGATGAGTCTGTAAAGGCACTCGAGAAGAAAACCCAGTTCAATAATTGGCATAAAAAAAAGAGGACATTTATCAACGAGTCCTTTCACGAAAATGGGTATTCATTATTTTGCCTAAGATATCGAGAACTCAATTATAGGCACGCCAGACAAGCAATCATAGTAGGTTAGTGCAACAGACAAGTACCCAAGTGGGCTTGGTGCTTGGATGACTTTATCCAGCGTAGTCCAGGTTCACTTACACCACTAACCAATGAAAAAATATAGCAATTATAACAGAAGGGAACTAAGAACGTCCCCAAGCAAGAGTGAGAAATTATTTCCTTGGAAAAGAACACCTTCCGAAGCAGTACAAGGGAAAAGTCAAAGGGAAATATATTCACACCTCACGAAATGGAAGAATGCGTTTGCATTCTCGGAACTGTGCAGTGAACGTAATTAATTTCTCTGGTCTGTGGCTCTCTGCTATGTACCCGAAGGGCTTTTAGTGTGATTCCACTAAAATAGCAGTTAAGCATGCAATTAGGCTAGCCATTGATGTGTAATTCGATATGACAAGTCAAAGTAAAATTAGGCTAGTCATTGATGTATAATTCGATACAACAGGTTGAAGTAAAATAATCCAACAAGTATGGCGAAATGAACGAAAAGATCCACACTGTATCCAACAAAAAGTTAGCAGCCAATCTACTCGACACATCAATTACTTCAAGTTGTTTCTAGATGCCTCCTCTTTCCTTTTTTCTTGTATGGCGAGGGAGACTCTTTGAGGCAATCCACCGGTGGCGACAAAACCACCGTGCCTTGAGTATTCCAATTGATAAAGCTTCACACCCCCATGCTTCAGAGGGCCGAAGTCCGATGCCTGAACACCTCTATTCGCACCCTTCACATGGGACACCTGTCCTGTGGTATGGCATTCATTTTGGTAAGACATTGAAGGACCATTTGTTTTCAAATGTGGCTAAAAAACAAGTTCCTCACAAAAAGCTTGCCCGTACACAGAGGAGCACAAACGCTCCATTTTATGAGAAACATGATCCACATGGTTCATCTCTTCCGATAATGGGGCTCACCTTTACAAAAGATAAGTGATATACCACAAAATACAAATGAAACAAACGCTAAATGCCCGTTCCCTTCCGCTTCAAGAGCAAGCTCCTGAGCAAATTCAACCGAGCCCTAAAATAGGCAAAAGTTGGCAACTTACAAGTTTAACACAAAATAGAGCAATAAAAGAGGAGATACTTAAATAAGCCAACTACTCGTAAGTAATTAGTAAGTTATGGAGGCTGGAGAGAACTGAAAGTTACCAATACAGAAATGGCAGCTGATGTTGTTATCTACTCTATGGATGAAAGACTGCATGGAATTCTCTAATGAAGAACCATAGATACAAAAGACAAGCATGCATTCGATAATAATATTTCTTTAGTTAATCGATGTATATGTCCAGTTCCGATGGGCGTTGGTAAAGCATTAGCATTAACTCATACCGGCCCTTGTGTGCGTTCGATTGGTAGAACACCGAAACACAACGCGCTGATGTGAGGAATATTAGAGTAACGTACAGGCCCTTTTACATTTTACAAGAAAGAGGAGATGCCAACGTTTATTGGCACTGCGTCATCCAGTTGCAGAAAAGCAATATAGCACAGAGATGTGCAACTTGACCTCCCTCTGTCCAGTGAATCAAACACATTAATCGCATAGGCCTACAGAATATACCGACTCAATTTGATTTTAGAGTGACACGTACGTATTGGGAGTTTTACATGCAGTAAGGCTACTCAGATCTAAATTTGATAATAATTGAACTATCCAATATTATGTAATGCATACAAGATATCATAAACAGTGAGCATGTCAACAATTTTATCCTATTGCGAATTGCTTAAATTATGTGAAGGTAGGAGAAGTGCAAAAGATGGGTCGTTCAATAGAGAAAAAGAGCTAAAGACACGAGATCTTCAACAAGCCAGCTATCGTAGAAAAGGAAAAAAGGGCGAATCACGAGTGCTGTTATATAGCAAGACGAGTCCATGCGGATAATATTGCAATGGGGTTCCATGACTAGTGTGGGGCGACAACACACTTGGATTTTCAGATGATACTTCTTCATGATTTGAATAAGTCTCTGGGTTTCCGTCCATGTTTTAGTAACTCGAGCGAGCTTAGCACACGAACCCAAAGATGCTCTCATGGTGTCCAAAATTTCAAAACCAGGGCGTAATTTTCATGCTTGGTCTGCAACTCTCGCCTGCTTTGTCCGTTTCTCTTTTACATTCAAGTATCTGTAAATGCCCCGTTAATACACACTGTACGAGACAAGAGGGGGGGCAAAACGAAAGAGAACAGAAAAGGATGCCTGATGAAAATTCCCGACCAAAATGTCTTTTCAGAGAAAATCAGCGCCTTATATACAGAGAAGGAGAGTAAATATCATGAGAACCGTCCTCTCTTTAGAGTCTCTAAGCAGTGACGAGCGGAAAGGAAGACACTTTTCATTCGGCCAGAAATAACAAAGTTCATCCTACAGCATCAACTTTACCAATACCGATCAGAGGATCGTAGGGTCCGTACCGTGTGTAATATATGACATGATACGAATCGGTACATATCATATCGATAACTATTGTTCTCTTGAACCTCCGGTAAGCAGAAAGGTGGTATTATTTTTTCCCCACTATGAACGTTTGCAATATTCAGGAAGAGCATTTCAGGTCGCTTTCCACACATCAGAGAAACGCGACGAATCTCTGCTCTCTAAGAGGGTTACATCCACCTTTCAGCCAGTCAACAACGAGAGAGAGAGAGATTATGTTCTCAAGGGACGATGCTGATAATCTCAAACCAAGACACGCCTCGATCCCGTTCATCTTCAAGATGAACGGCCAACATCAACGCGGTTTAAAAGGAAACGTATGAAGATTGGTAAAGTGGCTTCTTATTCAACTACAAACAAAAGAAAAGTGGCTACTTATTGCCAAGGTCCGGACATATCCGTACATAAAAGTTCGCGATCTTTTATAAACTAAGAATCATTGCAAAAATGTGCACAAGTAGGTGCGTGAACAACATATTTTTAATTAAAAGTGTGTTGCTTTTTTAAGACATTCCCTAGCTGGCCTCCAAGATTCGTCCGACCATAAAACCTCAATGAGGTTAATTACACTATAACTTGACGAAAACTTTAAGATAGTGACCTTCAACTTGCGATTCGAACTCATAACCTCCAAGTTGCGAGTTTGACCCTCTACCCAAGTGAGCTATGGGTGGGTTTAGGCGGATAAGTTACATACATAGCAATATTTCACAAACAGGTCAGGTCCCACCAACAAGAATTTAAGGAAATTGGACAGGTGAAATGAGAAAACCAAAAAGTCAACTAAAAACCTAATCATGTTGACCAACTTGCCAAGGTCATGTTGACCAACTTGCCAAGGTCACAGCGTCAAACGGAAGGCACTAACCTGAGCAAGGCCCCCACATAAGCCTGGCTAAAACTTGCAGACCCAACCTGGCGAAAAGTTTTACATTGTATACTACAGTCCTCAAAAACCAAGAACTATTAAAATTTGTTCCTAATGCCCCAAGACGAACCTAACAAACAGGAGCCCTTTCTCAGTAAGCATAAGACAAGGGATAAAGCCCATCTCATGAACCACATGAGATTAAGGGATTGGCTAATATACAACTAGGTCCTACATAATCGATCAAACAAAGCCAAGAACTACGGAGGCAGGCACAGTTGTCTGGTTATCCATATCAGGCCTAGAAACAGGAGAAGTTATTCCCCCTTTCCCAGCTTCGCTTAAAGTTTCACTAAATGGTGGCATTTCATTGCACCAGTTTGAGAAGTATGGAAATACGAGACTCGAGCACAGAATAGAGGCTAAGACACTCGAATCCAATGAATACAAGAGGAGAACCTTAGACTCGCCGTAGTGGAGCTGGCAACACCGATTCCAAGCTGTCATTTTGTTCGATGTTATATTATCATTGAACTCAAAAAAGCAAGATAAGATTTTTTATTTCGTTTAGATGGCCAATGTAAAAGCTCAGATCCTTTTGCCATGAATTTAATTTGCATGAGTCTGTTTTTCTATTTTTTCATACGCAAGCTGGGTTCGCGCACACTCTCATTATCGATCTCACGACCTTCAGGTTAGATTGAAGGTTTCTTGAGTCAACCCCTAGCCAGGAGAGCTGTAGCTCTTTGTGGGGATCCTTTTTCTAAACTCAGTCTCACTTGTCCCACCTCCTTTCTTAGTGGTTTAGGCCTAACAACAGCTGAAGGCAAGTAAGCGAAAAAAATAGAATTTAAACATAAAAATTTATGGAAAATAAAAAAAACATTTTGGTGCTTGCTATGTGCAATCGAGTCAATTAAGTGCAATTTTTTTCCACGGAGGACGCCAAATCGCGTCACCGGAGCTCGTCAGAGAAATCGAGCAAAATCATGCGGCTAATCTTCTTTGATTTAGAAAGAAATATGGAAGTTTGAATCTTGATTGCTCTCCAAAAGTTTCGTGTTCCAGAAGAGAAGGAATGTACAAATTAGATCGTCATCTTCCCAATTACCTCCGGTATTCTGATTACGGACAAAGGGGAACAGCCATGATCATCATGAAAGGCCTCATGATGAGAACAAAAAGAGGGAAAGCAGAAAGTTCGCGTTTTGAGAACGGAAATTTCCTCATCATTCAACCCCGAACCTTTTACTTTTTCACTTTTTCGAACTATTGCTCAAAGCAGCTTTCTTTCCAACTAAAATCACGAAAAATCCTGCGGAGAAGATAAAAATCTGTCTAAGAGAGAAACGCCCGACACATACAGAAGAAAAGTTGCAAAAGGTTTTGAATCTAGACTTTTTTAGATCAAGATAGCTGTGTGACTCGTTAGGACACTATTGCAGAAGCCGGAGCTAAACACCAGTGCGCAGAGATCACGATGAAAATCTCTTAATGGAGGAGAAGATCTCGATTTTTCAACGAGTACATAAATCGATCACACTCAACGAAATTCCCGAAACAAGCGAGAAGGAACTGGAATTTTAACGAATGCAGAAACCGATAATCTTCGAAACAACGAGGAAATGCACGAGAAGCGCGAAGTTTACCTCAACGAGACGCATCGAGACCTGATCCGCCGCTGAGACTCCGATCTCCGCCGCCCCGAGCCCGCTTCCGCTGCACCGCGGAGCACCGAGAACAATCGCGATCGAATCCCGGAGCGCGCTGGATCTACTTTATACTCTTCGCCACTTGGAAATTCAAGATTTCCGTGCCCAGCCTTCCATTCAAATATTCAAACGAGGATAACCTAACGAGTGACAGATGCTTTTTTCCTCGATGCTTTCGGATTCGTGACGATTCCGCCTCTCTCTCTCTCTCTCCCCGACTGCGTGCAGAAGTCTAGGGTTTTTAGGTCAAGGGCTAGGGGGAAAAAGACGCAGAGGCGAAGAAATCGAAATCTCTCGTTTTAATTAATCGGAAAATCTTAGAGGAGGAGTAGGATTCGAGGGAGGCGCCATTGCCGAGAGAGAGAGAATGAGAGTGAGTAATGTGATGTGATGTGAAGGAAGGGATAAGGACGGGAATGGAAATTTACTTGACAGGAAACTCGTCACGGAATTTATATTGGTTTACTCTTGAAGATATCGCTGACGTCTCGCTGGCGATAATGGCGGCAACTGCATCGACGTGCATGGCAAAATATTTGAACGGCGTTAAAACGGCAAGCAACTCGCGGCAAATTCCAATCTTCTAAAGAAGTCGACCTTAATCCCAAAAATAACTAGATAATAAACATATTTAAATTTAAATAAAATATTTCTGATATTAGTGTTTTTTTCGGGGATAGGATGCAGTGGCGATTCCAGAAATATGTATGAGATGGGGCGAATGGTCATGAGGTTTTTAAGGTGGAGCGAATGATACATTATGTTACATATTAGTGTTTTTCATTCATTTTTCAGATTTTAAGTGGAGCGACCGTCTCATTTTATTTAAATGTTCATCTTATTACATGTAGATCTATCACTGGGTGGACGTGGAATGCATGCCTAATCATTGAACACGTGACCTTCAAGTTTTGAGTTGACTCCCTAGCCAGACGAGACGTTGCCCTTTATTCCAATTTTTTTAACGAAACTGATTAAAGACAGACGTTTGCGCTAGAGGAATAAGATTGAACTGATTTGTTTAAACTCTTACCGTGTTTGAGTTGTTTGAATTCTTGTTTGAGCCTGACTTCGTTCATGTTCAAAAGCATCATGGCATTGCCTAGAGGAAGATGTAGATCCCACCGGTAAAGGTACAGTAAGAACGGGTCCTTCCGGCGAGCTTCACATGACGAGCTGAGGACGAGTGACCGGTGTTCTCGTTGTACTGACTTAAGGTTGCGAGCCAAATACTAATCCCTCTCTCTGCATTCAATTTTTTTTTATTCAGCTGACAAAATACAGCTCACATAGATTCTACAATCTTTAGATTCCCGTTAAGAAACGATTAAACCGAGAACATAGCTTGATTCTATACGAAACCTCTAATTCCTTAGGTGCAGAGATTCATTCTCTCAGCGGTCATTTCTTAAGTCATGTATTGTTACTTAAAATAATAATAAGGAAATTTAATTAAAAATGTATAACTGGAGGAGGTGGTTGTTCATCATATTTGTCAGTCTGACGGCATTAGTCAAAGTGACTGAACGGCAGAATCTACGTCAGGTCCCACTTGACTTTCTCATATTAAATACAGCAAAATCAAGGGCGGGAATTTCGTTTACAGAATCGCGTTGTGCAGTGCTTTTTCGCGTTCGTGTTGGAAGCAGGTCGACCTGAATAAAACTAATGTTTCCCTACTGTGGATGGCCACGAGCACGAAGTTCGTGTTCAACTTGAATTGTATCGGGTGCTACATTTACAGGAGTTTCTGCCGTTCCTTGTCATTTTTTGTCAAAACGAATCTACCCAATAAGACACGATTTTGTTGTTACATATGTGGACACAAACACAGCCTTTTTGGGTCATGCTTGTGTCGGGTTTTCATGTCGTGTCTTATATTGCCATCCGTGAGCAAAAGCTAATAAACAAAGTGCTACGGTACTTTAATTTAAGGTAATAAATTAAATTAAAGTACCTGGATAGCGAAAATTAACTTACTGATGATATTTTTTTTCGAGAACTGACTAACTGGATTTGAAACAGGTCTGGATATCAGATATATCCAAACCCAAGACATAGCCATCTCACAATCACATTCATGGTTCCCTCCATATTACGGCACTGCACGAGCAGCGATGATTCCAGAAATCTTTCATCCCCGATGGGAGTAAACTACGGCTTTAACCGTGAGGAATACTTCTTCGTTTGATTTCCAGGCTTTCCGTAAAGAGGATGTCTCGGTCCACTGTAATCTAGATCATCTACTGAGCAGAACCCGCATTCGAGCATCTTACAGATTCATCGTGTTGGATCCAACATTGGGCACATTCGGGTTAGTTGCAACGGCGGAACCAGGATCCTAGCACCTGAGACTATGGCAAATTGGAGCTATTAGTGATGCTGGCAGCAGAGCAAGGATTTTTCACATGGCAAAAGGCCTCTATAAGGAAACTTCATACGTATACATACATATATATATACATACATATATATATATATATATATACTAGATCCTGCCCATCTATGATACAGTCACTCATGCTCATTTATTAATTTTTTATGGTATTAGTATAATTTAAAAATCTAAAAAGTTTTTTAAAAAGACAAAGAACAATGTTAATACACTCATGTCCTACAAAAAAATGATCAAACATGAGTAGACAGTGTCATCATGGGGCGAAATTCAATCAATCAATATATATATATATACATGTAGATAGATATGTATATATACATACATATATATAGAGAGAGAGAGAGAGAGAAAAGAAAGAGAGAGAGTTTCTTGACCGAAGAGAGGGTTATTTTCCTACATGTTGCTTTGGATCAGTCTTCTAATCACTATGGATCTGGGTCCGAGATCCGCTTATCTACCAACACTTTCTGTAACCAGAAGACAAATCGTGTGTATTGTCTAGCTAGCAGTAAAATGGCAACCATTTGAAAATAGTTGGACAATGAAAGTTATGACCATTCAAAATCCATGATGTAGAATGTCCTACCTTGAGATTGAGTGCCTTCATCCCCCATTGATTATTTCGAAGCCGTTTATTGACTGCGGGACATGGTTAGAAGGATCACCACGTTAAGCGCGAGTACAATTTACTGGTAAGTTTTTTATTATGCCCTTCCTTTTATAATTTATGTCAATTGAGTTTTCTTTTATATACTTCTAAAAGAAAGAGTTGTTCTATAGTTTCTTCCTTTCTCCATCTAATCTTCCTTAGATCGAATGAATGATACAAACTCTAATTCTATTCTTTTAGGTAGATATGTCCAGTTTCGAGTAAACTGGAACCAACGGTTTGAAACTGAACCACTTCGAAGACAGCTCCGTTGGCACGGTTTCGAATTCTTTTCTAAAAAAACAAGAGCAATACGCTCTTTGGCCTACCAACAACGGTAAGGAGCACTTTGCCGTTGAGCTATCGGTCTCTTTGTGATAAGAAGTTTTTAAAAAAATATGCAAACTATAGTTAGCGGCGGTTTGGAACAATCGGTTATGAGAGAAGGGGCCCTCGGTTCCAGTTTGAGGGCTGGTATGATCGGTTCCAGTTTCACTTTCGACTACCGAATCGGTTTCGAACCGGTTATGTCTAATTATGACGTTGATCTACGCAGTTCTTCTTTGATACATTCTTTTTGTATTATTTATTGTTTTGATTTCATACTATTTCCTCTTTTCGTTTTCCTCGTTGCTCTGGTGTATTTCGTAGTAATAACGAAGTCCAAATCCGCCTCCAAACTTTAGTGAGACTGAGAGCCTGGCTAGCACCTACGAGCGCGTCATCGCCATATATCGAAATTGTCGTGCATTATTGCATAATATAATGTACAAATAAACTTTCCTAAAAGCACGATAATTTTCCTCTACAACTTTTTGAATGAAAATAAAATATAATATAATTATATTTACGTAGTGAGATGAGTAAATTTAATATGGTCGTGTTCCCGTGCGAGGTTTTGCAACTCAAGCTGGATTTCTCCGCATAAAAAAGTATATGTAAAACTCTATTTTTCAATATATCACGAGATATCAAACATGTGAGCACATTGCGTAATTCGGTAGGTGAGTATGCCAACGATCTCCATTGTCAGTAAGCAATTGAAACTCTCGTGCGGCACGCTTTATGAGACAAACGTACAAAGATATGAGATACTTCTTCTCTTTCGGGTTGACTATGTGAGGAACAAATTAGTTTTCTTCCGGCCCTGAATCTGAAATGTAGGGTAAACAAGATCTGCAGGGCCCATGGAAGGTTGTTCTTCAATTCTCCTCTTCCCACAGAAGGCTAAGACTAAGGTTTGTCGGTGCGGCGAAAGGCTCTGAATTGCCCGAGTTAGGAGTGGCTATTTCTTGTTTCGGGTTGTGTTCGTGTCTGAGTGTATTCGTATTTGTATATAAAGCAGGTCAAATGTACAAATTGCCTTTGCATGTTATCTTTGTTTGACATGAACGCTGACTTACTTGCATCGTTTTTTTTCGGGTTTTGTGTCATCGTTGAAACTGCCAGCAATTTTGTGGTCTGGATCATACCATGTAGTTCCGTTTTCACGTCAAAACCAGGTCAATATTCATATGATCATTTTTTCTTGTCAGGACTTCTTAGGTAGAATTCTTGTTGTTCTCAGGTTTGCTGCCTCTACCATCACCAGCAGACTCGCTTTAGGGTGAGGTGAGGCATGTGCTCACTTGGAATAAAAAATCTAGAGTCCTCCATTATATATACAAAAAAAATACAAGTGCTTTGTGGACATAAAATGCAAGTAGACCTCACTTGAAATGCAAGTACTCCTCACACGCAAAAGAATTCATAGGTCTACCACTGTCTAGCACCAATCTCATAACCTCTACCACAGACAGTTCTAAAACAGTCATCTTTGGCCCTTTGACAGTTTGTTGGGGGGTTCGATTGTCAATTCTACATGGTAAAGGCATGCTTAATCTCCACTTGTATTTGAAAAATACCATCAAAAAGTAAATAAAATCTTGTCAAAAGGGGACATAGTGATTGTATCTTCATGAGAAACATTCATCATAAAAGTAAACATAATTATTATTAAAAAAACATTAAAAAGTATGCTAAGATACAAACAATGCAATAGCTCATATGGCTAGGGAGTCAACTCACAAGTTGAAGGTCATGAGTTCGATAACAAGGACTTGTGCTGATCGCTTGAGCCTCCCCCCAAGAGAAAAAGGCATGTTAAGACAATCAGGCCAAACTGAGGAATAAAAGGATAATTTTATTGTTTTTGTGGAGAAAATCAACACATCCGAACTTTTTTTTGAAAGTCGGCCTCTATCTAAAAGCTTAAAACTTGATGTGGCCTATTGCAAACAAATCATACATTAATCACTTAAATATAGGGTGAATCAAGCTGACTCGAGCCTGAGTATAGTATAGGTGAGCTCGAGTCGACAAGGTTCTAGAGTTGCCGAGCTTGATAAGACGTAGCCGTGTTCAAGGTATCATAGAGTCGATTTGGGCAGTAGCTCAGCTCATCAACACCCTTGTTTAAAAAATAAAATCTCTTCGTTTAAGTTGGACCCGTAATCAATCTGGACGAACCCGAAAAGATATATGTTGACTTGCTCATTCACCAACTCGCAATCTTGTTCATCCTTTCTCATTAGCACATTATTGTCATGCCAAGAATGGAATATAGTGAAGTTGAGGCTCGCTGGTTGAAATTAATAATTTAATTTTGTCATATATTTTTCATAACTGTGCTCATGTAAATGATCACCCTTACATGAGACTTTCGATAGCCAACTTAAAACTTTATTGGATTTATCTACTATGGATTCTAGACATTATATATTTTGTATACAATGTGAATTTCTTCATAGTTTAAGTTAAAAGTTTGTTTTGCTTTGTACATATTGTTGTAAGAATAAAATATTTGATCAATCGCTAGAAAAAAATATTTGGTCATTTAGTTGTATGTATACACGCATATTGATCGTGAGAGTATTGTTTCCAGCATATATTCATGCAAGTATACACTTTGACTAGACGAGCTTATATGAACCAAGTGGAGCAAACCCATGCATGGGTTCCTCATGTTCAGCCTGTACTCGTAAACCAACCAGAAATGAGCTCACAGTAGCAATAAACCTAGCCAAACCACGACCAATGGTGGTTCCGGCACAGTTGCAGTTTGGCAGAAGCTAGAACCAAAACCGGATCCTCTTCAGTTCTAGATCCGGTTTCAGGTCTGACTCTATGGCCCGATTTGGTTCTAGTTGGCACTGTGGGCTATTATGACAATGAGCAAAGCCCAAGAAGCAACAACTATAATAAGCGGAGTGAGGGTGTTAGCCCACTTGAGAGGGCTCTTAACTCCGGGTGTGAGTTCGATTCCTGAGCGTGTATGGTTTTGGCTTCCTATTTGGGCATTTTGGTTTGTGTCGTGTCAGATTCCATCGCGTTTTAGATCAAAAGTACTTTCATGTTCTAAATTGTGTTAGTGTGTCATTACTAATTCAACCCAGACTCAACCCCTTCTGTTTTGTGTCACATCTTTTTCCTTCTAGTGGACCGAGCACCAACTCATCGGGTTGTGAGGCGCCAGGTACTTATTAAACTCGGTTGCGTTGGGTCGTGTTGTTTTGTTATTTTATTATTGCGTGAAAAACAGGTCAACCACAACATGCTCTGTTTTTTTCTCGTGTTGCTTTGAACATATACTATCGTGTCGGTTTTCGCTTCTTCGTTATACCCCGCAAAAAGTGCGGGCCCCGTGCGGGTGGGTCCCATACGTCTTCAGATGTCCCGGCCGTATGAAGGGAATCCAACGATGGACGAGATGGCGGGAAGTTGGAAACGGCCCTTTAACTTCGTTCCGCACCAGCCGGGGAGAAAACCGTCTCTCTCTCTCTCTCTGAATCTTCTTCATCAAAGCACAGACCTCCCTCAAATTTCCGAAAATTCCTTTCCTTCCCTTTCTTCTCGCAAAACCTAATCTCTCTCTGTCGGTTCTACGGCGTCTCTCTGTGGAAAAGATTTGAAGGAGTTGATCAGGTCGAGTCAATTTTTCGTGGATTCCGGCCGTTCCACGAGAATGGAGATCCGTGGGTCGGAGAAGAGTGGTTGCTTTGCGTGATTCCTTGGTAAAAGATCGGAATTGCGGTTTTATATTCGTTTTGCGGACTTTTTCGTCGGAATTGATCCGTTTAGGTTTTCATTTCTGTCCTGGTTGTGTGATCCGTGGTATACTTTGATCGGGTGATCGAGATACAGTGGAATTTGATTTGGTTTGATTATTCCGGTTTACTCCAACCATATGATTTGTAGTGTTTTGAAGTGCTTTTCTCGGATTTTCTTCAACTGCCGGATGCCGGTACTGTCTCGATTTTGTAAAGGATGTTGTCGATGTTCGATTCGTGCCTGACTTATACATTAAATACGGCAGTTAAATGGTGTCTTTGTTGAATTATATGCAGTTTTAGTTTGACTGGGATTCTAATGCGGCAGGGTGTCAAAATTTTTCATTTGCGTGATGTCTCGTTTTGTTTGTTCGTATGAGTTTCTGTTGATGGTGATAAATTAACATTGAATACGAGCGCCAGAGATGATAACCATTAGGGTTGCTGATATGGACAATGCACATCTTTAAAATTTTAGGTCAAAGTGGACCAGGGTGAGGTCTTTCTGGATTCCAAGTAAAAGTTGCACGAAGAAGTACATGTTGTATCATGAGAGGAAAGATGGTGAAAGATATCTATCTTTTACATGTGCAACCAGCATTCGTCTAGAGAAATAGAAAGGGGCTAAGAAGATTGATATGGAGTCACATCTAATTTCATTATGTAGTTTTAATAATGGTATTAGCTTATTGTTATAAGGCATAATGCATTTGCACCTACTGCTTTTATTTGATGAAACTTACAGTTACAGCTGCTTGCGTTAGATACAAGGTTTCTATAGGATAGTTTTTCAGCAGTGCCCAGTGGCGTAATTAACAACCTTACATGCCTACCAGTAGTATATGTGGCTATGCCGTATTCTTATCGTTAAAGGTTGTCCCTAGTCTTTCCCTAATAGTACAAACCTAAAAGTTGAATACGATTGATAGATAAAATTTGTATACCTATTACATAGTTTGGTAGTTATAACTTTTGCATTGTTACAAATTCATCTTTTCCAGCATCTTTGTACTTGTATTTTGGTAAACTGCTATACCATGGCGACAATGTTTGTCATTTTGCATCTTTATTATTGCTGAACTTCTGCGACAACAAATGACTGGTTGCAGTGAAGTTGCATTGCTTGGAATGGAATGCTTACAGTTTTGCAGCACAGATGTCCCAGCTTGGTGACAAACCCCAAATGGCTGTAGATCTCCCTAGTATAGAGGTGAGTTACTTTATGAAATCAAAGTATATCTTTTGATTGTTGTCCATTGCTGTTTCATTTTTCGCCCCAAAATTTCCAGTGAGGTGAAAATTTGAGTCCTTTTACTACCTACAACCGATACTTTCACTATATGAAATTTTGAGCTAAGTTATCAGTAGTTGATGTTGGTTTTCCAGGATGAAATTAGACATTTGAATCCTTTCCTGATCATGAACTTTTATAATATATCTCATGTCATATATGTTTGATGGTGTAGATGGGTTCATTACATGATCGAGCAGATGAATTTGAAGATGAGAGCCTTGTTAGTCCTTCAGCAGTCTCTTGGAAAATGCATGATATAGATACAAGTTCGAGCAGTTCCTTTTCTAGCGTTTCACACATAAGTCAGATGAGGAATAGACTAATGGATAGCATACAGATCGTGATATTGCAGTCAAAACTCAACATACTCTTGTTTTTTGGCCCAATCGCAATCCTAGTCCATGACCTATCACAGCACAATGTAAGTTTCCTTTATCTCTATTTTACTGGTATTGTTATTGAGTCTTCTCATTCTTATTGTGATAGTTGTCACCATCGTCGTCATCTGTATGTTGTGATATTATTGCCACTTTATTATTGGTATTATTGTTGACTCTCTCATTCGCATGATGTTACTTTTTTTTTATGAGGGAACACTTTCAAATCGTTGTGATATGAACAGTTAAGGACTTTCCTTCTTACAAATCTTATATCTAATAAATACTGATCTTGGTGGAGTAATGTTTGAATTGCTTTTATTTCGTTAGGGATCTTGGACATCATTCATGTGTGCTTTTCATTTATCAATCCTAAATGTTTGTTCTCCCCAGATTAAAGTAAATCTCCTCATGTTACAGGGATGGGTCTTCTTTTTCAGCTTTCTGGGTATTATTCCTTTAGCTGAACGCTTGGGTTATGCTACAGAGTATGTTTTATTCTTGTTCTTTTTTGTCAAGTTTGCTCTGCACCTACAGAACCCAATCTCAGTTTCACATATTAACTTTACTCAAATTGTTTAGTTTCCTTGACAGTCAAACATATGACTAATTTTTTTTAATACCATTGTCAATGCAGGCAACTTGCATTCTTTACTGGGCCCACAGGTAACTTTTATTTCATTGATCAAGGCTTAGATGTTCAGCTTAGTCCTTTAGATCAATATAGAGTAAACTGTGCACGTTCTCTCTTGTCAAATTCTCATTCTAGTTAAGCCCTGATTATGTTTGAACACAGGTCCCATGTGTAGGGAAGTTCAACTTTAACCCTTCCAAATATCTTGCTTGATCCAAAAAGTACAGAACAAAGATCTTTAGACCCTGATACACAAAGCACAGGCCTAACTAGGTCCACAAGTTCCTCCGACTCACATGCTTCATGTTTGTATTATAGGATACTGCATATTGTTGCAGTGCTTAATTACACATGGAAAGCTGAAATGTAATATTCACCTACATGCAGGGATTGTAATGAATATCTATTGATTGTAAGTGGTAGGTAGGAATTGTGTATGGATTGCAATTATAACTAAGCATTTATTAAGCTATCTATAAATCATCAAAAGCCTAATAAAACAATGGTGTGTCAAATATCTTAGGCAAACTGTAGTCTCTGCAGGTACTCTCTCTTGCTGTAGATGGATTCTGCTAAAAGGTAGCCACAATGAGGAGCTAGGTTATTTGCATTGGGAAGTGTCTAGTGATTGGATGCAATATCAAATCAAAGAGATAACATTTATCTCCATTTGAAGATTCTGATGAATTTCCTTTGATTGTTCAGGGTTATGGTTCAGGCATTAATGACCATATGGATGAGCATTAATTTAGCTAATATAAGCTATTAAAGCTAATAACAATCATGGAATAAGACAGAAATGCAATGGAGTTTTAAAGACAAACTATTCCCTTCCAATTATTACCACAATCAATTTTTAAATGCCCAAATGCTGGTGTGTGTATATATATATATATATATATATATATATATAGTTCCAGCAAACAAGGTAAGCATGGCAATGGAAATAAGAAGGAACCTCTTGAAGATGATATCAAATGAAAGTAGACAATCATCAATTACAAGAAAAGTGAATGACATGGCCAAAGAAAATAAAAACAAAGAGGTAGGAAACGAAATTTGGCAGTTGTAAAACTGTAATGAACATGATAAAACCACAGGCTCCTCTACAAGTTGATCAAGCTTGACCATTGTCAATCAGTAACCGTTAATGACCATATGGATGGCCATCTTTCAGCTAACCTGATTTACCCTCCTTATAGTAATAATGTTCCTGAAGAGTTATGAAAGACCTCATATTGACATTTTTATTTTGATCAATTTGTTTTAAGCATCAGTTGCTAATGATCTCAAATATGCTTGCTTGCTTTTGGGTTGTGACTGCACATTTGTTAGTTGGTGGCCTCCTAAATGCTACATTTGGCAATGCAACGGAAATGATAATATCCATATATGCACTGCAACATGGAATGGTCCGGGTTGTACAGCAGTCACTCCTTGGTTCTATTTTATCAAATATGTTACTGGTGCTTGGTGGTGCTTTCTTTTGTGGTGGAATAGTTCACAGAAAGAAGGATCAGGTTTTTAACAAGGTAGGTCCTTTCAACCTTTTAAGATTTTCTTGAATTTCAATATACCTTTTATCTTCCTTACAATTTTGGTCATCAATCCATATATGTCTTGAATATCAGGCAGCTGCTTTGATGAACTCAGGTCTTCTTTTGATGGCTGTAATGGGTCTACTTTTCCCAGCAGTACTCCATTCTACTCATACTGAGTTGCAATATGGGAAGTCCGAGGTGGCACTCTCAAGGTTTAGTAGCTGTGTTATGCTTCTGGCATATGCTTGCAATCTCGTTTTTCAGCTTAAGAGTCACAGGAATCTTTATGTTCCTGTTGATGAGGTAAATATCTCTCATATGCTTGTATCTCTCAATTTCCAGAGAAATTTGGTCCTCATCTTTTTGCCATTGCTATTGATGTGTTATATTGTGTTTAAAATAAGTAGGGAGCATGTCCATGTCGGAATGAATTGCTTATTTATGCCTCCCCGTGTAAGGAGACATTCTTTCCATAAAACTGCTATGCTGTTGGGAACCAGTTCCTTTATCCTGTAAAATGTCATGCTCAAATTATTTGAATTTGTGAACTTTTCCTTTTCAATACCAGTATTTTGATGTGAAAGGCCTAGAAGAACATAAAAAGGCTATTGGATAGTTTTGTATGCCTATTCTATGTAACATTTAAGCAGATAGTTGCACACTAATTATTATGATTTTGTTTCTCATGAGCCCACTTATGGGAAAGTGAACTAAATCTGTTTCTGTGAAATTTAAAATTTGTTTTCATGATCAGTCTTTTGGAGATAAGCTATCATACATGGGACTGCCAGTACCTATTTTATGGAGATTATAATTTTGAATTGAGCTTTTGTCACCCCATTGTTATGAAGTTGTGCTATTGTTCCTTTTCCTACTTGGGAGAACATCTGTGATTTATCATCTCAATATATTTTTAAATGGCTATGCAAACATAGGGAGGAAGTCAAAGTGGAGGTGGATCAGATGAGGATGAAGTTCCTGAAATAACAGTAACTGAAGCTCTCATTTGGCTGGGAATTTTTACTGTATGGGTTTCCTTCCTGTCAGGATACCTTGTTGATGCCATTGAGGTAAACTCTACTTTTCGGTTTTCCTAATATTTTTCCTAAATCTCTTCCTTTTCTTACTAGATACTGATATAATACTTTCATAATCAACAGTGGACCTACTCTATTTTAAGACTCTTTAAAGAGATATTTTGGTAGCTAAGTTATTTGCTGTAATTGAGAAGAAATATGTTTTGGTAAAGGAGCACAAGTAGCTTTTCTGAGATTAGCCAGATTAATTTTTGTCTGTGAACAGACTGCATGTTTCGAGATATGTCAACAGGTGCATCAGACTCTGGTCTTATTGACAATCTAAGTTTGCAAACGTGAAGGGATGCTTGACTGCTGTCTATATTATTAAAAGCAGACTATCACTTACTATAACGCTTTAACAACCCCTTGGCCAATATATCAACCGCCATTTAGTGGTATCCGTTGACAACACACTTTTTTCTGTTCTAAGTAATGTAATTATTTAGCATACATGTACCATATTATGGTTTCTTAATGCAAAACACTATGCTTATTTTGTATTGGATTCTGTGATGAATATGTAGTTGTATACTTATATCTTGTTTATGTCTTATATCTACGATTCTTAGAGGAGGTTAAAAAGATCTTTGTGACTCTAAAATTCTAGTGTATGATGTATCTTTCTTGTCGTAATCTACTTCCATATTCTACTATGTATCATTATCATATTGTACATGTTATGTAATAGCTTTTTAAGAATTTTGTTTTGTTTCTCATAATTGTTTTGGTTTTTAATTTATGACTTGAATTTGTTTTATATTTATGAAATGCGTTACAATATGTTCTTTTGTTATCTCTTAACGATTAATTGTATACTCTTTTGCTTTTAATGATCGTACCACTCAGTCTACTATATCTCCGCTATATCCCTGCTAATGCTAGTAGGGTTAAATGCTAACTGTTCCCTATCTGCTATTGATAGCATAGACTGCTGTCAGGATAAGGGAAAAGTTACTATTATATGTGTCTTTCAAAATTCTCCAAGCCTCAGAATGCCTTTTTCTATGAACAATAACTCTAATACTGCATATTCCCATTGTATAGGCTTCATATGGTTTCATTGGCAACTATTTTTCCTGCTTTTGCATCGTGAAATGCTGAAAACTCCTGCTACATTATGCCAAGAGGTATATATGTTAAGGCTGATGTTTTTATTTATTACTCACCAGGGAGCTTCTGAGTCGATGAACATGCCAGTCTCTTTCATTAGTGTTATTCTGCTGCCCATTGTAGGGAATGCTGCAGAGCATACAAGTGCGATTATGTTTGCCATAAAAGACAAACTTGTAAGTTGATGTATAATCTTCTTGTAAAATTTCAGAACTTTTATGAGGTCTAATTCATGCTAATCTTTTATTTTTTATTAGGACATTTCTTTGGGAGTTGCAATTGGTTCATCTACACAGATATCCATGTTTGTGGTAATTATCAAATATATGGTTCCTAGCAGCTCTATCTTTCTGTCCATCTGATGTCGTCATGCCATTTTGTTGTTGTGGATCCTTTAAATTACTTGTCTGTTAATTATGAAATTGTTTATTTAGCATGCATATTTGGATAAGATACCTGATCATAGTATTCAGGGATGTCCATTTGTAAATTGTCAATGTGTGACCTTTTCTCATCCTCTTTTTGATTCTCTTAATAATGTTGAATTGAACACGGTATCTTAATGTAGAATGAGAGGATAATTTCACCAACCAATAATGGCATCACTTTCACCTGTTGACTTCAATTATCTGCAATTTCACATTTCTGAGTTGGTCTTCTATCCTATGTGGAAAAAATATCTTTAGCCAACCAATCATGATGTTGTTCTCTTGATCTCATTTTCACTAGACACTTGATGTGTGTGCATGTTTGGGCAAGTCTTTGTGCATGTGTCTTGTCGGATTTTCACTTGTCTGTGAGTGTGCACACATATGCTTGTTTATGCGCTCCCCTTGAGGTCTATGATTCATAGGAACCAACTACAAAAATTACCTCAGCGTTTTAAAACTTACACCAAATATGTTTGTGTTTGGGATGACAGAAATGGAGGTTTTATGCTAGTATTGGCGCTTAGTTGGTTGATCCAACATGTCTGTGTCTGTGCAGGCATGCATGTGTTTGTGTGCTCCCATTGAGGTTTATATTTTTGTGGGAGCCAACTTTAACATTTACCTTTAGCATTTTAAAACTTGCACCAATATGTTGTGCAATTGAGATGAAAGAAATGGGCCATTTACCTCCACATGGTTGTCTAGTTGATTGGTCCTAAACCAAGTCACTGGTAGGGATTTGTTTCTTCCCTTGCACCTTGAGTGGAACAAAAGAAGCTAGAGAGCCATCTTTCCACATGTAAAATGTTTTCCAGCATGCCATGAGTTTATTCTTATTTATCTTACTTTTCAGATCAGGTTTTCAAGAGAAATTTCTCAACTGCAGTCTCGATATACTTCCATGGAAAACAAATGTGCTTAGAGGATATCATGTGACCTTGACACAAGGCGATGTACCCAAATAAATGTGTTCTTTAAAGTAGTCTTTTTTATGCTTTTCAAGAAAATGTATTGGTAACTTAGCCGCCCATGTTTCAAAAGTTTAAGTCAGGTTATACTTTTGATTGGATGAATCTCTTTGTTTCTCTTTTTTGACATGACAATCAGAAACCTTATTATTTTGTGTTACAATCGTACTTGATAGTATTGGATAGAGATGGGTGCACATCTGGCATGTTTTCTGCATGCAAGAAGTGAATATGTGATTCTTCTCAAATGCTTTGACATAGGTAGGTTCAGAATACGAGCCATATATGAAGTTTCAGACAAATTTTCCCTTGATATTTTGGGCATGTTGAATTATACCTGCTAAAAGCATAAGAATATATTAGGAGGCAGGTATGAATTGTGTGAGTTGCTTGCTCATTGCTAACATGTCATCCAATAGACAATCCATATTCTGGAAAACACTTTATAGCTGTTGGAATCGTTGCAAATAACAGGTGCCAACTACGCAGGTGTGTTTCAAATAAGCTTCTAAAATTTTTGCGGGACAAATAAACTTATAAATTGATAATCCAATTTCATCAACGTATTAGATCCTACAAGAAGCAGATTTATGAACTTATGTTGGTATTCCTGAATACTTTTTTGTGCTTAATCACCATATAAAGTTTCTTTTTTGGTTGCCTTAGTTAATTACTTGTGCCTGCTGGAGTTGTGTGGTTTCTCTCTATTCATCTATTTTATTGGTAAAGTATTTCATACTAATGCAGTTACTTTTGTTTCAGATTCCTTTCTGTGTGGTTATGGCGTGGTGCATGGGGAAGCCAATGGATTTGAATTTCCAACTCTTTGAAACTGCTACACTTTTCATGACTGTTCTAGTAGTGGCATTCATGCTTCAGGTCTGTTTGAAGCAACTTAAGGATAGTTCAACTGTTCAATAAAGTTACTTCCAATAACATACAAACTTGATCAATATCTTGCATGGAATTGAACTAACCATGACCACCATTATAACAAGTTTGTTGTTTACAATCAAGATACGAAACAGTTGATGGTTCTCCAGTGTTTCAGTAACGATGAAACTGAAGCAATTTGTTTCTTTCTTTTGGATAGGAAAATGATCCGTTTGATGATGAAGCGCTGCATGATTATCTTTCCTTACAAAAAAGTTACATCTGCTTTACCGCCTTTTTAGGGCAGATGGACATACTCCTGCTGGAATCAAACCCAAGACCCCTTAAGCATAGTACTGCAACCTAGACATCCACGATTCTCATATGACTCCTGCTTTGGATTACACGCTCTACATATTCATGTTTTTATTCTTTGTACTTATCCAAAAAACCATAAATATGAAGAATTCCCTCTCTCTATCTCTCTCACATGCAGACCACATTTAGAATGATGAACACTGCCTATTTAGGTATTGCTAAACACAAAAACATTTGCTGCTTCCTGTCAATTTACTGTATTAACATTTTTAGAAACTTGTATGCTTACCCTGTTAGATACCGATTTCTGTATAGACCCTTCCTAAAATTCATGTGGCATGTAATACCTCCATGTTCTTCCATCAACGTTCAGTTTGTTGTTTGCTGAATTAAGACGGCTAGCTTTAAGGTCATCCAATAAGCAACTTATTGGAAAGTAACCATCATGTTTATTTAAATGCGTGGACAAAAGTTCTGACAGAAAGGTATAGTTTTAACAGATTTTGTTACACGAGGGATGTACATGTAACACTAGCTTTAAGAGGGTAATACACACAAATCGGTTTCTACCAGGGGTACATATGTAATTTTCTGTAACTTTTAGGTGTTACTATGCACGGTATGTTGATTTTACTGGTAGTTTTAATGGCATTTCTAGATTTTTGTTCTTCAGTTTTATGTGTTCCTCATTGCTTAATGTGATTTGTTGTAGGAGGGTACATCTAACTATTTCAAGGGATTGATGCTTCTCTTATGCTATCTAATAGTGTCTGCAAGCTTCTTTTTCCATGTGGACCTTACTATCGGTGAGTTCTTTAGTGGAATGCTAGGTCAGCTCTTTGAGTATGGTGGCCTCAATTCGAACCCTTCTGTGCTTATCTTGGGTTATATGTTGGTGCATGTAGTAACATAGATGCATAATAGGCTGGCTACTTTTGCTTTGTGCCTCATAGTGCTGTATTTCTTTCTAACATCTGAAATTATTGTTGGGAATACTTTTAGGTCCTAAATCCGGTGGTGATTAATTTCACTGGTTATTCTTGTGGAAGTCGCAGAGTTTCAAGGTAGTTCTTATGGAAATCACATATTCATCTATTTACATAATCTCTTATATGTGGCTTTCTGCCCATGAAGTTCTAGTTTTGATTCTTTATTTCCATTTTCTATATGGCTTTAATGTTAATGCATGTGTTTTCTTTTCCTAATTAAGAATGACTTAAATTTGTAAAAAACCTTCTAATAATCAAGCCAAGGCGCAGTGTTCATGGGGAATTCAAACCTAAGAAGATGTCTTGACATGAAAACACACTTTTGACTAGAATTATGTGGATCGTATCTTCAGGCACATGCACAAATTACACATACATGTTAAGAGCCAAGGTGTTTATACTACAGTACTGCAGGCTTGAGTTTAGCCAGTAATTTCATCCTAAGGTGCATACTTTGTCTATCCTACCAAAGCCTATCAAGGCACTACAGTCGAGCTCAGTCGCTTTCAGATTGTTGCAAGCTTTAGAAACTGATCTTTCAACCCAGCGAAAGGATTCTTGGTTATAAAATTTGCAGAAATCCATCGTAAGACCAATTTATGATCAGCTATAATGAGTTAAATCAACAAGCACGATCGGGGGTTGTACACGTGATGGTGGCAAACCTGCCAAAAGTACACATTCAAGCTGTGGGAAACAAACCCATGGAGTCATACTGCTTTTGTTCTTTCTTTGTGTTTAGAATGGTTACGATTTATTCTCTGCTTATAAAGATATATCCTTACAGGTTAAGCGGAAGCCAGACCGCAATGTTTCCTAAGCTACCAAAGATCAAGTTGAGCCCAACTGTACATATTCCTGGTTCAGTGTAGTAATATGAAGGCTGCATTTTTTTTCCGCAAAGTTGGGGCGGCGATCATTTCTTCAGGATCCAGATTCTTTGCTAAGAGTAGAGGCAAGCGATGCTAAGATCCCACGTAGAGTAGGGACAGAAATGAAAGAGCTAAGTTGTAAGGGAACAGTCTGTTCTGTCTGATTGTAACTTATGCCCATGGTTATTTTTGTTTATGATAATTATGAGTTGCAGCGCCATAAGGGCCTTTTGAGAAAATGTTATCAGTTGCAGCTCCATAAGGGTGCGGGTGTGGGTGCATGATATGGCAACTTCAAAAATCGTGCAGGGATGCAACTATATATATATATATATATATATATATATATATATATATATATATATATATATATATATATATATATATATATATATATGAACTTGTGGATTATACTCAATACTCGATGGTACACATCCATTTTACATTGTGAACGCAATTAATTATTCAATGTATTCTATAATCTCTCTCCCCCCACGCAACCAGAACAAACTCATCTTTCAGCCCCAAAGGGGTGTAGCTCCCTCTCTGGAGTTTGCACTCTGAGAAAACGTCTGCAGTTCGAAACCTGGGTGCGCATCTGGTAGGGGTCCGCCTAACCCCATGTTGCCTATAACAAAAATCAGTTTGGAGAAGTTATTTTTCTTAATAAAGTATTAAGTGCTGAATATTTCATGAAATATCTCCCAGCATGACATTAATACGTTAGAAATTTAAAATAATAAGTATCGAGTTGAACAGAGAAGAAATACTGGTGTTGAGTGTTGAAGTGCTGGACAAGGTTCTGCACCCTAGTAAAACTTGTGACATGGTTCATATCTGTTTCCCATCCTGAGACCTGTATTGCGGAATGGTGGAAAGAAAATCACCGCGCACACTACATAAAGCAATTCAATGACAACTTAAATTATCAAAAAGAAGTCAAAATTTAGCAAATCTATATACAAACTTTTCAGTATAAAGACCTCAATTCTAGATAACCAGATGGTCACCACCATCTTCAGCTTTAGTCTCCAACTGAATCCCCTTAGAGCAAGTTGCTGCTTCAAACTGTGAGCACAGTTCATTCGGATCTGAGCACTTTCTATTTTTCCCCACAAGTGATATTGAAACTTCAGGTTGAACACTCATATACATATATAATATCATTGTGTCCACATAACCATGATTTTCAAAGTTGAGTTACCCTGCACTCACAACTACAGCCATGTCCTGCACCCGCACCCACACACTTGTGACATGACAAGTACAACCATTGACGTGGTTGAGAGACTTGTAGAGATCGCAAGAAAAAGTTTAGTAAGAATGTAGGATAGCTCAAAAGTGTAAGGACCGACCAGGGCATGATACGCCTGATATATACAACACTGTTTTAATGCCGTGAAAAACAGAAGCATATAACCAAAGAAATTGGAACAGAAACAGGAAGAATACACATAAAATTAGTTTGAGGGTGGTCTGCATGGAATGGAGCAGGCATTGAGCTCAAGTTTGCGTGTCCAGGGGTCCTCAATGGAAGTGAAAAAAGGATCATTCACTCGATCATGTCTGACCGTCAGGCATAGCTTCAAGGAAACACATAGCTATGTGTCCATGCGGAATAGCCTGGCCGAGGTATAAAAACAGATTTAAGTGAAGAAAAATATGGTGGTATCAGTCTCTTTTAAGATGTATGTAAGCAAGCTAACCTCAAGAAAGAAGAGAAAAGAGAATGCTGAAGTATGTAACGAAACCGATTATAGTTAAAGAAGAAATAAAATATTGGAACTTCGAACAATGTGGCACTCCATGCGGGAGAAGAGAAGTTCACCTCATATAACAATACAAGATGAAAAGTTAACCACTACTCACAATTAACAACAAAATGTAGAACATTTTCTTATTTCTTACAGATAATTTATAGGCGTAACCTGTAAACCCGCCGGAAAAAATACCAATCGAAAAGTACTCGATTTCCTGACGGACGGACGCGCCAATGATTCTACTAAATACTGTCGCACGTACTGCGCGGCAGGAAACATGGGCTTACGCGCGGACAGGACGCAGAATTGGGCTGCACTGACGGTTACGTGATCCGTCGCTGTAAACTCTCTTTACTGACGATTTCACTCCTAGATTCAGCGGTTCAGCTTTCTTAGTATACGTCACTTTGAGAAAAAGGGTATGTCAACACTCCTGTCGTGCATTTAATGGAAGTTCAGATCCCATATATGAGCAGAATTTTACAGAACTACCTTTTGCATTCCATTTTGACGCCTTCATATCTAAATTTTTCATGCAATCCTGAGATTTTTGCCACTAATAAAAGAAAATCTCTCGACTAACGTCGTATGTTTTATCCTACTTAGAGCCAGTCTGACCCAAACTGAATTGTATTTAGAAAAAAATCGAGTCATTATCCAATATCATTCAATCCAAATAAGAAAAATCCCAAATAGAAAGAAAACCTATATCCTAAAATCAGAAAATTGCCGTCCTCCTCCACCACCGTCTCCCCTACCATAATTTCATCATCACCATCGTCCTTAATTTAATCATTTTCTTCCACCACTATGTTTTTCATCGTTCTCATAATTTTCCATCTTCTCATCCTCCTTCCTACATTTCATCGTTGTCCTCCTCCTCCTCCTCGTCCGCTTCTTCTTCCCACCATCTTTCACTTCTCCTTCCACCATTGTCCTCATCTACAATGGGCTTTTTTAAGTGATCAGCTTTTGTTCTTTACCTCCCCGTTACTTTAGCTACCGCCGTGGAAACAGCTTGAGGTATTGCATATAATAAAAAGGAGATCTATGGTTTCCAAATTCATCGATGGAAACATATTGTTTTGATGAAGTATTTTGAAGATATGAAGGCGTTGTGAATATATGAAGGCATTCTGAGCCAGTCTGACCCAGCTTGAGCCATGGCATTCATGCAATGTAATATGAAAATACTGCTTTTAACGATATGAAAATTAAAGACAATTGAATAAGGAAAAGTTTATTTTGTTCTTTATAATTTATTTGTTGCAATGTAAGCATATGACAGTATTTGAGATGAATACCCAACACAGCTAGGCCATCAACAAATCGAGTGATTCTTCTTAAATATACATCAAAGGACCAAGTTATCAACATAGAGTACAAAACAAGACCATCAACGTTAAATTTAACAAAGCTTGTGCTTATGCACCCCAAGTAGGATTATAAGATAGTATAAAGAAGGCTTTTTGGGAGGAGTTAGATAAAATAATTCAAATAATTTTACAAAGAGAAATGATTTGTTTAGGAGGAGGCTTAAATGGACATGTCGGTAAAGATGATTAGGATATCAAGGTATTCATAAAAACTATGGTTTTGAGGATATAAATGAGGAGGGTAGGGAGATTTTAAATTTTGGTATAGCTTTTGATCTCTTTATAGCCAATACAATTTTAAAAAAAAATTAGATGAACATTTAATTACTTATAAGAGTAACTTATCACAAACATAAATTGATTATTTCTTTTGTAGGAAAAAATATAGATCATGTTGTAAAGATTGGAAAGTAATTCTAAGAGAAAGTTTAATTACTCAACATTGACTTTTAGTAATAAATTTATAGGTGAAAAAGTTGACAAAAAAAAATAGAGTGCATGGAGCTATTCAAACTATATGGTGGAATCTCGAACGTGAGAAAGCAGATATATTTAAACAAAAAATTCTTCAAGGGGATGTTTGAAATTATATAGGTACACCTTATGATATGTTGAACAATATGGCTATATATATTAGAGAAGTGGCAAAAGATGTGTTAGGCATACCGACACAAAAAGAAACTTCCTAGTAGAGTGAAGTGGTGCAAAATAAAATCAAAGCAAAAAAAATATGTTACAAATTGCATTATGCTAAGAATTCTAGTAAAACTTTGGAGGCTTATAAGAAAGCAAAGAAAGAAATGAAAAAAGACCGTTAGTAAAGTAAAAGCTAAAATTTGAAAGAATTTATATAAAAAACTTAACTCCAACGAAGGTAAAACAGATATTTTTATGATAGCTAAAGTTAGAGATAAGAAAACTAATGATCTTACTTTTGTTAGATGCATCAAAGATGAGGATGAAAAGATTCTAGTGGCGAATGATAATATAAAAAATAGATGAAAATTTATTTTTATAAGTTTTTTTTATACAAATATAGATATTAATATTAGCTTAAGAGAGTTAGCTAAATCATAAAAGTATATAAACTGTAATTTCTATAGGCATATTCAAAATTATGAAGTCAAAGAAGTTCTTAAACATATGAAGGGTGATAAATTTGTAAGACCGGACAATATTAATATAGACGTTTAAAAAATCCTAAGAGAGACATAAATAACTTGTCTCACAAGACTATTTAATGAAATATGAAGAAATCAAAAGATCCTAAGGAATGGAGAATGAGCACACTTATGCCCAAGTAGAAGAACAAGGGAGACATTCAGAATTGTGTGAATTATCGAGGTATCAAGTTAATAAGTCATACTATGAAATTATGGCAAATAATTATCGAATGTAGGTTAAGACAAATATTGAGTACAATACGGAACTAATTCAGATTCATGTTCAACAGATATACTATTAAAGCGATTCGCCTATTGAGACGTCTTATTGAACATTTTAGAACAAAAAGAACTTTTCATGATATTTATTGATCTAGAAAAGGCTTACGATAGGGTGCCAAGAGATGTTCTTTGGAAAAAAGAGGTATCCCATTAACATACATAAATCTTATAAGAGACATATACGATGGTGTAAAAACTTGTGTGAGGACTCATCAAGAAATAACAAACTCCTTTGAAGTTGATATTGGGTTACAGTAGGGATCAACTTTAAGTCTATATTTATTTATATTGGTCATTGATGAGTTAACAAAATATATTTAATATGAAGTACCTTGGTGCATGTTATTTGCATATGATATTGTGTTAGTGGATGAGTCTATGAAAAAAGTTAACAGAAAATTGGAACTATCGAGAGAAACGTTACAAAATAAAGGCTTTCGACTCAATAAAACAAATACATAATATATGAAATGTAAGTTTGATCATTTGGGTTCTTCATAGGACTTAGAAATTAAGATTGACACACAATGCATCCCTCACAAGGAAAGTTTTAAATACCTAGGGTCAATTTTTAAAAGTGATGGAAAATTTGATGGAGATTACATATAGAATTAAGGTAAGTTGTTTAAAATGGGGAGGGACATCATGTATTCTGTGTTATAAGAAGATACCATTAAAGTTAAAAGGTAAATATTATAAAGCAACAATTAGACCTGCTATGTTTTATGGTTTTGAGTGTTGGACACTTAATCATCAACATGTGAAAGAGATATCCATAGTATAAATGAAGTTGTTGAGATGGATGAGTGGTGACACAAGGAAAGACCTATATATAATGAGGTTATTAGAAACCAATTGGGAGTAACACTAATAGAGGATAAAATAAGAAAAAATCGTTTAAGATAGTTTGCATATGTAAAAAGACGACCAAGGACCACTCTCGTAAAAAGACATGAAAAATTAGATCGTGAAAATGTTAAAATAGAAAGAGGACTATCACAATAGTGTTGGAAAGAAACTATAAAAATTGATCTTGTTTATATTAAGTTAACTGCTAGCATGACACATGATAGAACTATGTGGAACAAAGAATTCATGTACCCAACCCCATCTAGTATGAGAAAATGCTTAGTTGTTGTTGCTCCATAATCAACATTACAAGTTTGCAATGCAATGATTACAATGTAAAGTATACTTTTTGCAACAAATATTTAACAACCGTTAAAGTAAAACATAATATAATATCATCAAAGAGCTAACACATACGATACCCTCCTAATGGAGACAATACATAGTATAACAATACCAAAGAGTTAATAGTACAATCTTCTCTCTAGCTCATAACTTTCCCAAGAAGCAATCTATACAACTCATAATCTTCATCATTGTTACAAAACCAACTCCTGCAACTTATAATTGGTTAAAAGAACAAACCCTTCATGTAACTAAACCGTACATAGTATAACAATACCAATCGACTCTTGCAATTATATCAATGCATGATAATGAAAAGAATTCCAGTTCCTCCAATGGTATTTTGTACAACTCATTAATTATACACCAGTTCTGGGTAAACCGGGGCTGCTGTTTAATTCATGGTTAATTCAAGGTTTTGAAAAGTTAACTTTGAACGCCGACCCGCCCCATTGCCATCATCAACCACGACTTTTTAGATGTGTTCAGCAAACCTCGGCTGGGAGTTGTTTGCCACCATGTTCTGTGAACCGCTTTTTTCTTTTTCACAAGAGGAGGCCGAAGCCTAACACCCACACACTGCATCCTCTGGGAGTCGAACTCCCCGCCAGCAGCACCCTGCCGTTGAGCTAACGCTCTGGGTGCATGAACCGCTTTTTACAAAGGGAGCACGGAAGCGGGTCCTGGGGAAAGCAAACAGACGGGCTTGGCTCACCGCTTGACTCTCTTGCTGTCCCTCTCTTTCTCGAGTGCGAACCCTGGCCACAGTTGTTGTCGCTGCCTCCGCCTCACCCACTCCTCAGGTACTTCACCCTTCCTTCTCTCCCCTTCTTCCCTCTCTCTCTTCTTCCTCTTCTTCCTTCTTCCCTTCTCCCCATTTTAGGTTAGGATTCATTGGAAAAGGGGGAACTGGTGCCTGCCCAGTGCCTAGCCAGGCCGGGAGAACAAACCAACCTTTTGGAGGAAAGAAAATCAAAGAGGGATCCTTTTGCAAATCAGTTGGTCTTCAGTTGTTTCCTAGGGTGCACTGAAGGCTGTATTTTAGGTTGTAAATCTGAACGCGAACCCGTCTTCTTCTTCTGGTTGAATATGCTGTGAACCTTGGGTTTCTTTGTGGAATCAGTTAAACGATGGATTGAAAGAGTATACCGTGAGATCACTTTAACCTTTTTTCTTCTTCTTGCTGTATGTACTGTGAAAATCATGTTAATTCTTTCATGTCATTGGTTTCTTCTTATTTAACGTACTGAGTGATCTTCCCTTGATATCAGTTTACATTGCCAGTTCTTTTCTTCTTCTTATACATGTTGTGAGCATCAAGAAGATTTGTTAACTGATTTCATGGCTTGAAAGAAACCAGAAGCATGTAGAATAATAAACAATCATATACTCACACGCTTAATGCCTGCCTTGCGTACAAACCCTAACCCTGCCAATTGATCATGTTTTAAGGTTTCCCTCTTCCAAGGTGCCTGCCTGCATGACGAGTTACACCTCAATTGGTTAGCGGGTTGACTCCTAAGTTGAATGTCATGAATTCAATACCTTAGTCATGCATCTGGCTTTGACCTCCCCATCGAAAAAAGGTTACTTGCACATAATCTCATGGCCAACTTGTGAAACATCCATCCAAAAGCAGACCATGACTAAGTTTTTTCCCATACTATGATTTACGTTCAGTTTGATATTGTGCCATTTGACCATTCAAGCAAGATAACTTTTTTACAAAAATGGAAATTAAAAGAAGACATCAATAGAGCAACGGAAGCCACCGGTAAATCAACAAATAAGCTGAACAGGATTGAGCTCGTCACGAGTTGAACCAAACCAAACCAAACCAAACCACGAGCGGCTTGATTTATTAACTAATTCCTTTTTCCTTTTTACAAGTCTTTAACCAGTGCTAGAATGGTGAGAACCACTGCAAAATTAATCAAAAGGAAGAGGCTGCTTTTGGGCATTATTGAAGAGGGGTGGATTTAGAAAAACACCAATCTCAATTATTGATAAAACACACACATGCCTTGTAGCACTTGAAGAAAGCACTGGACTTCCTTGAAGTGGAGTTTAAAATAACATCTGTTGTTTGACCTTCTAGAAGTGGCTGGTTCGGACCCAGAATGCCGGTTTCAACTGGAACCAAACTGATAAAAAACGGCCAGAATCGGAACCGGATGAAGTGGACTTGTGCGTGGTTTCAGTTATGGTTTTGAGGGTTTCCAAATCCAGAAGTATCACTTTAGAACTAGTAGAACCCCCAAGTTTCATTCTGTTTCCACCCTAACACCCGTGCCTGTTCGGCTCCCTTTTAAATCTGAACTTCTAAATAAAAAAATTTCAGTTCCCTCCTTGGGGCATGACTTCACCTTCATCATGACACAATGTGACAATTATGTCATGATGAAAGGATGGCCATCATTATTAATATCATGGCCATCTCAAGAGATGCCAGACGTCTCTCTGATCATTGACTCATTAGAACTTGGAAAACATTTTTCTTTTTAAATGCATTCAAATTTCAATGATCCAAAACAATTAAACAAACAAACAAACAAACAACAACTAAGCCTTTTCCCATACTAGACGGGATCGGCTACATGGATTCTTTGTTTCCACATATCCCTATCTTGTGCCATGTTAGCAGTTAACTCCCAATAAGCTAGATCGTTCTTTATTGTTTCTTTCCAACACTTTTGTGGTCGTCCTCTACCTCTTTTAATACTTTCCAAATTTAGTTTTTCTAACCTTCTTACAGGTTCTTCTTTTGATCTTCTTCTATATGTCCAAACCATCTTAAATGATGTTCTCTCATTTTATCCTCTATTGGTGCCACTCCTACTTTGTTTCTAATAACCTCATTATGTATACGGTCTTTTCTTGTATGACCACTCATCCATCTCAACATCTTCATTTCTGTCACAGACATCTTTTGTACATGTTGAGGATTAACTGACCAACACTCAGAACAATAAAACATGGCAGGCCTAATTGCTGCTCTATAATATTTACCTTTTAATTTTAATGGTATCTTCTTATCACAAAGAATACCTAATGCTCCTCTCCATTTTAACCAACCAGCATTAATTCTATGTGTAACATCTCCATCAATTCTTCCATCACTCTGAAAAATTGACCCTAGGTATTTAAAACTTTCGTTCTAAAGAATGTAATATGTGCCTATTTTAATTTCTATGTCCTCTGAAGTAACCAAATGATCAAACTTACATTCCATATATTCTGTCTTTGTTCTACTAAGTCGGAGGCCTTTGCTTTCTAATGTTTCTCTCCATAGTTCCAAATCTGCAAATAACATACACCAAGGTACTTCATCTTGAATATGTTTTGTTAACTCATCCATCACCATTATAAATAAGTATGGGCTTAAAGTTGATCCTTGATGTAACCCAATGTTAACTTCAAAAAAGTTTGTCGTTCCTTCATGAGTCCTCACACATGTTTTTGCACCATCATACATGTCTCTTATAAGGTTAATATATGTCAATGGGATACCTCTTTTTTCCAAAGTTCTCCAAAGAACCTCCCTCGGTACCCTATCATAAGCTTTTTCTAGATCAATAAATATCATGTGAAGGTCTTTCTTTTTTGCTCTAAAATGTTCCATAAGACGTCTCAAAAGGTGAATCGCTTCAATAGTAGATCTGCCTGGCATGAACCCAAATTGGTTCTCTGTTGTACTTGATACTTATCTTAACCTACGTTCGATAATTCTTTCTCATAATTTCATAGTATGACTCATTAACTTGATACCTCGATAATTCGCACAATTTTGAATGTCTCCCTTGTTCTTATATATGGGTATAAGTGTACTTGCTCTCCATTCCTCGGGCGTCTTTTGGTTTTTCCATATTTCATTAAATAGTCTTGTGAGCCAAGTGATTCCTATTTCTCCTAGTATTTTCCAAACTTCTATATGAATATTATCTGGTCCTACCGATTTACCACCCTTCATATGTTTAAGAGCCTCTTTGACTTCATTCTTTTGAATACGTCAGTAAAAATTGTGGTTTATATACTTTTCTGATTTGAATAACTCTCCTAAGCTAATACTAACATCTTTATTTTCATTAAAAAGATTATAAAATTAGTTTTTTCATCTATTTCTTATATCATCATTTGCCACTAGAATTTTTTCATCCTCGTCTTTTATGCATCTAACACAATTAAGATCTTTAGTTTTCTTATCTCTAGCCCTAGCTATCCTAAAAATATCTCTTTCACCCTCTTTTGAGTTGAGTTTTTTATATAAGTCATCCCAAATCTTAGCTTTTGCTTCACTAACGGCCTTTTTCGCTTCCTTCTTTGCTTTCTTATAAGCTTCTAAAGTTTCACTAGTTTTCTTAGCATAATGTAATTTGTAACATGCCCTCTTTGCCTTGATTTTATTTTGTACTACTTCACTCCACCACCAAGCTTCTTTTTGTGCTGGTATACCTCCCTTAGATACCCCTAACACATCTTTCGCCACTTTCCTAATATGTATAGCCATATTGTTCCACGTATCACAGGGTGTGCCAATATAATTCCAAACATCTCCTTGAAGGACTTTCTGTTTAAATATATCTTCTTTCTCGCTTTTGAGGTTCCACCATTTAGTCCGAATAGCTCGATGCACTCTTTTCTTCTTTGTCCACTTTTTTATTTGTAAATCCATAACTAAAAGTCGATGTTGGGTGGTTAAGCTTTCTCCTAGAATTACCTTACAATCTTTACAACACGCTCTATCTTTTTTTCTACAAATAAAGTAATCAATTTGTGTTTGTGATAAGCCACTCTTTTAAGTAATTAAATGTTCATCTCGTTTTTTGAAGATTGTATTGACTATAAAGAGATCAAATGCCATAGCAAATTTTAAAATCTCCCTACCTTCCTCATTTATATCCCTAAAACCAAAGTTTCCATGAATCCCTTGATATCCTAATGCCTCTTTACCGACATGTCGATTTAAATCTCCTCCTAAACAAATCATCTCTCTTTGTGGAATCTTTTGAAACACCTTATCTAACTCTTCCCAAAAACTGTCTTTATACTATCTTCTAGTTCTACTTGGGGTGCGTAAGCATAAACTATATTCAAAACCTCTGCTCCTAACACTAATTTCAACGTTATGATTTGGTTACCATATCGTTGTATGTCTACTACACTCTATTTTAAATCTTTATTTATGATAATACCAACTCCGTTTCAAGCCTTTTCTTTACCTGAGTACCGTAATTTAAAACCTGTATCCTCTATCTCCTTTGCTTTTTCTCCAACCCATTTTGTCTCTTTTAAACATAGAATATGAATCTTTCTCCGAATCATAGTATCTACCACCTCCATTAGCTTACCGGATAACGTTCCGATATTTCAAGAACCAATACGAATCTTATTATCTAGGACTAACTTTCTTCCCCCCGTATCTGTCCATAATCAAAATACAGAGACCCTCTTTGAAAAATTTTCACTACATTCGGGCGACAATGTAGCGGGACTAACTTCTTTACCCACACCCGTCCATGATGTGGGAACCCTCTCTGCAATTGATTCACTACATTCGGGCGAAAATGTAGTGGTCCTTGCTTACTTCTTACTACATTCGGGCTCTGCAGCACGTCGCTAGGCGGGGACGCCCCAAAACAATGCTCATAATTTTTGTAATCCATGTTATAAAAATCTGACGAAGTTTTACGCTGGCTGTCGGAAGCCTAACACAACCCTCCTCCTTTATCCGGGTTTGGGACCGGCAATGCAAGGGTAATCCTTACATGGGCGGAGTTAATGATCCAAAACAATTAAAATAAGAAAAATTATAAAATATACTTTTAAACCAAAAGTGGTCCTTGAGGTTCCATATTTCATTCAGTTACGGCTCTAGGTTCTATGTTATTATGAAGTTCCATATTATTAACTTGGCAATTCCGGATTACCGGGAACCAACTATCTCTGTCTCAATCGAATAACTCTTCAATTGACTTAGAGTCTATGCCAAATGACAATATCATAATCCAAGAATCGTCAAACAATCAATACATCAAACACTTAGTATTCAAACATACAAGTCAAATCAAACAAATAACCAAGGTGTTGTCACAAAATTAAGATATTTATTATTGAATGTTGTGACACTATTTATAGAGCAAGAATAGGAGTTTCCAGCAGCAAGGAGGCAAAGAGAGAGAGAGAGAGTTAGCCATTGGGGCTCCCCCAATGGCTAGTTGGGGCCAACATCCCCTTGGCCTAGGTCCCAGGGCCCGGGTCACCTAGGCTGAGATCAACGGGCTTTAGTAGCCCGTTTCCTATCACATTTTAACACCTCCTCTCAAACTTACAGTGTATATACCGAAAGTTTGTCCAACAAAAAATTAAACTTGGGAGTTGACAATGATGTGGTAAAGACTTCTGTAAGTTGAAGTCTGAAAGCACATAGCACAGAGTCTGTTTTTTTTCAACCATTACTCTCTAACAAAGTGACAATCCATCTCAATGTGCTTGATTATTTCATGAAAGTTGTTTTAGATGCTATGTCCATGTCACCCTTCTTGTCATAAAACATAATGGAGGGTTGTTCGAGAAGGACTCTCATGCCTCTCAGCACTTCTGCAATCCACGAAGTCTCAATGGCAGTAGTTATCATTGCATAATATTCTGGTTATGCAGAAAATAAAGACCTTTTGTTGCTTATTGCATCTCAAAGAGATCAAAGACTTACCTAAGAATACACAAAAATCAATGGTGGAGTGTCGATTGTTATCATCTCCACCCAATCAACATCATTATATACAATAAAGTTAAGAGGAGATGAAGAAGTTAGAAACACCCCCTTATCCAAGATTGCATAATCTATCTTATGATTCTCATAACTGCACTCATGTGATCACTAGTAGGAGCTTGCTAAAACTGGCTAGCAGTTTGTACAACGTGTGATATGTTTAGACGAGTGATAGAGAGATAAGTCAATGCCTCTATCAGCTGCCTATACGGTATTAGATCTTCCTGTTTCTCTCCTTTTATTGCTCTCAATTTTGTTCCAAGTATTTTTGGTGTATCTACCTTTTTCCCATCGGTTAATACTAACCTTTTAATAATATCACTTACAAATTTTTTGAGACATAAAGTATCATCTATCACTATGTACAATTTCAATTCTCAAAAAATAACTGAGTAATCCAAGATCTTTCATTTCAAATTATTCATGAAGATCTCTTTTAATTTGAAGTATATCACCTTCATCACTTCTAATCATGATCATGTCATCAACATACGAAAGCAAGAATAGTATACCTGCATCCGTTTTTCTCACAAACAAAGTTGTGTCATTATAGTAGGATATAAACTTATGTGCATGCATGGAACTTTCAAATCTGTTAAACTAAGCCTTAGGGGCTTACTTAAGATGATTTTTTCGGACACTAAGTTCCGGAGGAGAAATCATATATAACTTTTCATTTAGCTTATCATTTAAAAAGGCATTCTTAACATCTAATTGAAGGTTTTTTCGCTTTCTAATAGCATTAAGGGTTATTAAAATTCTTATAGTAGTTATTCTAGCAATATGAGCAAAAGTTTTCTTATAGTATATTCCATATTCTTGGGTATACCCTTTAGTTACTAGTCTAGCTTTATATCTTTTTATTGTACCATCACTATGAATTTTTATCTTGTATACCCATCTACATCCAATAAGTTTCTTATCCTTAGGTTTATGTACAATTTTTCAAGTACGAGCCTTATCTAAAGCCTTTTATTCTTCTTGCATAGCGTTTTCTCAATCCTATATGCCCTTGTCTTGATTATAAGAATTTGGTTCTTAAACTTGTTGAATGGTGGCAATGAGATTTTTTTTTTGAGGTTCAAAGATTTCATAGGACACAAATCTTTGTGGAGGCCTTGAGATTCTAGAGGGTATTATTACATTTTCTTTTCTAGTTCTTCTAGTGTAGAATAAAGGAAAATGCTCTATAGTCTTTCTAGGCTCCTTGTTTTCTCCTATTTCTAAATAGGTGTACTCATCTTGTTGTTTAGGATCTATGGTTCCTTCATTTTCACTATCTTCTTCTAGATTTATAATGTTATTAAGAAAGGTATATTTTTCGTCATCTTCATAGTTAGAGTCACAGTAATAGCTTTTACTATAAATTTCACGTCTCTTGACACATCGTTCATCTTCTTTTGGATCAAAACACTTATACCCCTTTTTGTCAACTTCATAACTTAGAAAGACAAACTCTATAGCTTTAGTTGACAACTTATCGTTTTTATCTGTATAGATAAAACATCTACACCCAAAAACTCTCAAATTTTCATAATTCGGGACAAGTCAAAACAAATTTTCAAAGGGAGAGATATTACTAAGTTTGAAAGAAAGCATATTATTTATTAGGTATATGGCGATTTGGGTAGCTTTTGCCCATATGTACCTACATACTTTACTAGCAATTAATAATAGTTCTAGTAGTTTCTATAAGGTGTCTATGTTTTTGTTCAGCCAAACCATTTTGTTGTGGGGTTTCATGTAAGATTTTTTATGCAAAATTTAATGTGTTTTCAAATAATTTTGAAATTCTTTTGACATATACAATTATACATACCACCGAAATCTGATCTTAAAATCTTAAGAGTAGTGTTGAATTGATTTATGATCATGTTGTAAAATATCAAAAAGTTTATAAAGACTTTAGATTTATGTTTCAAAAGATATATCTAAGTATATCTACTAAAATCATCAACGAAAATCATATAGTATCATACTCCTCCTTTAGATATAATAGGAGCTAGCCCCAAACATCAGAATGCAAACTCAAAAGGTTTACTTACAATAAAATTTCTTTCACTGAAGGGTATATAATGCAATTTCCAATAATACACTCTTTGCAAACAAAATCTTTAACTTTCTCATTTTTCAGTAAGGGATGGTTACACAATTTGTTCATATACAAGTGACCCAATCTTTTATACGAAAGAGTTGAGTCATAAATCACATCGTAATTTTCATAATTTGGCATAACCAAATTTTTCATTCTATATAATCCATTTTCTCTATGACCTTGTCCAATCACCTTATTCAATAGATGATCCTGTATCACACAATTTTCAAATAAAAAGTGACTATACAACTGTTCACAAATTTGAGCAACGGAAAGTATATTAAGATTGAGTTTTGGTACAAAACTCACATTGCGTACATTGAAATCTTTATTTAACAAAACTTCCAATTTTCTCTACTTGAAGTCTTCTACTGTCGGTCGTAAAAACATGATTATAAGAACTCTTTTGACAATTGTTTTTCAAAAAATTCCTTTTGTGCGTAATGTGAAAGGATACACGAAGTATAAAAACCAAGATATACCTTAAAAATTGTTGATATCACGTTTCTAGATATGCTAACCTTCTCTTTGAGTATCTCTTTTTATCATCTAAGAAGATCACATTGTCGTTTTTCCATAAAAATTGTGCAATCTTGATGTGCCCACTCTCTTTGTAATAGTAGCAAATGATACTTTTGTTAGGCCATGAAATAGTGTGTGTCATGTAGTTCTTGGTTTGTCCTTCAATATTCTTGACATGTGGTGGCTTGTATGACTTTAGATTTGCTCCCATCTAGATGTGATAAGAACAACTTCTTTAGAAGTATTTAGAGCTTTAATTTAGTTTCTTCCATAACTAGATCGACAAGGAACCCATCTCCCTTGAGTCTCAGTTTTCTATGAATTAAAGTGGTTTTGATGTTTTAAAATTCCTCTCTAAGACCTCGTATAAATAAGAACAAATATTAAATATCTAGATACTCTTGAAATTAATCTATTTTTTTAGTTTTTCAAATTTGTTAAAACTTTAAAGTTGATTCTCAACTCAGAAAATTCATTTTGGTAATCTCTAATACTCAACTACCTTGATAACAATTTGGATCAAGCAAACAAGGGCACTTCATTTTTGCTTTCCATTATTCACAAAGATGACTTGTTAAGGGTTACCTCAACCTTGAAATAACGAAAACAAGAAGGTACAATTTTTTCAAACTTGCTTCAAGTCGGGCATGTTTTACGATGCAATCATGCTCGATGATTTTGCTTGTGAGTAGACTCTAATACCATGAAAGTAATCACTCTTTAATTGACTTGAAGAGCCTACACCAAATGACAATATCACAATCCACGAGTCGCTAAACAATCAATACACCAAATAGCTGATGTTCAAACTAGTGTTATCCGTATCGTACGATACGGCCCATATCGATACGCCAAAAAAAAATTCAAATTTTAATTTTTTTTTTCAGGTTTCTGGCCTCTTTTCACTTCTCTCTAAGGCATCCTCCGATATGCTTGTTTGAGATTGCAAGTTATGTATGTAACATTTAAATTTGGGTTTATAATTTCATTTATTGAATAAGAATAATTTATGAACAAATAAAAATTATTATAAAATCATTTTCCTTTGTGACAAGAAGATACCATTAAAATTAAAAGGTAAATATTATAGAGCAGCAGTTAGGCCTGCCATGTTTTATGGTTCTGAGTGTTGGGCAGTTAATCATCAACATGTACAAAAGATGTCTGTGACAGAAATGAAGATGTTGAGATGGATGAGTGGTCATACAAGAAAAGACCGTATACATAATGAGGTTATTAGAAACAAATTAGGAGTGGCACCAATAGAGGATAAAATGAGAGAACATCGTTTAAGATGGATTGGACATATAGAAAGAAGATCAAAAGAAGAACCTGTAAGAAGGTATGAAAACCTAAATTTGGAAAGTATTAAAAGAGGTAGAGGACGACCACAAAAGTGTTGGAAAGAAATAATAAAGAATGATCTAGCTTATTGGGAGTTAACTGCTAACATGGCACACGATAGAGATATGTGGAAACAAAGAATCCATGTAGCCGACCCCATCTAGTATGGGAAAAGGCTTAGTTATTGTTGTTGTTGTTGTTGTTGTAGTTTCTAATTTCATGAAATCGCAAACAATGAAAAACAATTTGGTTGTCTCGGTTCATTGAGTGGGCATTTCACAACTTTACTATTTTAGGGTTCACCTTACATGACTTCCATTGAGTTGAACATGATCAACGTGTGTGAAACTTAACTCAGTCTATGAAGTGAGAAATGGAGTTCAAACATTAGTTAAAAAGCTAGTCTCCAGGAAGAGAAAAAGGGGATATCATCAAGTAACAGTATCACATCACTGAGGTGTCATAGACTCAACTCAATAATCAAAGAAATGGAGCTCATTGCTTTGCTCACATATGAAAATTAGCAAATATGACAACTACATGTACAAAGATATCAGTTTGTTAATTTTGATATATTAGATGAGTGGATTATAGAAGATAACGAAGAAAATGCACTCCTAACCGAAGAAGACATTGCGTGGATTAATTTGAAAGGAGTGCAACGACATCATGAAGGAGATGAAGATTTTGATTTTGAAGCAGAAGGTGATGAGAAACTTTGAATCTTCATCAAGGAGAAGATGAAGATTATTTAGTTAATGATCCTGATAAGCTGATATAAATTTACTATATATAAAATGGAAATGAATTTCATTTTTTGCTTCAAAATATGTAAATTTGGATGCAATTGTTCAATATTGAATGCTCAATCTATACTAAACTTTGTATTATATGAATTTAAAGCAATTACCAGATTTTTCTTGATTTTTTCTTCAGATTTTACTAATTTTTTTGAATTTTTAAATAATTTTTATATTTTTTAATATTAAAGTACGATACGATACGCCCGTATCGTGGAGCCCAGCAATACGCGTCAGACAACACTGGTTCAAACACACAAGTTAAATCAAACAAATAACCAAGGTGCTGTTGCAAAATTGAGATATTTATTAATGAAGGTTATGACTTTATTTATAGATCAAGAATAGGAGTTCACACCATCAAGGAGGCAAAGAGAAAGGTAGCTGTTCTAACTAGCCGTTGGGGGCCTATGTTGTGCCTGGCCCTAGATCCCGGGCCATATAGGCTGAGATCAACGGGTCCTAGTGACCCGTTTCCTAGTACACTGTAGCATGTCCTTCTATCATGCAATGAAATCTACCGTCTTCCAATCTTGATATGTGGATGAGTGACTGAGTCTTCTCGACAGGTCCCCCCTCCCTCCACCTTTCTCTCTCTCTCTCTCTCAGTTTCTCTTATATCTAGATTCTCACAAGGGCTTCAATGGAATGACGAAACAACAGGCATCTCTCTCTCTCTCTCTCAGTTTCTCTTATATCTAGATTCTCACAAGGGCTTCAATGGAATGACGAAACAACAGGCATCTCTCTCTCTCTCTCATTGTGCAGCATGTTTAGGACCACCATGATTATGGAGTTGGGAAATCCTTTAAGATTCACGGATTTTTGTCTTTTCAATAGGCAACCTAAGTGGAATTCAAAAAGCAGCAAATGGATTACTATATCTCTTTCCACAAGGATAAGAAAATCACTTGAAAGTTTCATGTGGGACTTGGATACATGTGCGGGAGCACATCCAGATTTGAACTTCAAGCAGGACATGATCGACAAGTCTTTGAGCACCAAAAGTTAAAGTCATATGGGTTCCTCACCTACAGTATACAGAAGAATTCAAGTATGGGAGGACCTTTCTTCAAGTTGGATGCTTAGAGCTTTCTAACTTTCATTGAGGATTATGCTCACTGGATGAAGTTCCTCGACTGTGGTACATCTTCTATAAGCAACCAAATCAAAATACAAATAGAAGTGGATGAATCCTAGATATCTTCTCTTTTTTCATGAGGATAAGAACAATCCTTGCATGTTTTTATATGGATATTTGAGATGCACACCTGTGGGAATAAACATTGAACCTTATTAACGATTATATTGCCTTATCCCTCAAAATATAAAGATTCTATGTACTGGATTTCATTCTAGTAAGAATACACAGATAGAACGTGTTCTCTGCAAAATCAGCAATATAAATGTGATCTGCGTGCCCCAATACTTTCTAATAGACTATTTACACCTGCTTTTTGATAGACCTGATTTTGTATAAACTAGAAAGCCTTGACCTAACTATAGTAGTTTGTTCGCCTTATAAAACCTGAATCATGTGTGCAAACTAATAAGTGGTGGATTCATGACTATAGTTACGGAGCTTGAATGCATTACCCTCCACTAGGAAAGATAATGTTCCTTATTTATTTTTAACTAGTGATATAAAGGTCATTCTATTCTAACCATTGGAAATCTTGCGAGAAATACTCAGTATGTTAGTATCTTCCAAGAAATACCCTATATGGTCATTCTATTCTTCTTAGCCAAAAAATATCCTAGGGAGTTATTATTTTCTAATTTTGGCCGTTGGAATCAATTCAGGTCTTCTGTTGAAAAAGGGCTGGTTTACATTTTAGTTCCTAATACCAATCCACATGGCAGCAGAAGTTTGCTTTGAGCGTCCACTTTTTGGTGGTGCTATATCAAGTGCTTTCCCCATGAGGTTCCAGGTTACACCTGTGCCCTTTACTATTTTACATACTATTAAAACCCTTCTTGAGCATTTCAACTTTCCTCGTGGAATTCCAAGTTAGCTATGACCTTTACCATTTCATATAGTTCTAAAAACTCCTGAAATTCGGATCATCCCTTATTTTTCTAATCTATGAGTGTTTGCAGGATATCAGTAATGTCCGTGATGTACCTGATCATCAGGTTTGAGTTCCTATAACATTAAAATGTAAATTCTTAGTTTCATATGAGTATTGATCTTTAAGTTTTGTTGTACTTTTGATGGTGGTGAATCCAGTTCTTTGTCTTGGAAGACATGCCTTGTGATGACCCATGATGCCATCTTCACAACGCTTTTCTGTGAAGTTGCAATTGAATTCTGACAGGCATCTCATTATTTTCAAATTTGATTCTTAAAGGAGGTCTATGCTGACCCAAGCTGTGATGAAAGCCTTTTCTTCGAGTTGTTGGATCTGAAGCAAGATGTCAGTGATAGTGAAAGTTCTTTTTGGTTTCTTCGGGATCTTGCAACTGAACAAGATGCTGAAGAAAGTTTGGTAAGAAGATGCTCAATTTTTCTCCCAATATTTCAAGAGAAATTGACTCGATTACCTTGCCATACATGCTTTTCTGAGCGCTCTTGATTAACTGATTTAGAACTCACTGCATAATCTCTTTTCAATATTTGTCTCTCATGCATGATTTATAGGTCCAAGCATTTTTCCCAACTGGTGAATTATGTTTACTTATTGTGTTTTGCTTAATTGGAAGTTGTTTCTTTTATAAGCTTTAATCTGTTGGTTGAATTCCTAAGGTAATTGAGCAAACTGGTAGTCTACAACCAGCAGATCTAGTTGCGATGGATTTGCCTGCAGTAATTACAACAGCAGTTGGCCGCATGGTAAGTTCTTCTTTGAAGGCCTTATATAGAAGGCATCCAAACTCGTTGCTGTAACTTTTGTTTGTAGTATTGTTGATACTTCTCATGTTGAATTCTTCTCTGACTAGTTATTTGAATAACTGTACTGAAATAGACATTCTATCCTTAATTCATGAAGCACCCTCTGTTTAATCTGGGTGTTTGGTGTCTATGAGAGGGTTCTCATGAGTCGCCTCGCTATGTTGGCAGGACAGTCATCACCATCTCTACTCAACTTTAACAACCATCTCTGGGTTTAGATAGGGTATGTTTGGTTGGTCATAGGGGTTTGCTGATCTAAGTCGATTTTTGGCCTGTGGATTAGTTGGTCCTATCTCCCCAGTAGGTAGAGGCTCATCTGACTCAATTATGTCTTCCTTCCTAATTGTCAATTCAATTTATTGAGTTGGTCCACTTATATCTACCTAATTTTCACATCATTGTTGGTTTTAACTCTTGCATGGTCAGTCTCAAGCCCAGATAAAGGAGGAGGGTTGTGTTAGGCTTCTCACTTATCATGTAAGGGATCACCCTTGCATGGCCGATCCCAAGACCACATAAAGGAGGAGGGTTGCGTTAGGTTTCCGACAACTAGCGTAAAACTTTATCAAATTTTTATACCATGGATTATACAAATTATGAGCATTGCGTTGGGGCGTCCCTTCTTACCAACGCATTGCAGATCTCGAATGTTGTGAAAAGTAAGCAAGGACCTCTACATTTTCACCCAAATGTAGTGAATCAATTGGAGAGAGGGTTCTCACATCATGGATGAGTGTGGGTAAAGAAGTTAGTCCTGCTACATTGTTGCTCGAATGTAGTGAACAAATTGTAAAGAGGGTCTCCACAGTTTCACTATGAACGGATGCGGGGGGGGGGGGTAAGAAAGCTAGTCCTAGATAATAAAATTCGTCTTGGTTCTTGGAATATCAGAACATTGTCGGGTAAGCTAATGGAGGTGGTAGATATTATGATTTAGAGAAAGATTCATATCCCATGTGTAAAAGAGATAAAGTGGGTTAGAGAAAAAACAAAGGAGATTGAGGATACAAGTTTTAAATTATGGTACTTAGGAAAGGAAAACGCTCAAAACAAAATTGGTATTATCTTAAATAAAGATTTAAACAATAGTGTAGTAGATATACAATGATATGGTGATCGAATCACGACGTTAAAATTAGTACTAGCAGCAGAGGTTTTGAATACATTTTGTGTTTACGCACCCTAAGTAGGACTAGAAGATAGTATAAAGACAACTTTTTGGGAGGAGTTAGATGAGGTGATTCAAATAATTCCACAATGGTAGATGATTTGTTTAGGAGGAGACTTAAATGGACATGTCAGTAAAGAGGCATTATGATATCAAGGTATTCATGGAAACTTTAGTTTTGGGAATATAAATGAGGAAGGTAGGGAGATTTTAAATTTTGGTATGGCATTTGATCTCTTTATATTAGCCGACCCCGTCTAGTATGGGAAAAGGCTTAGTTGTTGTTTTGTTTTGTTATTTGATCTCTTTATAGTAAATACAATCTTCAAAAAATGAGATGATCATTTAATTACTTATAAGAGTGGCTTATACAAATACAAATTGATTATTTTGTTTGTAGAAAAAAAGATAGAGCGTATTGTAAAGATTGCAAGGTGGACAAAGAATAAAAGGGTGCATTGAGCTACTAAATGGTGAAACCTCAAAAGCGAGAAAGAAGGTATATTTAAATAGAAAGTCATTCAAGGAGATGCTTTGAATTATATTGGTACACCTTGTGATATGTGGAATAATATGGCTATACATATTAGGAAAGTGGCGAAAGATGTGTTAGATGTATCTAAGGGAGGTGTACCGACACAAAAAGAAGTTTGGTGGTGGAGTGAAGTAGTGCAAAATAAAATCAAGGCAAAGAGGGCACGTTACAAATTACATTATGCTAAGAAAAGTAGTGAAACTTTATAGGGTTATAAGAAAGCAAAGAAGGAAGCGAAAAAGGCTGTGAGTGAAGCAACAGCTAAATTTTGGGAGGATTTATATAAAAAACTCAACTCAAAAGAGGGTGAAAGAGTTATTTTTAGGATAGCTAGGGCTAGAGATAAGAAAACTAAAGATCTTAATTATGTTAGATGCATCAAGGAGTGAAAAAATTCTAGTGGCAAATGATGATATAAGAAATAGATGGAAAAACTATTTTTATAAGCTTTTTAATGAAAATAAAGATGTTAGTATTAGCTTAGGAGAGTTATTCAAATCAGAAAAGTATATAAACCATAATTTTTACCGACGTATTCAAAAGAATGAAGTCAAAGAGGCTCTTAAACATATGAAGGGTGGTAAATCGTTAGGAACAAATAATATTCCTATAGAAGTTTGGAAAATACTAGGAGAAAAAGGAATCACTTTGCTCACAAGACTATTTAATGAAATATGGAAAAACCAAAAGATGCCCGAGGAATGGAGAGCAAGTACACTTATACCCATTCAAAATTGTGCGAATTATCAAGGTATCAAGTTAATGAGTCATACTATGAAATTGTGGGAAAGAATTATCAAACGTAGGTTAAGACAAGTATCAAGTACAACAGAGAACCAATTTGGATTCATGCCAGGGAGATCTTCTGATTAAGCGATTCACCTTTTGAGACGTCTTATGGAACATTTTAGAGCAAAAACGAAAGACCTTCACATGATATTTATTGATCTATAAAAAGCTTATGATAGAGTACAGAGGGAGGTTCTTTTGAGAACTTTGAAAAAAAGAGGTATCCCATTGACATACATTAACCTTATAAGAGACATGTATGATGGTGCAAAAACATGTGTGAGGACTCATGAAGGAATCACAGACTTCTTTGAAGTTAATATTGGGTTACATCAAGGATCAACTTTAAGTCCATACTTATTTATAATGGTGATTGATGAGTTAACAAAACATATTCAAGATGAAGTACCTTGGTGTATGTTATTTGCAGATGACATTGTATTAGTGGAGGAGTCTAAGGAAAAAGTTAATAGAAAATTGGAACTATGGAGAGAAACATTAGAAAGCAAAGGCCTTCGACTTAGTAGAATAAAGACAGAATATATGGAATGTAAGTTTGATCATATGGTTACCTCATTGGACATAAAAATTAAAATTGGCACACATTGCATCCCCCAAAAGGAAAGTTTTAAATACCTAGGGACAATTTTTCAGAGTGATGGAAGAATTGAAGAAGATGTTACATATAGAATTAGTGCTGGTTGGTTAAAATGGAGAGGAGCATCATGTATTCTTTGTGATAAGAAGATACCATTAAAGTTAAAAGGTAAATATTATAGAGCAGCAATTTGGCCTGTCATGTTTTATGGTTCTGAGTGTTGGGCAGTTAATCATCAACATGTACAAAAGATGTATGTGACAGAAATGAAGATGTTGAGATGGATGAGTGGTCATACAAGAAAAGACCGTATACATAATAAGGTTATTAGAAACAAATTAGGAGTGACACCAATAGAAGATAAAATGAGAGAATATCATTTAAGATGGTTTGGACATATAGAAAGAAGATCAAAAGAAGAACCTGTAAGAAGGTATGAAAAACTAAATTTGGAAAGTATTAAAAGAGGTAGAGGACGACCACAAAAGTGTTGGAAGGAAACAATAAAGAATGATCTAGCTTATTATGAGTTAACTGCTAACACGACACACGATAGGGATCTGTGGAAACAAAGAATCCATGTAGTCGACCCCGTCTAGTATGAGAAAAGGCTTAGTTGTTGTTTGTTTGTTTGTTGTTACACCTTGTGATATGTGGAACAATATGACTATGCATATTAGGAAGGTGACAAAAGATTTATTAAGTGAATCTAAGGGAGGTGTACCGGCATAAAAAGAAGCTTGGCGGTGGAGTAAAATGGTGCAAGATAAAATGAAGGCAAAGAGTAAATGTTACAAATTACATTATGCTAAGAAGATTTGGGAAACTTTAGAGGCTTATAAAAAACAAAGAAAGAAGCGAAAAAGGCCGTTAGTGAAGCGCTAAAATTTGGGAGGATTTATATAAAAAGTTTAACTCAAAAGAGGGTGAAAGAGATAATTTTTAGGATAGGTAGGGTTAGAGATAAGAAAACTAAGGATCAAGATTTTATTAAATGCATCAAAGACGAGGATGAGAAAATTCTAGTGACAAATGATGAAACTTTTTAATATAAATAAAGATATTAGAATTAGCTTTGGAGAGTTAGCCACATCATAAAAGTATATAAACCATAATTTCTACCGGCATATTCAAAAGAATGAAGTCAAATAGGCTTTTAAACATATGAAGGGTGGTACATCTGTAGGACCAAACAATATTTTTATAGAACTTTGGAAAATTCTAAGAGAGACAGGAATCACTTAGCTCCCAAGATTATTTAATGAAACATGGAGAAACCAAAAGTTGTCCGATGATTGGAGAGCGAGTACACTTATACCCATATACAAGAACAAGGAAAACATTCAAAATTGTGTGAATTATCAGGGTATCAAGTTAATGAGCCAGCCATCTTATGAAATTATGGGAAAAAGTTATCGATAGTAGGTTAAGACAAGTATCGAGTACAACCGAGAACTAATTTGGATTCATGTGAGGCAAATCTACTATTGAAGCGATTCACATTTTGAGACGTCTTATGAAATATTTTAGAGAAAAAAGGAAGGCCTTCACATGATATTTATTGATATGAAAAAAGCTTGCAATAGGGTACTAAGAGATGTTATTTGGAAAACCTTGGAAAAAAGAGGTATCCCATTGACATATATAAACCTTAATACCTTATAAGAGACATGTACGATAGTGCAAAAACATTTGTGAGGACTCATAAAGGAATGACGTACTTCTTTGAAGTTGGGTTACATCAAGGATCAACTTTAAGTCCATACTTACTTATAATGGTGATTGGTGAGTTAACAAAACATATTTAAGATGTACATTTGTGTATGTTATTTGCATATGACATTGTGTTAGTGGAGGAGTCTAAGGAAAAAGTTAATAGAAAATTGGAACTATAGAGAGAAAGATTAGAAAGTAAAAGCTTCCAACTTAGTAGAACAAAGACAAAATATATGGAATGTAAGTTTGATCATTTGGTTACTTTAGAGGACATAGAAATTAAAATTGGCACATATTGCAGTCCCCAAAAGGAAAGTTTTAAATACTTAGGGTCAATTTTTCATAGTGATAGAAGAATTGATGGAGATGTTATGCATAGAATTAATGCAAGTTGGTTAAAATGGAGAGGAGCATAAGTTATTCTTTGTGACAAGAAGATACCATTAAAGTTAAAAGGTAAATATTATAGAGCAACAATTAGACCTGCCATGTTATATGGTTCTGAGTGTTGCGTATGTATGTGGCAGAAATGAAGATATTTAGATGGATGAGTGGTCATACAAGGAAATACCGTATAAATAATGAGGTTATTAGAAACAAATTGGGAGTAACACCAATAGAGGATAAAAATGAGAGAATATCGTTTAAGAAGGTTTGGACATATAGAAAGAAGATCACAAGAAACGCATGTAAGAAAGTATGAAAACTAGATTTTGAAAGTATTAAAAGAGGTAGAGGACGACCACAAAAGTGTTGGAAAGAAACAATAAAGAATGATCTAGCTTATGTTGAGTTAACTGCTAACATGACGCATGATAGGGCTCTGTGGAAACAAAGAATCCATGTAGCCGACCCCGTCTAGTATGGGAAAAGGCTTTGTTTTTGTTGTTTGCTGGTTTTAACTATGACATGACTAATGCTATACATAATGGTGATAGAGCTGGAGTTGTATGTTTCCTGAATTTTTCATAGATAGAACTCAGTTGGCGCTGATTCTATATTACATCTCTGCTGTTCTCTTTATTGAAAAAACAGTTTACTTCATCAATGTATCAAATTCATAAGTACAATGACTTAACCGTTGAATCCATCACGATGACTAGCTGGTTCTTGATCCAATTGTAAAACCAGCAAGTTTACTGCTCATCGCTGAGTTAATTAAGGTCGAGCCAGTTTGTTGACTAGGTCGGTAGGTCCACCATATCTACATATGCTTTCATTTTTTGGGTGCTTTTCTTACCCATAGGTAATGATATGTATAGTGGTAACAGTGTAAAGTTGAAGCCTCTATCTTTTTTCATAAATGTTAACTTTCATATGATCTCAACTTCTTGTTATTAGTCCTACTTATACTAGTGTATGTTACATTGGTGCTGTTGTTTATACTTTTTTTAAACATTGATTACTTCATCAATGTATTTGCAACTTCCACTGAAATGAACTGTACTGATTCAGAAAGATCTGTGATGCTCACCTATGATTGTGACACAAAGGAATACTTAGATTTAGAACATGCAAATAGGTAAAAGCAGTGTATATGGTTTATGTTTTCGTTTTGAATGGTTCGAAACTTCGATGCCATAGAAATTTCTGCATCGCATGCCAACTTTTCTATTTGTATGCATCCTTTAATATAATTATGCAAATGTCAGTTAATGACGTGGCACTGGGTTACTGAGCTGCTCGATCATGTGTTGAGTCAAAGTGAAGTTATATCAATGTTAATGTCCTTTCTAAAGGACAGTTACTGTATTCAGAGATAAGTCCTATATAGCATTACTTAAATCTAACAGACCTCCTTAGTTTTTTTCACTCATGTAGTATGTTGAACATTAGTCAGAGTCAGCAAAGTTTTGGACTGAATCAATGCATCTATGACCACATAAACTTGTGCTCAATGAAGGAGATTTCAAGCGACTCCCAAAAAGCTTAAGCAAGTTGACAAGGATTAGGCAGTGCAATTGATGTTATAGTAGAAGCTGTGACAATTTAATTAAATTTAATAAGTGAAACAAGTAACATATATCCAACCTAATTCGTAAGTATAAATTGGATAATTTTTCAATTTTATGCAAAAACATATGAAATACAATTTGAGCTGACCAATAAGAATGCATGCAAATTTTGAAAGTAAAAAGAAACAAAAAGGTACGATAGCCTCTTGGTGTCGCAATCCCTTGGTGCCTGCTTTTGATAATGTAGCATGGATCTTTGGCAAATCTGATATTCTTACCGATAACTGACAATGTGACTTCTTATAGGTAGGATTTTGTAAAATGCATAACTTTTGGTTTTCTGCATGGTATATAAACCAAGTACACAACTCCACTGAACCGTCCTTACTCATGTTTTCCCTTTTACTCATGCATTTACCTCATGTAAATTATTTTCCCTTTATTTACATGTGTTACTCAGGCATTTACATTATCTAATGTATTTTCCCTTTATTTATGTGTTCCAACGGTTAAGCTTAAAGCTAATGAAACATGAAGCACATAGTCTTTGGATTTTATGGAATATTTTGCTCGTTGACATATCTCTAATATTTTAAACGTGTGCTTGTCTTACTGTCTCTAGGCAGTTTCTAAAGGAAGACAAGGGAGGGAGGCTCAGAATATAGTGAGAGTATGTGCTTTTGTTTAATTATTATGTGATGTTGAACTTTCTATCTGCCCAAAAGGATCACTTTTGAATTTCATCATCTAATACAGGTATATCTAGCAAATCTGCGTCTTAAGGCTACTGGTGCTGATGTGCTAATAATTGCATATGAACCGATATTGATAAAGTAAGGATCTCTTTCAATATGTTGTTAGGATAGAGTTAGTTTTCTATTGAACCACATATGTATTTGGTGGTGCTTATTGCATGCTCACGTTTATGGTACTTTCTTGAGTGCGTAGTGCTGTGCCGTATCATCTTTTCTTTGTTCCTGATAATGGTGTCTCTACCATTGCAAGAAATGCTCTTTTCGCTTCTTTCCTCGATAGACTATTAAGAGTATATCTGGGGCCTCTTTGCCTTTCTTTTTTAACCTGATATTCTGTTTCAGTTTATGTGATTCAATGGACACCTATCACACTTATTGATGTTTGTCACTGACATTCTTTTAGAATACATGTAGTTTGCTGCATTAGATTCTCTTTCAGCTTTTCACCACTATTTTACTGTGATAATATTCGAATGTCATTTCACCAATAACTTTGCAGCAATAATATCAGAACCTGTCATGTAGAGGTTGCCATATTCAATAGCTGACGTTTTGGCATCAAGTGCAATGGAGGCTCGTGTTGTACTTTAATTGCTTGCATGTACCAACTCTAGAACGATGATGCATTCATATGCTTGGATGTTTTCTTTTGAACTAGGTGTAGGCCGAGTTCCCAATGGCAATATTGATTAATCACCTAATGGTGGCCACTTGTAACAAAGCGGACAGAAATCTGCCCGAGGTTCACAGTGAACAGCGGCATCCAAAAATGCAAGAAGAGTCCACTAACGACCCAAAAGTGGTGCACCAAAATGTCAGAATATCACCGGATACAAAGGCAACAAGTCATTGTGAAGTACCTCTCAGTACTCCTTTACAATCCATGCCAAAAGGCATGCTTTTACAGGGACAAGATGCTCTATATTTAGAGGACGAATTACAATGGCAGCAACCAGTCAAGAGGCTAGTCAACTACTAGCTGTTGTATAGTGCCAAAGAGCTAGTTGCTGGCTGCTTTCAGCAAAAAAGAAAAATAAAAAACAAAAATTAGATGAAGGGAAAACGAAGTTACATAGGAACCTATATATATTTTAAACTAGGATTGTAATACATTTTAGTACTTATGTCGCTATCAGTTAGTGGGCATGTGCTCCGCAGCTGCAGTGGTGATCAAAGAGGTTCTTGCTGCAAATTCTCATGTCTGTGGTTGATGCCAATGTTGTAAATCATATTGAACCCCTTATTGCATGAGGTTCTGCCATATGTGGCCTCTTGCCTGTTTCCTATTGTTGACGAAGGTGATAGAATCAGTACTTGTGTGTGTATTTGTAAATATCATATGTGGCCTCTTGCTTACTGCTAATTTTTCACGAAGCCATCTGCTTAATTCTTGTGTTTTGTGACTGATGGATTTAGAAGTAGATAAGTTGTTTGTTTACATTCTGAGTGACAGCTTGGATCTATATGTTTCTTGCAATTGGTGCCGGTAACTAGAGTGGTTGACTGAACCATGCTAGTATTTTTTGTTACTCTCAGGACAGGTTATAAATGATTATCCATTGTCTTATAGATTCACTTGTCTCTTTCGTTTCTGTGCAACACATGTGAAAACATGTTGAGCTGGATTAATGCTGTTTATTCACATACATATCACTCCAGCACTGGAGCAATGTGGAATGCGGGCTAAAATGGTTCAGTAGCTCATTGTATCATTTGCAGTGCTTTGAGCGAAAGTGCATGGGCCGTAGGAGCAGGAACGCAAGCCCCAGTGCAGCCTGGGAAACTTCCAGTTTCAGAGGTGTTTAAATCTGCAATTCTAAGCTTCAAAGTCCACGATTGGAATCTCTTTGGTTGAGTTCGAGGTCAAGGACCGGCTGGAGATAGTTCGATTTGAGTGATAATGACTGACTGGCTTCATCTCTTTGTTCATGTCATGGTACATCTGGAGCAGGACATTTTGGGTCATAGGAACTAACGACCATTTATTTGTCCCCCTTGGTGTTATAGAAGATCAGTTCTGTTTGTGAAAATTTCTCTCTCTCTCTCTCTCTACCATAAGGCGCTCGCGTCATTATTACTCTTTAGAGAAGGTATCAATTGCTTTTTAGGTAAGGTATGGTGGCCGTGTCATACTGAGATTTACCTTAGAAAAACTCTCGAAATGAAAGAAAAGATGAACAATGATAACACTTTTGGAATTATACGTTCTACATGCTATTATATGCTTTACATTAGGTTTCACGAGGGTGATCTTTTTTTTTGCTACGAACTCTGAATGCAAAGCACTGAAACAGTGCAAAATGAGGGTAGTATTTGTCACTTTTTTCTTTTTCATAATCAATGCTAAGAGGCAACATATGCAGTTTTAACGCAAGGCTCCATGCCAAGGGGGACCTGGCTATAGAGAACGATTTTAGTCTAAAACGATGCGAGTAATGTGTGCGTTTGCTTGTCAGATACAAAAGGGGATTCAAACTTGACTTTTAATTTTTCCTTTAGACAGGAGGGCAGAAGCCCAAAAGAAAATCTTCACACATTGAACCCGAAAGAGGAACAGGACTTTCGTCCTTTCACATTTAGTGCCATAGTGAAATTCGTTCAATCAACCACGAAGATCCCTGCGCGGCGTTGCATACTCAGATTTCTTGTGCAGTAGCAGTTTTGGTTACTTTGCTTTGTAAAGTTTGGAGTCCCCACCACTTCAGACGTTTGTCTTATATGTGTATTTGTGTGTGAGCGTGTGTAAGTTCATGGTGCCCATCTATCACAAATCCGATTCCGAGCACACACGTGGAAGCAGTGCAAAACCGGATTTGTGATGGCACTGCTCGACGTCATGTCGAACAATCAGCTTGTGAACACCCGTAAAGTCTCGTACGAACAATACACTCATGTTGTAAAGGGGAAGGCTTCTTTATCTACACAGAGAAAAGAGAAATACAACAGTAAACCTTCGAGCTTCACATGGTCACACTTGCCAAAATTTTGAGGAAGAAGACGGCTCTTCCTCTCTCAAATACATTGAAGCAAGCTTGTTGGCTAAACCTACTGGATCCTGGATCTGGCTAAAAAACAGATCCAAGACAACCTCCTATATGGATCTGGATGCCGATACAACCTCCAAGATTCGAAAGACACTAATACAACTAACCCAAATCTTACAAGACCTAATATCAAACCATCCCCATGACTCAAACGCACTAAATACTAAGTATTAAAGCTGGACACAACCATCAAACCGAAAATGCACGGTCTGTATGCACAGGAGATCTATTTGGGGTCATCTGTGCGGAGTGTGAATGTCGAAACACGTACTGTGACACCATCCATGGAGTTTTTATTTTACCAACCCTTAAAAAAAATTGTTCTCTATATACATGGCGGTCCTTTTCTTTTTTGGTTACTCGAAATAACCATTTTGAGAGGTTGGAATAATGCAAGATCAAATTCCCAGGCTACATCTGCTTTGAATGTTATGTTGAGCATTATTCACTTGTGTAGGTAGTTTTGAAAATCCAATCCTTCTTCTGCAGCAACCAAAGCACTTTCATTAATGTTACTATTCAGCTTGGATTATGCGAAAAACTAAACCTAGTTTATTAGGAAAAGAATTAGGCACCGAGAATTCTTTAATGGTTATTTAGTGAAACAACTATGCAGAAGGCCAATATTATAAACCAGAAATGAGACTGGTTTAAATCATTGAACAGTCTGCCCATCTCCTGTATGTACCAATGTTGCTTAAAGAAGATAAAGATGATGGAGTAAATGTACGACTACATGAGAAAAAATGAACCCATAATGAGGTCATGAGAGAAGTTTGTGCGACACTGTCAAATAAGTTAAAATGACAGGATAATACTTAGGTGGTTTGGAAAGGTGGTTAAGAGAATAAGAAGATGTGAGAAATTAAATGATAAACACTTCAAAATAGGGAACAACAAAATACAATGCACTTAAAGTAATAGCTGACCTGATTAGGGGGCTCAATTTACAAGTTGCAGGTCATGAGTTCGATACCATGGGCGTGCATACTGGCTTTGACCTCCTCAGTGTGTATAGAACATGAACTTGGCCGTTTTGAGCTACATATTAATAATAAAATAATATCAAGCATGATGGTAATAAAGAATCCATGTTTAGATAGCTGGAAAAGGCTTGGATTTGAGTACCTACTCAATGTGGAAAAATCCTTCGTGTTGATTATTCGTTGGAGAAACCAACTTGTTCTTTTCTTTTTTGTCAGAATGAGGTTACTTTCCCGGCCTTTTGGCTAAAGATCAAGTGTAGCATTTGTTCTTATTTAATATTTGAGGGCTTTCATACAAATAAATTTTCTATGAGGCATGTAAAATAAAAATCAATTAGCAGAAGAATGTCAACGGACTATTAGAGGAGGCAACCCCACGTCCTTTTTATTCATTCACTGGGAACGGGGCGGGATGAGCGGGGAAGCAACTCTCTTTCCCTAAAAGCGAGCTTCTATTTTTCTTCCTTAGTTTCGTTCGTCCGAAAAATTTCGAGGGGTTACGCTATAACTTGGATCCAGTGTTCTTGGTAATTTCTTGTTTAATCCCTCATTATCAACACTTTGATTTCTAATAGCTTATCGATTTCTTGATATCCTTGTTTTTTCATGGAGAGGTTCCGTCGTTTGATTGAACATTGAGAAAACGCAATGAATTGCTTAGTATTTGTATGAATTTGCTCGAAGAATGTCAACGGACTATTAGAGGAGGCAACCCCACGTCCTTTTTATTCATTCACTGGGAACGACCGGGCGGGATGAGCGGGGAAGCAACTCTCTTTCCCTAAAAGCGAGCTTCTATTTTTCTTCCTTAGTTTCGTTCACCCGAAAAATTTCGAGGGGTTACGCTATAACTTGGATCCAGTGTTCTTGGTAATTTCTTGTTTAATCCCTCATTATCAACACTTTGATTTCTAATAGCTTATCGATTTCTTGATCTCCTTGTTTTTTCATGGAGAGGTTCCGTCGTTTGATTGAGCATTGAGAAAACGCAATGAATTGCTTAGTATTTGTATGAATTTGCTCGTGATCTTGTACGTACGTTCTTGTTTCCTGCTTTATGTGTCTTTTCGGTTTCTCATATTGGGTAGCTTGTGCAACAGTCTTTTGGATTCAGGTGATTTTGAATCTGGGTCAATAACGCTTATATTAATGAACTACGAAGATTCTAGTTTGTAAGAAGTGTACCTTGGATGGTGGATGTGTTAGGAAACTGCCAATATCTTATGATCTTATGCACAAAGGTGATGTTAGTACTGAGTTTGGATGCATCCAGGATGTCCTTGACGTCTACTAACCCAGAAGCATGCTCTAGATAGTATTTCATTCCACAATTCTCAGCAAAATGAGAGATATGGAATATGCTGAGAATGTCAATTTCTTTCTATAATTTTCTTGTTAGATAGTAGATCACTCTCCTTATCGCTAAGATGGGTAGACTAGTCCCGAGTCACAACAGTAGTATTTCTCTGGTCTGGCATCTGAATTCCATCGACAGAACAAAGAATTAGAAAAAGGACGACAATCTCAATTGATAGGTATTTCCTGAACAGAGGCGTCACTGGCAATATGACTCAGAGCCCAGGGCCTTCACAGAACCACGGGAAAACCAAACCCAATCATAAACTGCTTGGGGAATTGCGGCATTGCTATATTTGTGCTTGTTAGCTCCGAAATTGTGATACATGCGATAAATTTTCACTCTCTCTTGAGATGGCTGCTGTAATTTATGATGCAACATGTTAAATGCGTATGAGACATTATTTTCACAGTAAGGATAAGAGTGGTACAGATGCAACATGTTAAATGCGTATGAGACATTATTTTCACAGTAAGGATAAGAGTGGTACAGATCACTTTCAGTCTAAATCCCTCTGTTATGAGATAGTGCAAGCATAGCAATTTGTATTGACGATAAATTTCTTAAATTTAAATATTAGCATAACAGTTGAACGATGTATGTTACACTCAGGATTCCAATTATCTACATTATAGAAAATGGTCTTCTTCTGTGTTTAGGGCTAGAAAAATGTAATGGTGATTTTGAATCTTGAGAAAACTGAAATGGATACATGCATCTAGTAAGTGCCATTCTCACTTTTCCCATGTTTCTCTCTGCAGTGTGGTGCTTTTACTAGCTATAGGAGATGTTGCAAATTTTGTATTTTGAGGAGTGAGAGGAAAGAAACAGAAGAGAGAAATGAGCAAAAGATGCATAACAAGAAACCATAAAGAAATTGAACATCAACAAGGAAAAACCAAAATGATGACAAGAAACCTAAGATATTTATGTAAAGATACAAAAGAAAACCTTTCCACTCATACTTTCCTTGTTCAACTCAATTACTTATTTGTGACACCGTTAGTTGTTATTAGTGTAACCAGCTATACTTTATAACAACAACAACAACGAAACCTTTTCCCATTCTAGATGGGTTCGGCTACATGGATTCTTTGTTTCCATAGAGATCAATCACGTGTCATGCTAACAGTTAACTCGACATAAGCTAGATCATTCTTTATTGTTTCCTTCCAACACTTTTGTGATTTTTCTCTTCTTCTTTTAACATTCTCACAATCTAATTTCTCATACCTTCTTACCGGAGCTTTCTTTGGTTGTCTTTCTATGTGTCCAAACTATCTTAAATGATTTTACCTCATTTTAACATCTATTGGTGTCACTCTAAATTTGTTTCTAATAACCTCATTATGTATATTGTCTTTCCTTGTAACCACTCATCCATTTAAGTATTTTCATTTTTGCAATGGTCATCTTTTGTGCATACTGATGATTAACTACTTAACACTCAGAACCATATAACATAACGAGTCTAATTGTTGTGGTATCTTCTTTTCACATAGAATACATGATGTACCTCTCCATTTTAACCAATCTACGTTAATTTTGTGCATAACATCTCCATCAATTTTTTCATCACTTTGAAAATTGGCTTTAGATATTTAAAAATTTTCTTATGAGAGATGCAATGTGTGCCAATCTTAATTTTTGTGTCACCTGAAGCAACCAAATTATCAAACTTGTGTTCCATATATTCAGTCTTTGTTCTACTAAGTCGAAAGCCTTTACTTTCTAATGTTTCTCTCCATAGTTCCAATTTTCTATTAACTTTTTCCTTAGACTCATCCAATAACACAATGTCATTCATAAATAACACACCAAGGTATTTTATTGAATATATTTTGTTAACTCATCACTGACCAATATAAATAGATATAAACTTAAAAGTGATTCTTAAGATAATTCAATATTAACTTCAAAGAAATCTATCATCCTTCATGAATCATCACACATGTTTGTGCACCATGATACATGTCTCTATAAGATTGATGTATGTCAATGAAAAACCTCTCTTTTTCATGGTTCTCCAAAGAATATCTCTTGGCAATCTATCATAAGCTTTTCTTAAATCAATAAATGCCATGTGAACAGTCTTTTTTTGCTCTAAATGTTCCATAAGACATATTTATTTCCATTGTATTTGGCTAGTGACCCCTTTATTTTCTAGGTATCTTAGATTGTGCATTTGTCGGCAACTTGACTCATATCCTACCGGTACACATTCAAAGGTTTTTCGTATTGGAAATTAGGTGTTGAGAGTGTTCATGGAGGAAAAAAATTTGACTTGGTTGACTAACATCGGATTGGCCATTCAAAGATCAATATGTCATTTGGAACTCTAAGCATTGTAGTACTCATTCTTCTACTACTGCCAACATGGTCTGATATCTGACTCATTGACAAGCCTACTGCTTACAGAATTAAACTGCCGGAGTTGAACTTGACGTTGATAATGCTGTTGCTGAGAACAAGTAAAGCTTCCCTTCTGAAAACAGACACCTGTCTTATGAAGATGAAGGTATCAGATGATGAGCTTTTATGTGAAATACATGAAAACTTTTCCAGCTAATGAATTCAAAGATTCGTCCTGTGTCACACCGGAATCCTAAGTTGAACTGAGAAAGGGTAAGACTCTTGGCAAAACCCAAAATCAAGCAACATATGTCTATCATAAACGATTCAATTATAAATCAAATATTTGTCTATTTTAACCTTCCTTCTTTGATAATCTGTGATGCTTCTATTTGTCATGGTTTTGGTTGTAGATGGAAGGTGATACATCAATTTATACAGTAGATGATGCATTGTTGGTTCTGGGTTTTGGAAAGTTTCAATGGCTTATGCTTGCTTATGCTGGAATGGGGTGGGTGGCAGAAGCAATGGAAGTGATGCTTCTTTCATTTGTTGGTCCAGCTGTTCAGATGGAATGGGATTTGTCCTCTCACCAAGAGAGCCTGATTACCAGTGTTGTTTTCGCGGGAATGTTGGTTGGAGCATATTCTTGGGGGATAGTTTCTGACAACCATGGACGAAGGCAATAATTCAGCTCTATAGCTTTTCTGATGGATTGGTTGCTTTTCATTTAATCATTCCTTGTTGGGTTTTTACCATAGATACCCCTGACATATTCCCCATAGACAACTATGTTCATACCGTTGCCCAAATATTTCTGATGGACTGACCAATTTGAATATATGCCACAAATCAATGAGCTAAGAGTGCTGAAGTCATCAGCAGGTGTAAGTACGTTAATACAAATAAACTCAGGCATGTTTGTTGATGTTTGGCATTTTGACTATATCCTTGCATATGGAATGATTTGGTTGGTCCTGGATCATTTCTCAGCAGTATAAAGTAAGCAACTGGCTTAACACAGCGTTAATTTTGTTGGAGCCTGTGAAAATGTGATGCCAGCATGGTAGAATTCTGTTATAGATCCTTACTTTTTTCTGTGAACCTCCAGGTGGACATAGCATAAGATATGGACCAACTTTGATCACTGGACACGAACATGTGTAGTTTCTAACTTTCTGTTCTACACTGTTCTCCAATTTCTGAGTGCATTGACCTCGTTGCTTCTATGGAACTTTCAGTGATCTAGCTTCTATTTGATGCTTTGCCGCTCTCTTCTCATGCTCAATCTATTTTCATTTGCATGAAAATCCTGCCATAGCAGAGCTGTTGAACATTTGGATGTCCCAACTTGGGTTTTGTGGCTCCAGTTAACCTGTGTATTCCTCAGTGTCAATGTACTAATTATCACTTGTTGCATTAGGGCGTGACAGCACACTCATACTCTACCACCAACCAACCGGCCTGTCACAGCTGTTCTCTCTAGTTTGTGTGAAACGCCAGTAAACCTACCGTACAAAAATTAGAAATTTAGAAGTAAGCTGTTGCTTTTTGCGACTCCAACAGATATATTTTTTTATAGGAGAAGACTGTTGTTGAGAAGGCTTAGTTGTTGTTGAGAAGACTGTCATGTGCATATACATGACAAGCATTTCTACTCGATAAAAACCTGATCCAAAATGCGAGATACAATCATAAGACAGTGTGGAGGCCGCAACTCAATAATCTGACTGGAAAAAGGCCATCCTAGACTTATGTGGTTATGTGAGAAAGCACTTCAATCTTAGAGACACATTGATGTGATTTTCTGTAGTTAAAGGAAGCGGTTAAATTTCGTAGTTTGGACTATTCTGTTTATCATTGACCTATGGACGATACTGCATATTTTTCAGAAGTTGAAATTGACTCTTTGGCAGCAATTTGGTACTTCCAGTCAAATTACTTTGGAAATGAAACCGAATAGCTAAAACTATGCATCAACTATATTGTAGTATTTATCCAATGTCGTCTATTAGGCCTAATAAGGGAGTTGCGGTTTGAAATGAACAAGAAAGAGTAGCTTGCTGTTAGCGTAAATTTTGTAGCTAAAAGTCGAATCCACTTACACATTTGGTTTCTATAGAAGTATAGTTTTCCTCTGTACTTAATTTTCTGGTAGGAGGGAACTTGCACCTTACAAAATTATGTTTATGATCCTTATGCTGACATAGCTTTTTCTATTCCAATCTCTTTTTTCATTACAGGAATGGGTTCCTAGCCACAGCCTTTATTACTGGTGCAGCTGGTTTTTTAAGTTCTTTTGTCCCAAATTATATATCACTACTCAGTTGCCGCTGTGTCGTTGGGATTGGTCTGGGAGGAGGTCCTGTGCTTAATTCTTGGTTCTTGGAATTCGTCCCTGCTCCAAACAGAGGTACTTGGATGGTTGTTTTTTCTGGTTTTTGGACACTTGGCACAATTTTGGAGGCCTCTTTAGCATGGGTATGGTTTAAAATCCTTCGTTCTTTATTTCTCATGTATCTTTTGTATATTACACGTATATAATTGGATTTTGAAGAACAGCTTTCTTCTTAGGGTTATTCATTTAAATATACCTTCTCATAATTCGACTTCATACAAGAAAAGGAAGAGTTATAAGAGACTTCAACTCAATTATTCAAAAAGTGCAAATTACATTTGAATGGATCCAATGGAGTGCTCAAAATTGATGTCCTAGACCCTAAAAACTTCAAACAGTATTGGCTATTAACCATATCACAGATATATTTGATTTCATGTTGTGATTTGCATTCTAGACTTCTTTTCTAAAGTTCGCTATATTTTATGTTTTCTCTGTTTAGTCCTTTTTTATTCTTATGCTATATTTGTATGTTTTCTGTAACTTAAGACTTGCTTGCTCTCTCCCTCTCAGGCTATTATGCCGGCACTGGGCTGGAGATGGCTTCTCGCAGTATCCTCTTTTCCTTCACTGATTCTCCTTTTATTCTATCGCATAGTGCCGGAATCCCCAAGGTACTTTTGCATGAAAGGAAGAACAACTGATGCTCTTCGAATCTTGGAGAGTATTGCAGTTCTAAACAAGAAGAAACTTCCATCTGGAATGCTCATCTCTGAACATAATATTAGCAATGAATTACAAAGCTACTCAATAGAAGAATCACATTTGCTGTCGGTAAGAAAAATAGAACACGAAGATGTTGAGAACACAGAATCAAAGGTGGGAAGTCTAGCATCAATTTATATGCTGCTTTCACCAAAACTAATCAGGACAACTCTGCTGATATGGGTAGTTTTCTTTGGAAATGCATTTTCATACTATGGCCTTGTATTGCTTACTTCTGAGTTGAGCAGAGCAAACAGGAACTGTGGATCGAAAAGTTTCCATGCGATTGACTCAACGAGTAATAGCCTTTATAGAGACGTTTTCATCACAAGTTTTGCAGGTAAACTGGTGAATTAACACTTTTTCATCCTTCTATCATCATTAGGCTTAATTATTCCAAGTGTTAAAGTACATAATACCCAGGTTGATTCCCTCAGAAATGTGTCTAACATGAAATTTGTTGCAGAGTTCCCTGGGCTTCTATTGTCAGCGGCAGTGGTAGATAGGGTTGGCCGAAAGCTTTCAATGTCAGTCATGCTTTGCATCTGTTGCGTTTTACTTATTCCACTGCTTGTACGCCAGTCTGAGCTTTTGACTACTTGCCTTCTGTTTGGAGCCCGCTTGTTTATTTCAGGAAGCTTCACTATCCTCTACATTTATGCCCCAGAGGTTCGCAGCCTTTTGCCTATACTGTGGCTAATTTCTAGACTATAAATGGCTTGGCCCTTTGGTTCGCATGCTATTTCTAGTTTGCCTGTTTATATTAAAACACATACACGTGCTCACACACAGTCATTACAAGTTTTATCTATATTTGGAGCATCCTTCACTTTCTTCATCTTTGTACGTGAATAAAGAATTCAGTCCGTAATCTCCCTTCTCCTATCAAATAGTATGCAAAAACAATTCCTTTTCCTGTTTCTCTTTATAGTTGAATGCTGATCAAAGTGAACTTAACACTCATCAGAAAACTTCACTTTTCGGAGATGTTCTGGAAATGGATTTGCTTGTCTGGTTCCTTTATTAATCATTGTTCCTGCATCACTTTTAGAGTTTGTTAATATATTTTTTCCCTCTTCTTATATTTCATTTACACCAAACGTTGACGTTTCTGTTGAGCCCATTGTTAATTTCTGTACTGATACCTTCCTTCTCCCTTAGGTATACCCAACAATCGTGAGGACAACAGGCTTTGGAACTGCTAGCTCTGTGGCAAGAATCGGTGGGATCCTATGCCCCCTTGTAGCAGTTGGTCTCTTGCATGCCTGCCATCAAACCTTGTCCATTGTGCTGTTTGAGATAGTAATATTTTTGTCTGGCGTAGCTGCGTTGCTTTTGCCTCAGGAGACGAGAGGCTGTGCATTGGGTGACAACGTATAATCTATTGATTAGTTCCACATTTAGTGAACACTATGGATGACAATATATTCTTTCTTGTTTGAATAAAAGGATGCTGGTATTAGGCTGATTCCTACCAATTTTATTCTGGCCTCATATCTTAGATTCCATTGCTTAAGAAGAGCTACAATAGCCATTTTACCAAGGAATGTGCCATTCATTACACTGGTGAACTTGATACAATCCATATGAGTGGTCTTCCCCACCGTAGATAGACGCAGACAACCTTCAATGGCATTCTTCTGAACTGCAACCTCTTGTGGCGGCGATTCAGTCATAGCACAGCTGGAACTGCGACTGTGCTGAAGTATGAGGCCAGAATAAACACTCTTTATCACCGAAGCTGTTGAAGTAAAGCATCCAACCACCCAGAAAACCGAACTGTTAAGTCATGGATTATATATAAGCCAATTCCGCGAAGAACCAATGTAGCGGCTATAAAAGATTTTATTATAAGCACATTATTCTGAGGTCAGTCCCACGTAACTAGTTCCATGGCAAGCATCGGTACAGGAAGAAAAGAATTGCTCCAAGACAAACATCGGTTGGCTAGTTCAGATTGGCTCGTTTATATAGAAAAGAAGCCAAGCATCGGTACAGGAAGAAAAGAAGTGCTCCAAGACAAACATCGGTTGGCTATAGAAAAGAAGCCAAGCATCGGTACAGGAAGAAAAGAAGTGCTCCAAGACAAACCTAAACCGACATCAATGGGATGAAACAACAAAACTTCTGTTCTCGGAACAACAGATGAAATGGCCACAATTAGCGTTGGTGAGCACCCTGCCATCATGACCTATTTTCACCATAGGATGTGAGCCAATAGCCCATTTGAATCACTTACCCTGCAATGCAGTCCGAGGGGCGGATACACTGACTACTAGAAAGCTAGCGCTACCACCGGTGTGTCGACGCCGACCACCATGTGAGTGTAGCGGGTCGTGTTACATGAGCTACCTCGCCTAAAAGTAAGCCCACATAGCGGTCCACTTAAAGGTCAAGTAACGCAAGGCTCCAGGCTATCATAAGGTCCCGTCACATGAGGCAAGGTCGTGTTACGCGAAGACACAGCTACCGTAAGCATCCGTGCTCATATAATACTGACTCTAGACTACTCGAAGGCTACAGTCTCATGAGAGCTATGCAGGGAACAGTTATGAGTTGACTTGGGTGGTAAAGTAGTTCTTTGAAGTGAGACAGATGGCTATTATGGTGGCAGCAAAGTGGTGGTACCTTTCGCTCCCACGTGACGGTGCCTCTCCACCAAAACCCTCTGAGCGGTGAAACAAGCCTACGCTGCTACTTAAGGTGGCCGGTAAAGCAAGGTAAGTGAAGGTAGGATGCTAACCACTGGGGTTCGGGGATGAGTCAGGTTGTCGGGTCGGATCGGGTCGGGTCAGATTGAGGGTGTTGGGGTTGCTTTCTCCACATTCAAACGTCCTCCCGAGGGGTTCAAAGTCAATTTGCATCTGAAATTTGCAGCAGCACAATGGCAAAACCAGCTACGAGAATTGATCACCAAGTACGACACACCCACAGCGGATAAAAAGAAAGAGAACAGAAGAGGTAATGAGGCTCTAGATATGCACCCTTCGCCCATCAGATGTAGCAACAACTTTAACCTTTGATATCCAAGAAAAAACAATACAACCAAAAGCCACTTCATACAGATGAAGTTGGAATAGGCGAGTTCTTACAGGCCTTCGCATACACGAACCACCCAGCTACAAGCAATATACTTCATTCAAGGTGAAAGATTTATCACTCCATCACACGAAAATTTGGAATTCCATCAGCCATGTCCCGTGTGGTGCTCATAATAGAAAACCTGATCAGAACCACGCAAGCCCCAAATGAATGTATTTCGGAAAAATTAAAGGGAAACAAAACCAACAAGAGGAATGCAGACGAGACGTCAAGCAGTTTTGTCCTCGCAATGCTTCTACAACATAAGAAAGTTCATGAGTGAGAGGTTGAACCTCTAATAATTCAATTAGAAGAGAAAAGTATATAAATATATGCCTAAGTCGCAGGACATAACAGGATTGCAACGAGTAATAGAGCTCAATGAACTTGCCTTCCAAATACATCATATGGGAGCCAATGTCGTTCATCAATCACGCCTTCGCCTATCATAGTGATCATCACTTCGTCGTGTATAGTAGCGATCATCACTCCTGTCATGCCCACACCCTCCATGGGAATGGTCATTGTGCTGGCTTCTCTTAGCCTGCCCATCCACATCTCTATCATGCCTATGTCTGCCGTAATCATCCTTAGGGTACGCTTCTTGAAATACCCGCTTTTCATTTGCACGATCGTCTCGGCTGCTGTGGCTCCTGCTGCTGCCACCAACGTAGCTCCTATTCTCCCTCTGCTCATCACGCCTTCCGCGCTCTCCTGAATCATGGCGTTTTTCAGAAAACTCATGCTTCACATTACCTGCATCTCTACTAACACGCTGAGATTTCACATCAGGCTGCTCGCCGTATGCCTCGTTTTCAGGCTTCCTCTTTCGTTTTAACAACTCGTTTTGTTGATCTCCCATGTCCGAGTTGTCTCTGTTCACTTCAGATTGGTTGGCTTTAGAAGATTTTCTTGTGGAAGGGTTCCCATCCTCGCTGTCACTATGTTCACTATCACTATCGTAACGACCTTTTCCCTCATTTCTTGCCGAACCTCTAATTTTAGAAGAGAGCAACCTGCTGTCGCTCACAGGATCATCTCTACCCTGAGCTTTGCCCTCAGATCCATGCTTACTTTTCACGTCGTATTTCTCTGATTTTCTTTTGCCAGGACTCTCTTGAGCACTGCTACCGCTGAAATCGCTGTCGTCACTGCTGCTGCTGCTGTCATCACTTGCGGAGCTACTGTAGTTATCTTCACTATATGTTGGGTTTTCAACTCGTCGGGAGACATTCTTCCCGTGATCATTGTTGTGCTTCCCCATTTGGATTTTGGACTTTTTCTTGTCACCTGATCCATCAGAATCAGTATCATGTCTTCTGCTGCCTTTCTCTATTCGTCGTTCCGATTTGCCCTTGTCATCAGACCTATCAGAGTCATCACCACGATCATGTCTTCTCCTTTCTTTTACCATCTGCCTTTTGGACTTCCTCTTATAGTCTGGAGAATCAGATTCCTCACTGTCACGTGAACGTTTCCCACTTCTCTTCGTTCCTCGTCTGTTGTTTTTATTCTCACTGTCACTGTCAACGTCTGACTCGTCATCACTATCATGCCTTCTACCAAGTTTTCGGCGTTTATCCACTGTCTTGCCTACAGACCTTTTGACGCTAACACCACCAGAATCCTTCCCATCACGCAGACTTCTATGCTTCACACTGTCTGCAGTCTTGCCTTGGGTCTTGTGGAGCTCACTATCTGTATCGGATTCATCATCACTGTCATGCTTTGTACCTTTTGCATGTTTGTATTGTCCTCTCCTAGAAGTTTCCCTATGGTTGTTGTCGTCCAAATTATTCTTAGAGTCATGCCTTTGATTGCCGTCATTAATGTGATACTTATCACTTCTCTTCTGATTGTCACTTTGCTTTTTGGACTTCTCACCACTATAGCTATCCGAATCATCACCATCGTCCCTTCTAGTCTGCCTCCCCTGGTCGATATTTTCACTAGGCTTCCTCCTGCTACCAGCACTAAACTCATGCTCCGATCTACTGGATTCTCCAGTCCCCTTTCGTAATTTAGTAACTTTATCATCGACGTCATCATCAGAATCATCTTCAGTCCTTTTCTTCCTTGGGTAATCTTGCTGGCTTTTGGAATTCCCGGTTCTGTCCTTAGCCCTGTGCTCATCACCCTTAACATCATGTTTCTTCGAATGCAAATCAACTCTTTCACTTCTAATATCATGTTGTCTGTAGCTCTCACCTTTACCCTTGCCTCTATTGAGCAAATCATCATCATCCTCATGTTTCGTTTTATCTTTAGATATCATCCTCTTCACATCCTTCACTTGTTCCTCGTCACTGTTGTCATCATCTATGTCATTGGATGGCTTTTCTTCCTTCTTCCCCTCTTCCAAGTCCTTACTGGATCGCTCATTTTTGGCAAGACCCAAAGCAGCCCTCAGAGTTTCCAACTGCTTTTCCTTTCTTGCAGCAATCTGATGTGTCTGTGTCTCTGATATCCTGGAGAAACAAAATCCACCAACATTAGAGAAATTAAGCCTTTTCTACTGAGATTGTCAATGATAGATACAGGCCAAGAATGGACGAAATTCCCAAGAGCAAGCCAAATCGAGCCTCAGAAACACATCTTTCTGCTTAGGAACATTGATATAAGAAAGGACCAAATAGTGAATGAGGTCCTAATATAAGAGCTAAGTTAGGAAATCCTGTTCACCGCATGAAGCAGTCTCAACTCTAACTGCAATCACAAGATAACGATGAACAGTCCAAAAAGTATAACCAAACGGGTAGCCTCAATTTCATCACGTGCAGATCAGTGTAAAGTCCTGTATCCAAACAATCTTAACGCTAAGAGGAAAGGAAGTTCGCAACAGTACCCATATGGGCCAAAAGTGGCTCCAAAACAGGCAAAGCCAGGAAGCACAGAGAAATACTAGAAGTATGCTACATTTTCTGAAGGGAGGTCTAATGGTTTTCGTTTCCCTTTTCAACCCGTACAGCATGCAACCATTTCCCCATTTTCTTGACTTTTAAACAATCTTTATCGGGATTCTTACAAAAGATTTGTTCTGCTGTGAGGAGCAAAACACATGGTGGATGTGAGTGCATATAATTCGAGAAGGTACTCGGTGCCCACGTCATACAGCAAGAATTGCAGTTTTACACACTCCCGTCTTCAAATGTTCTTTACTCACGCAGGTGAAAATCACTTCGTATAAAAAGGTAATACCTGCAAAAAACAGCAACGTCGACAACCCAATACATGTACCACATAGGTAGCTCATGGGCCCTGCATTTTCATAAGCAACTGCTTGTTGCATAGCACATTTCCCCACAGGATTTTCCACTTTCTGCTCGGGACCAAAGCTTGAAAACCACACCTCTTTCAGATCCAGAAGATAGCATTCTAAAGTTTTTTTTTTGTTAGATCATTATAAAGTTAGAAGCTATCAAATACGTTGAAGGAATAAAATTGCAAAACCATAAAACTTCAGTTTTTGAACTGTCCCAATTTGTCTATGATAACTTAAGGTCACAAACAGAAAAGAACTCATTTTGAGTCCACCCTTCAACAATCAAGATGATCATGATACAGTACATGCACTCAATCTTAGGTTCTCTAGTGGAATGAAACGGAAAGACACAAAACTCTCTCGCCCAAACGCCATATGGGTTTTCCTATACTGCAGTGGCGGATCAAGAAAGCGTTTCAGGGTGGGGAGATTAGCAGCTAAGGGTGAAGCGAACTATGTATTACCACCAACGGGTTCAACTGTGATGTATATCCTTCTTATGGTTTTCTAAAGTTTTGGAGAGATGGACGCTCAACCTCCACTCAATGTAGATCCAGCTAAGCGCGCAGCTCAGACAAACTTCATTAGAGAGCAGATAATCGTCGTGCATAATTTAGTTTCATGATGAAAAAACAATGGAGGATGTCTTTCTAATCAAGTAGACACAACATCGTTTAAATAAATCAGTCAGACTGTAAATACACCATAATTCGATGACCTAATAAATGTAAACAGAAAGAGCTGCAGAAAGAGAGAGAAGGACCACCTTTTTGTGTCACCGATCCCCACATCTCCCCTTTCGGCAGCTACAGCGGCAGCTGCTTCTAACTCCTTTCTTGCCTCTTCAACCTTCTCTAGGATCTCACTTTCAGTGTAACCCTGATCAGCAAGAGTATCCTCCAGTATGACCAACTTCAGTTCAATCTCCCTCTTTCGGTCATGCTCCAGAATTTCTTTATTTGCCTTTTTAACCCCGCCAGTTCCCTGACCACTCTGGAACTCCTTTGTTTCGACCTTCATACTCTTTGGTCTCACAAAGAACTTGTTAGTCTGGATGTACCCATTTGTCCCTGACCCTCTGGGCGTCTGTAACCCTATCCCGTTGTACATTTTCGACCAAATTAACCTAGAAAACCAAAGTATGGAGCAATCAGAGGCTCTTCATTGCATATTTTCCAGCGAATATTAGAGAGAAAGAGTAAATCAGCATCACACTCATAAGAACAAAATCCGACATTACAAACAAACCAGAGTGTAAATTCTGACTAACTACCCTACATATCATCTTCTAGAAGAAGCATTTTTCCAAGCAAGCCCGTGCGAGACGGAACCAACAGTAACAAAAGGGAAGAAAAGATGAACTTTTATCAATTAAAGGACAACAGGAAGAAACTACAACCAAGGAGCATTAAAGACGGATTTTAATGTTAAGAAATAGGCAAAGGCAAAATAAAACAATATGCAGATAACAAGTAGATATGCGTGGAAGTTATGACCAACCACAACCAACCAGTGAAAGGCATAACCCTAAACGTTTTTCCGAACGGAAAACAAGTTCGAAACCCTAAAAGAAAAATTCCAAGAAAAAATAGACTAGAAAACTAAAATAGCTGCAAATATTTCCGACTTGAATACCAAAATCATGAGGAATCTGAAAATTCAATACCTCAAAAGAAACGATGAGATTTACTAGAGAGGGAGAAAGGTGCAAAATTCGCCAGATCCCTCGTAATAAAAGGTGAAATCCAAAGGTAAAATAGATCCATTCTTGCATAAACGCTTGAAACAAAAAGAGGCAAAAGAAAGAAGACAAAGTTTAGCCAAAACGCTCCTACCGTTAGCGCGCTCCCCTTCGTTGCTACCGATCGAGGATGAAAGACTCGGGAGAGGGAGACGGGCCGCTGCTTTTATGATTATAAGAAAAGTTTGCAATTTACTTTTGTCCACCTGCTGTCTAGAAATATACCGATAGGTACCTCAATTTCTTACTTTTAACGTAGAAGAACAAGTTTCAAGGCATAACAAAGATGGCCACTTGTGCGTGTTTTCGGGTTATGGGTCAATTGTGGGTTAAATTGGATCTGGTATCATCTCACTCTACCCGATTCATTATCTGAGTCAGACAACGAGGACTAATTTGTGGATCCGGGTATCGTTAGTGAAACCTTCTATCAAACCGGTGATCAAAGAGCACCGAGAGTGTTAGCTCAAAAGGAGGGCGCTCTAATGCTATTGGTGGTAGTGAGAAGTTTGACTCCGAGAGAGTGTATGTATGGTGCGTGTTTTGTTAGACTTCGGCCTCCTCTATAACCAGAAAAAAAAATGTGTTCAAAGAAAACTTAGATTAAGATGCAAAATTCTACATAAAAGATTCATTTTTTAAAGGTATTCTTTTATGGGAAACAAAGAATCCATGTAGCCGACCCCGTCTAGTATGGGAAAAGGCTTAATTGTTGTTGTTTGTTGTATTTTTATGGGTGCGCTGATGGGTATAGTTTTCCAAACCATGTTTGGTTATCGGCTATGAGATGCACCCCCTCTTCTTTTAGCTTTGGGTTTGCGACAATGACGAAGTTAAATGCTAATATAACAAAAGAATAGAGCCCTATGACAATAAGAATTGATGTAGAGACCACACTTAATATAGAGAAAAGCATGGTTCCATCAGTAGTTGTCCGACTATTAGGTGCCTTAGACCTTCGATATGAGGTTTGAGACTACGAAAATGGAACTACACTTACAGTACTCATCGTAATCAAATGCAAGCCTCTCCACACGGTAAAAAGGGGGGGGGGGGTCTGCATGGACTCGAGCCACATTGCTACACACCCTAAGTTGCTCAAAGTGTATAGACTAAGGTGCTAAAAGCGCACAAAATAAGGTTATATATGCACGCTGTGCGGTTCACCGGCAAGGTCCGTGGTGTTTTACAGGGGGCGTTTGTGTCGCAGGTCCAGGATTGACCAAGCTAGACCAGTAAGGGCCAACGAGTTCAATTCTAGAAGAAGTAATCTCTTTTCTAATGTCAAAGATGAGTGTCCTAATAGGAGATTCTCGACGCATAATACTTACTTCGGCACCAAAGATAAGGTGCCCTAATAAGAAATCAATAAGCCATAGGGATGCTCGGAGTGCATAAAGTAAGGTCCTTTATTTTTTTTAACTCGAGTAAATCACACCCAAGTGGATAGCTTTAGTTTTGCCCCAAACAGTAAAAGCGTCAGATTAGGACCTCTACCCCAAGGGCGTATACCGAGAATTGGCTTGCACGAGCTGACACCTACAAAGGTTATAAATGCATAATGTTTCATTTCTATTGTTCCGTCTTTGACATAATTGAGGTGATAAAAGAAAAATGCACATATAGTATAAAAATACTATAACACTTTTAATTCAAATCTCTATCATTAATCATACCAATTAAATGGTGAAGATATTTGTACAAGGTCATGCACCCAAAGATATTCGCATTTAGCGCTATATGTACAGAAAGAGAGAGAGAGAGAGAGAGAGAGAACAACTTCCACTGCATACCCATGAAGCACATAGACATATCAATGAAGAATTGTACCGTGAAATTGCAAGGATATTCTAAGACTTCTCTTCTTGATGACTACAATGAGCTGATATGAACTATAGCAGTTCTTCTCTTCGATTTCCATACAATATTCACCGAGAATTTAGCAAGTTCAGGCCTTAATTCTGAAGTTGGCTGTAGTCACCCGTAGGGTCTTCGTCTTCATAGTCTGCTCTGGCGTTGGATGTCAGCATCTGGCAGATCAACCAAAAGAGTGCAGCATCGAGCGCAACAAAACCGCCGCCTCCGAAGAGACCCGTCTTAGCAGTTGGGCAGTTGTAGCTTAGATCATGGTGAACATTATGGAGGATATGAAAGCTTTCAGTGATCGTTGCAAAAAGCAGGAAGAACCCAGCAAAGAGAGATACAACACTAGCACAACGTAGAGCAATCACATTAAGCATTGTCACATACATAAACATGGAGAGAAAATTACAGATAAGAATAAAAAAGAAATCGATAATCAAGCACCAGTCACTAATTTTAATTATTGATCAACAAAGAGTTTTAAATATTAGATATCTCATTTATTTCCTGATGGTTGCTGCACCCCACAAGTCACATTAATTTCCTGGTAAATTCTTCTGTAGTGGGTTTAACAATATAGTTGTACATTTCTTTTTATTTTTACCGATTATTTTTGGTGCAAATTTAAAAACTTATAAAGAAAATTGGGAATTCAAATGCAAACTTTTATATTAGGAACTTAGGTTCTGCCTTGAGATTTCCAGGAACAGTGTGCCAACTTACGTTGCAATTACAAAGAACACAAGGAGATTAGTGGTTCTGAACAAGCCTGCAGCTGGGATGGACTTTCCATTGTAAGGGAAAAAAACAGCAGCTATTCCAATTACTGTTGTCAGGATCAGGAAAATGAATGACAAGCTCCCCAGCAGAACAGTACGATCATGAGGGAAGTGGCAAATGACGATATCCTTAAGTGTAGTTGCCTCTCCTGCTAATGGCTGCACATATTTCAATCCAAAAAGAAGGGTGATTTTCACTAAATCTACAGAAAGAGTAAGACAGCATGCGAGCATGCATGACACATACAGAGGTATACATACATACATACATGCATGCACGTATATGTGTGCACATATACATTTATATATGCACGCACACACATGCACATTTTCTCATTTGCGCACTGCACACTTGTGCGCACTAACCTGTTTCACCACCTTCCACCACTTCAACTGCCCTCCATCGCCCTCAGCCACCATTCTCTACTTCTTCCACTTACTTTCCAACATCAACAGAAGTTATAACAGTGGTCGGCACCACCATTCATATATACATAAACATATATAGATATAGATATAGATGTATATATACATATATATATATATATATATATATATATATATAGATGTATATGTATATGTGTATATATATATATATGAGTTGTAGAGAGATTGGGTCAGAGAAGGCCAGAGGGTAGTGGTGGCAAAAGCTGCAACTGATGTCACAAGATGGGTTATGAGGCCAGAGGAAGGTGGCTGAGGATGGGGAGGTGGCTGAAAATGGTGAAATAGGGCAGTGTGCATATGAGAGTCCCTATAATATCGTGTACAATTCACACACAGAGAGAATTTAACTCGTAGGTAACCAAAGCTCAAAATGCACGCCCAGCAGAAAAGAACCTTCTTGTATTCTGCGAATACTCCTAAGAAGAACGAAACACCACCAACTGCTGAGATGGAGAGAGCAAATTTAGCACTTTGACTTAAGCCCATTTTCCAAACAGCTTCTGCACCACCAGTTCCTAAAACCAAAACCAAAGGACAAAACTGAACTAAAGTTTTATACATATATAGGTTTAGATACACACACACGCGTCCTCTCTAATGATAATACCCCTTGATCTACATCAATCAGAAATGCTAAAATACAAAATCTATCATAATAACTCATGTTAGCTATATTTATTTGTATGCATTAAATCGGGTCAAAATGTGAAATCAGAAATTTCTTAAAGCACCATTTTATTCATGAACTGTGCACCTTTGATTTCCCCTATGGTGCATTAAGCTTGATAAAAGCTATATAAAAACTGAATAAGCAATAAAAAGACTAAAGCACGGTATTAAATTTATATAAATAAGAATGTGTACCCCCACAAACGTGTGATGGTTCTCTCTCTCTCTCTCTCTCTCTCTCTCTCTCTCTCTCTCTCTCTCTCTCTCTCTCTCTCTCTCTCTCTCTCTGTCTCTCTGTGTGTGTGTGTGTGTGTATGTGTGTGTGTGTGTGCACAGATAGAAAGAGAGTCAAGAGACAAAAACTGTAAGGCAATTATTGATGTAATACGTTTGACTTACCTCTCTACGTGAAAAGAATGTCAATCGATCCTCCACAGGAGCAAGAGCGTGCAGAAGACGTGAAGGAATCTGGGCAACGTCAAAAAGCAAGCCCAAAAACTCAGTGCCAACCCCTAACGTTCATTTCATAGTTTTATGGAGCCATGGTTTGGTTTGGGTCTGTCATGAGCTGTGTGTCTGTTGGATCCTCTAACCTCTGATTCTGCACTTTCCTAAATTAGGGGACCTTTTCTTTTCCTAATTGGTATCTGCCCCTACAAACCTGGAGTCTTCGTTGAATCTCCATATCCTATCAGAGGACCTTTCAATTTACACAGAAACCCTTTATGAACTCGAAGGCTCCCTATGAATTGAAAAGTGTCAACATTCATACCCATATCATGATAAATTTGGATTTGAATCTATCTACAGATCCAGTTCCTGTTTATAGGATCTTACCTGTGATCTAAGAGGTGAATTCGGTTCTGATGTCGCCAACATTGTAGAATCGAATGGTATCATGTTGAACCAGATAACTTTTTACATGCAAGCTGGGGTGATGCAGACACTGAACCCAATCACACCGGGTATCAAACTCCTGCATATGGCAAGCCACCAACCTCTTAGCTAGTGAATTATACAACTTTGGGGGACATCGGGCCAGTTAATTCAAGTCAAATAACCAAAACCAAGCATTATACCAGATCAAGTGAGGTCCTCCACATGGATTCTTATTCGCCATTGTAGTCTATCTTGTTATATTAGCATTTAACTCTAAAAAAGGCAACACCATGGTTTTACATTTCTTTCAAACACTACTAATTCAACTCGGATACTTCCCCAAATTCTCAAGAAAGTGAAACCCGAGTAATACAAGCCTAATGGAAAAAAAGAACTTGTATGTACTAGCATTTTGGCAGTCAGAAATCCCAGCTGCTCTTTGTTTCCCATCATTTGATAGGTTTCTGTTTACACATTTGGAGTCTTGTTTTGTTTATCCAAACCACTCCTTGCATCCGTTTGCTTTTAAGGACACTTAAGTCTATAGTGGTACATTCGCTTCATAAGAAAAAATGGGGTTTTCCATTTAAAGCACCCCTTTTTCTTGTGGATGAAACTTGAAAAGATGGTATATTTTGTTAGTAAAAATATGAAGACCAAAGAATTTTGAATCCTTTCCATACTAAAAGATTCCCAAACAGAAGTTGATTCTGTTACAAATAATAGAAATATGAAATTCCATAAGAAAAAATGGGGTTTCCATTTATAATCTTTGCCTTCTTTTCATCATGCACATAAGACTACTATTGCAGGATATGAAATTCTGTAACAGGAGGCATATGATCACACAATGGCATGGATCAACACTTTCAAAAAAAATACCTGGCCACAATGGCGGTGGAAAAGATGGCTCAAAGGAATAGGGATCAAGTGAGATCCACGTCTGCAGAACTTTTTGATCATGGTATCACCATTGATCAAAATTTTCATCTGATCTTGAACCCGCCCTTTAGTTGATCTTCACCTCGGGCTTCCTTGGCCTAAGGACAACCAAGAGCAGACAAGGCAACTAAAAATGGAGGAATCTATACACATTTGACATAAATATGTACCTTTGATTGCTTCACGCAGTGGGTCGGATGCAACGCTGCAATGGTAGAGTCTGATGCCTCCACAAACCTCTAGAAGAATCGTTTGAACAATGAAGAACATTGAAAAGCTAGAAACAACCAACTACCAATAAATCATAGCGAACTAAATTTGTTTCCATCATGTATAATTTTTGTCTTCTCGAGCATACAAGGTCTCCATCACATGCACTATATGGTTATTACATCAATTCAAGCAACTAAAGAACATTTCAAATAAAGGCACGATAAACTAGGTGCCAATATTAAGTATGCACAAAAGTTGTGTAAATATCTCCACATGGTCAAGTTATCCAGTAAAAACTTTTTGCTTCAGCACATGATAAAGGATGAGTACACTGTCATATTTGTGCAACACTCGGGTAAAACCTTGCTTTGTTTTAGGTTAATGATCGATTCTACTTAAATATGTAGATTATATAACATTAGTCAAAGCATTTCCACCAGTGTTGTCCGTATCGCACCGTATCGTATCGTGGGCCACCACGATACGATACGGGCCCCCGTATCGCAGGTGCAGGCGTATCGCACCGTATCGTGCGATACGGCCCGTATCGCATGATACGGTGCGTATCGCCCGTATCGTACGATACGGGCGATACGCCCTGGGACCCTTATAAAGGGTCCCGGCCCGAGGGAAACCCGCGATTTTTCGCGGGTTTCCTCTCTCCTTTTGGGTTCTTCAAGCTCCCTAAGAGTCGGTTTTCACCTCCTTGGTGTTCAAAGCTCTAAAATTGTGCCCTACGGTGTCCGTCCAAGCCTCCAAACTCGGATTTAGGTATATTTTTAATGTTTTTTTCCTTTTTTTCTTTTATATTTATTATTTTTTGTATTATTTCGGGTTTTTTTTTTTGAATGACAAAATATGAAGTTATTAAGTGTGTGTATACGATTTTTATTGCATTCATGAAGTGGGAGACACTCGATTTGAGTGTTATTTGAAGATTGGGGATTTACGAAGTGCTTTTATTTTCAGGTTTTTGTTTGAATTAAAGTACTCCATTGAGATGGCAGGAAGGGGTGGTAGAGACTCTCATTCAAAGTCTGATGATCCGGCATGGCAGTGGGGTATACCAGTTGAGGGTTCAAGGTTAAAAATTAGATGTTTATTTTGTGAAAAGGTGGTTAGTGGTGGAATTTCAAGGTTGAAACACCACCTAGCAGGAACCAGGAAAGAAGTTGCTCCATGCACAGGCAGAGTTAGAAGTGTGCCAGAAGGTATTAAATGGCAATGCTTGCAGATGATTGAGAGCATACAGGAAAGGAGACAACAAAAGGATGATTTCCAGATGTGTGAAGAAGCTGATGATGCTACTGCCACTGGAGTTGGATTCACTGATAGTTTGCCTTCAGATGCTAGAACAGATATTGGTAGTAGCAGTTCGCGAGCACCTAGCAGAGGAAAGAGGGTTGCATCTGAAGACTTTGGAGGTGGCAGAAGAGGAAGTTCAGGAAGGAGTAGAGGAAGAGCTTCTTCTTCTAGCATACATTCGTTCTTTCCTCCTTCCACTACACCTGGTGCTCAGCCAGGAATTCGTGCTGCTATGGCTTCAGAACAACTGCACGATCAAGCAGACCTTGCAGTGGGCAGATGGTTTTATGATACATGCATTCCATTTAATGCAGCAAATAGTTTTCATTTTCAAGCAATGGCAGATGCAATTGCTAACATTGGTCCAGGATACAGGATGCCCTCTTATCAGAAGTTGAGAGGGAAGATATTAGATCAGACCGTGATTGAAGTACAGCAATACTGTTCGATTTTGAGACAATCGTGGAAGGAAACATGATGCACTATCATGGCAGATGGATGGACCGATAGGCGATGAAGGACATTGCTAAACTTTCTTGTATATTATCCTAAAGGACTCATGTTTTTGAGATCTCTAGATATGTCAGAGGAGAGGCACACTGCAGAGATCCTACGAGAGGAATTTGATAAGGTTATACAAGAGGTTGGGCTAGAAAATGTAGTCCAATTGATTACAGATAATGCAGCTAACTACAAAGCAGCCGAAAAGGAGTTAGCTGATATTTATGGGACTTTCTACTAGACACCATGTGCAGCCCATTGTTTAGATCTCATCCTCGAGAACATCGGTGAGATGGATGAAATAAAGGCAGCAACTGAGTGTTGCCAAGATATTACAAAATTTATTTACAACCATGCATTTGTTTTATGTATGATGAGGAGATACACAGAAGGTGCAGAGCTTCTTCGCACAGCTGCAACTCGGTTCGCAACAAACTTCTTATCTGTACAGAGTATTGTGAGACAGAAGCAAGCTTTAAAGAGAATGTTCTCCTCAGATGAGTGGCAACAATTTGCAGAGTTGCCACAAAACAGAAGGAACAGAAAGTTAAATGAGATTGCAAAAACGGTTTTTAGAAGTTCATTTTGGAATGCATGTATCAGATTATTGAAAATTACTTATTCTTTAGTGAAAGTTTTGAGATTGGCTGACAGCGAGGAGAAACCATCTATGGGCTACCTTTATGAAGCCATGGACAGGGCAAAAGAAGCGATCAGAAATAACTTTAATGGAAAAAAAAGAGATTATGTGCCCGTGTGAAAAATAATTGATAGTAGATGGAATAAACAATTGCATCAGCCTATTCATGCAGCAGCCTACTATCTAAACCCATCATTGAGGTACTCAGCAACCTTCAAAAGGGACGGTGAGGTTAATCGAGGAATCATTGAATGCATCGACAGATTAGTCCCTGATGAGAGCATAGTAGATGCGATACATCGAGAGATGGAGATATATGATAATGCTCTTCACTTGATGGGTTTGCCTGTTGCAATTCGCAACCGCTCTACGATGCGTCCAGGTACATTGTTTATTTTCATATTTAAGTTGCATCTTACATTACTGTGGATTATTATGTCTCTAATGTTTATATTTTTTTTACAGATGTTTGGTGGAACAGGTTTGGAAGTGATTGTCCAAACCTTAGAGATTTTGCAGTTAGAGTCTTAAGCCAAACCTGTAGTGCAACAGGTTGTGAAAGAAATTGGAGTGTTTTTGAACACATCCATACAAAAAAGCGCAACAGGTTGGAACACAAAAGGCTTAATGATTTGGTTTATATTCGTTGTAACATGCGCCTTCGTGAAAGGTAATGTTGTATTACTTTCAAATTTTCAATTCGATATTATTTAACTTCAGTTTTCAATTATTAATATTACTTACTAATTGTTTATCTTTGTTTGTGTCGTAGGCAATTAAAAAAAGTAAATAGAGAAGAAAGTCAGTTCGATCCAATAAGTTTGGATAATTTTGATATATTAGAAGATTGGGTTATGGAAGACACTGAAGAAAATGCCCTCCTAACAGAAGAAGACGTTGCCTGGATTAATTTGGAAGGAGCGCAACAACATTATGGAGATGAAGAATTTGATTTTGAAGAAGAAGGTGTGGGCGTGGCTGATGATGATGAGGATCTGCAACAAGGAGAAGATGAAGATTATTTAGTTGATGATCCTGATTACAATTTGTAAAATGTAACATTATATGTAACTGTAGTGTACTGTAAAGTGTAAACTATGTCTGTATTTTATTTTTTGGATTCAAAATATATAAATTTGGATGCAATTGTTCAATGTTGAATGCTCAATCTGTACTAAACTTACATTATATGAATTTAAAGCAATTATCAGATTTTTCCTGATTTTTTCTTGATTTTTTTTTTATTTTTTACTATTTTTTATTAATTTTTAATTATTTTTACATTATTTTAATATTAAAGTACGATACGATACGATACGCCCATATCGTGGAGCCCAGCGATACATGATACGATACGCGTCAGACAACACTGATTTCCACAAGCACCAACTATGTTCAACTGGAGGAGAAAGTCCCAACACGTTTTTCCTCATAATAGTTGGTAATCAAGCAGCGCAAGCACAAGATTTTCACAAAGCTTTCCAGCTCTAACCACCTAATCAGCGAGCAATAGAGACTAAACTGGTTGATCAAGGTAGCAAAAACAATGCTGAACTATGTGTTAGGCTAACTTTCATCAAATAAGAGACAACCAGTTATCTACCACCGTAGAAATTTATATTTGACAGTTGCTATTAAAATGAGGATTTTAATAATGATACTTCGAAAAATAAGCAAACTGTAGCATATAAAACAAAGAAAAGTTAGATTTGCAAGTAGATTAATCTCCGGGAAAGTTAAAATTGCAAATTATTAATATCCAACAGCATTGCGCAGTTCATTATGCATGTAAAAAGCAAAGGAGAAGTCCTCAACCTTTAGGAGCATTAACAATTAGGAAGATCAGATTCATTGCATCCCTGTACCGAAGATCACCGGCGGCAGTTGCAATTTGCAGTGACAGGAAAACAATGAGAAAGCACAGAATGTAAAAGACAGAAGAACCTTTCCAGAAAATCATAATGTAGTTTAACTAGAGTTGTCTCTAGAAGCTGATAACTGAGTTTTGTTTATGCATCAAGATGTTATGAGATTCGAAGGGCTTGAAGGTTCCGGTAACTCGTCTTTGTTAAGGAATGTGATGATAGAGCAAGTCCCGTAAGGTGGGTGAACAGAGTTGGCTATTTCAGTAACACATTTCCACAAGTAACTTCGCTCATTATTAGACATGCCACTGACCGTCCGGATCCATCGTGATAGTTTCTCACATTTCACAAGGAGTTTCAAGTATCTCATTCAAGTATTTTTTTTCTTAAATAAACCTATATTAAGAAATCAAGTACATTTGATTTTAGCAGTACTGATATTTTAGCTTTTATAGTAGGTAACACAGACTTATGCAGAAAAATCACGGTCACTGGTCCATAGGTAGTTCAGAGATCAATTAAAACACAGATGATCAATCAGTCTCCATGGCAATTTAATAGAAAATCATCAAGACAGGAACCGTTGATCAGGACAACTACAGGAAGAATTAATTAAAGAGGTCTCACATCGAATGCTTCAGTTAACCACCAAGGATTGCGATAAAGATAGCCGACCCGTTGATTTCTAAAAAGCATAGCCTTATTAGATTGGAGAAGACATTCAAAGAATTGATTCACATTATTGATTTCCCCGGAAAGAGAGCTCACAAAATTAAATCGCCTAGCAAGTTAGGTACAACGGTGACAACTACTCTTAAGCGGCAGTATAAACCCTAACAATATAAACGAAATAACGCTTAGTGGTGGTTCTCTTAACACAATTCTTAATTCTTATGCCGGAAACACAATGAGGAAGGGGAAGCGAACAAAACGATGATGAAACTGAAACTCAGTCTAGAAACCCAAGGAGTTAATGGGAATGGGGAGAGGGGGGGGGGGGGGGCAAGAATTTTAAAGATCTAAGGAAGAGGAGTGCCTGTAGGTGAAGGAGATAGGAGGACCTGACGATGGTCGAGCGGCTCGCCATTCTCAAAGTCAAAGTTGCTCTTGAGGATCGAAGGTAGACATGACTCGTCGGAAACTACGGTCTCAAACCGCCGGTTATGATTGTCTAAGACTGTAAGAACCAACAATAAGGACCGAGCCGGCTCCCGTTTGAGTTCCAAAACTTTTTAAGATATATATATAGTTTCACAACCGAAATCAAATCAAGTGACTCCTGGTTTTGAATCGAGTTTGGCTAGTTTCGGTTCTAGTCAATTCCTTGCTGAGTTTGATGTCGATTAAAACTGTCGGGCAGATCCCAAACTGACCATATCCAGTCGAAGCCATTACTAATAGATTCCAGAGTCTGTTCAAGCTTCTAAAGTGAACTTTTGCATATTCATCATTGATAATGTTAAATATAAATCTAATTTTATAGCAAGTTATTTGGCAAAACTATCGAAGTTGCAATCAAGAAATCTCAGAAGGATCATCCTGAAGACTGATTTTCTACATTGATGTCATCAATAATATCATTTTTGTCATAAATATACATGATAGAAAAACACTAGCTTTTTTTCTTAGTTTTGTTTGTTTCTTTCTGTTGCTCCAAGTGTGTCAAAACTTAGTCCATTGACGGTTTCCAATACTACTGAAGCTTTTCTTGGTCGTGATTAGTTTTTTTTGGAGATCGATCCATTTAATATCCTCCACAAAACTAAGCTACTGTCAAAGATGCTTGAGAACACTTGCTTTATCTGACTGACAGAACCTTGTCATCCGGCTGAACCGAAGCCAATTGGGGAATCCATTCGCCCGATAGCTGGTTCAGGCCGGAGGCCACTAGAGATGCCAACCAAATCTCAAATCCTGACACATTGTAGCAAATAAATCAGAACAGGCTGGCCAAAGAGAGTTTGATCCGAGAGACAACAATAGTAAATGAATTGAAGTTCAAATGTGGAAAGTACTCAGTAGCCAAGTCATTTTGGCTTGCCATTCGAGTTAGATACTGGCTCGCCAGATATTTTTTTTTTATACAGAATCAACAGCTCTAGTTTTCGTCAGAAACAACGGCACCAAATTGCTAAATCTAGAACAAGTTATGGTTCAGATTCTAATACGGTCCAAGCGATCCCCAATTCAGCTATGGTTCCGGTTAAGGTCCATCCGGTTCCATAACACAATCTCAACTAACATAATTTTCACCTTCGTATTTATATATATACTTTTTACTTTTTGATTGCTTCAATACAAACTTTTTACCTCTTTATTTTCCAACCCCAATCAGCCACACCCCTTAACCAAACGATTAAAATTGATTTAGATAGAGTTTGCATCTCAATGATTTGCGTCCTCCATCTTCCCTTTGAAACTTTTGTGGATATATAAAAGAGGCACATTGTGTTGCAAGACAAACACTGATATACGGACCGCAATTTCCCCTTGATTTGTGTTCGTATATTCATGTAAGAAACAGGTCAACCTGAAACATGACCCAAATTGCTCTTAATGTTACTTTGGTGAACAATACAGACTTTTGGTTTGGGCTTTCGTGACGTGCCTTACGTTTTCATTTTACAGATACCATACACTTAATCAGATAAATCCATATACAACGTAAATAAATGTTTATTGAGCTAATCCTTGCTATAAAGCTATGAGGCCCCAACTTAATCAGAAACATCGAGTGCCGTTGGCAGGAAAAGGTCCCCTGTGCCCGGCTATTTCTTGTTCCAGGTCATGTTTGTGTCATAATTTCTTGATTGCATCAAAAGCATGTCAACTTTGGGTGGACACCACCATTGTGTATGTATGTGAACGCGTGCATGTGTGCTTATGCCTGAAGTTTCTGAAATCATCTGAGTCGAGGTTTCAACGAAAACCAACAAAAGATCAAAAAGTGGAGAAGAATAAAGGGGGAAAAAGTTCCAAACAAGAAATACCAAAACCAATCACAAGGTCAATGGCAGAGAATTATATTTTGCTTCGGCAGATACAGCAAGCCACCAGGAGATGGCAAAACAAGACCAAGCCAGACTGACTACTCTTTCTTGTCCTTGTGACGTACACCCTACAGGGAGATCCAAGAGTCCTGAACCAACAAAAACGTGGTAATCTGAAAAGCAAGCAGATGCTGAGAAACAGAAATCCACTTGGGTACATAATCTCTGAACCGAGATAACTTGTTGCACCCTGCAGAACTATACACAAACATAGCTCCCGGTCTGTTCCTGGAACTTGTGAAGTCGTCGAATTTCATCACAAACATTAGCTTCGCATGGAGAAAGAAGCATGGCTGCGATGAGGCAAACGTCAATCCTGTAGATCTTTAGGAATGTCATGTGACAATCTCTCTCACTAGCCAATCAAGACTAGGATATGAGAAATACAGTATCAGGCAAGATGGCACGGCGAATAGGATTGTAATGAGAATGTAGAGAGCCAGGATTGCAGCACTAGCAGGTATGACGTAGAGGACGATCAGAAGAAATAAAAGAACCAGAGGAAACTTAGCTGTCAGATGCATGAAGAAAGCCATCGACTTGCGGATTGATGCATGCCACCAATCAACATTCAAGTAGCTGGGAAGTTGGCGGGCATGATTAAGACTTTGCCGGGGTTGCTCTTGATGAGTTTGAGGGGCTCTTCTGCAGTGATGACTAAAATGAGTGCTTGAAAGCTGGCCGACACTTGAGGGCCAACCTGCCGCTTGATCCGCAGATACAGCAGAAAGAGATTTCATTCTGTCACCATTCATGCTCTCCACCATCCACAGCAAGAAAAAGTTCTTGCGAGGGAACTTGAGGTTTCCTTTCCAGACGAGGCGGAATGATAATAACTGACACCATGGGCAAGAGATGAACAGTGGTAGCTGGATTGGGAGAGTAGGGAATTTCACAACAGCCCATTGAAGTCCTAGTACACAATTCTTGCAAAGCGTGTGGCCGCACCACAAAACATATGGAACGTTCTCAACGATGTTGAAAGATTCCCAACAAACAGGGCACTCTAGACGTTCTTCTCGGCTGGTGCACGAGGAAGCTTCATCGTCCGAGCAATCAGAGACACAAACACTAGCTTTCGTACTCTTAATGCTTCTCGATATCATATTCGAAGCAAAGCTCCACATAGTGACACCACCAACAGATACGATGGTGAGAGGCTAATCAGAGTCCTGTGTGCGAAAATAAGCAGAGCTCGACTTTTAGTCGTATCTGATCCTGATAAGGCTATCAAATAGGATAATGAACTTTAAAACTGACAGCACAAAAGACAAACAAAGTTAAATGTGCTTATCAAAGTAACAAAGTAGCAAGCTTCATGCCTTCCTCTTGTGCAGCAAGTTGTGCACTAACCAACTTCCTAGATGACATAAACCTGTCCATGAACCTCTACAAGGTGCATAAGGATTTATTTCCTATCAAAAAACATGCAAGAAAAAAACAAAGGAGAACATTGCTGAGAAATAGCAGGAACATCTAGGACCTTCATTGATGATATTGTAGGTACACAGAAGCTGGCATGATGCACTAAAACATGGCCCAGTCTCTTTTTATCAAAAAGCAGAAATCTGTGAAAAAAATCACGACACTCCTCACAAAATTCATTAGAACATGGAACGATACTTCTGATTATATTGGTTTAGTGATAGAAGTTTCCAACAAAATCATGCATAAGAACGAGATGCATGAGACATCTGGATCTACTCATCATGGAAGTACATGAATATTGTACCATTGAGCACAAAATACTATTGGCCACACACCTTACACCTGTGAATTTATGCACACACAGCACGGCACTAATGAAACAAATTCAACACCTTACATAGACCAACATCCGATAACTATATTCATACAACACAATAAAAATGTTCACGGCTTCTTCCATCATTCTACAATGACACTAAATCTTGGTTTCTTGTAAATTTACTAATTAATCTTGTTGATTTGTTCAGAATCATCATTTGTTCATAAGATTAGAAATAATAATTGTCATAAAGAAAGGCAAGAGATAAGAAAATTACATCAACCTGTGAAAATTTGTCACAAAGAAAACCAAGGGCAAAGACATATACTAATCTCTTCGCAATTTTTATGTGAAAAAGAGATGGTACCTACTAACTTAGACGTGGTTGATGCAATGCAATAATATTCTGACCTTGGAGCAATATGGGGATACTTTGTGCATCTAGTAATAGCATGCTTGTAACTTTTGAGATGTTTTGACACAATCTGACCCTTAAAAGGCTCAACGTCATAATTTGTTAAGGATGGACTGCGATCTTGATTTTCTAAATCATGAATTAAAGTTATTAAACAGTTCTATGACCATAGTTTTGAAATACTTCACACATAATCATATTCTGAGAACAAGTTAAAGCCAAATTCTACTAAATAAAAGTCATGTATGCGGCACCTACATTGTCGAATTTGAAAATAAAAAAGAAAAAGAGATGTTAGGCCAATTACATGAGCTTAGCCATAGCAAATTATATGTGTGTTTGTAGACAGAGATAGAATGCCAATAAAATAATGTGCCCATGGGTGCATTGCCTGCATGCATGTCTTTCTACACTTAACTTCCATGGTCTCTACTGAACAATTATGAAGTACAGTACATTTACCAGCCTCTTAGGTCTTAGAAGCATGTTCAAGTGCCCACCTATGGGCCACCCGCTTAAGCATTTCTATCAGCTTCTTGCCTAAACCATGCTTAATCCGTTTGATTATTACATCATGCGATCTTTGAATACTCTCAACAACCAATATGTCCAAACAATTACAGATGACAATACTATAAAGTATAAAGTAGTTGCAAAAGGAAAACATAGAAAAGTGCTAGTTATGTCACAAGTAATGCTGGAACTGTATTAGTATCAGAAGCTTGTCATTGGCATCCTCTTGAAATCTATGACCCACAAAATATCTATGCACGACAGAACAGCTGATACAAGGAACAGAATCAGAAGAAATACTCAATTAGCCTACCAAAGGGAATGCCAGAAATGCAATCATTCCCTCTCTATATAAAAGGTGTGACGCTGTGTACTGAAAAAGCTAGTTATTATCAAACCAATCAGGTGAAAACTATGGACTACGAGCAGAAAGGACAAGCATGCATTTCATCCTGTAAGTGCATCACATAACTGAAGATGCAATCTTCATTGCAAACTAAACCTACTAAGCTACCCGGAAAATGATCTCCTTTCACCACACACTGTGAAAGGACAAACACTACAGAATGATTTTTGTTCCACAACCACATTAACAACTTTTGCTTCAGTTACAACAAAAACAACAACTACAACAACAACTACTACTAAGCCTTTTGTCGCTAAACCAGAAAATTAATTCATTTTCACAACCCTTATCGCCAATTTGATCCCAGTTATGATACCAGCAAATGATTTGGCTCTTGCGTTCCTCATTAAAGAATACCGAGTGACAAGAACCAGAAAAGGTTCGCTTTTCTCTATAGGCAACTTGCATGCTGTAAAATTGCTCGAGGACAACCAAAGAAAAATAAAAGCGACGATTTAGGGGGGGAAATCTCCTAAAAAAGCAATAGATTCTCATAAGAGCACAGAGACAACCAATCAAAGCCAGAGAAGAAGATCGAGATAGCATGAACAGTCACGAGCATATACACAAGAGAAGCAAAACCAACCAATAAGAATAAGATTTCATTTCCTAAAGACGATAAAATGACTAATGTTAAGTTGTTAACAACAATTTCCTCCATAAGAAATAGGACTCGTCCGTGTGCATGAAACGCACCTCTCCTCGACAACGGAACTAAGAAATAATAAGCTAATCTGACCTCCAAATCTGAAACTTTCCCCCGCCAAAACCGTAGATTCGAACTTCGAATTTCCAATATCAAACCTTCTACATATCCCAAGTTCCACAATTCACAAAAGCCCCTAGATCCAGAACTATTGTAACGATTTCATTACTTCTTTTGGGGCCGAAAAGTGAAAAGCAAGAAAATCGAAAACCCGAAGTCACTGTTGATCTCTCCAGTTTGATGGAAGAGACGAATCAAAACCAGCGAAAATTTCCAGAAACCTCACCCAGATTCTGGAGAAAAGGATCAGATATGACCACCAAAATAATACATACCTCTTCGCGCTCGCTCGCTCTGCCGCGCGCAATTATGAATAGACGGCGGAGAAGATGACAAAGAATACGGAGGGAATAGCAGTCTCTCTCTCTCTCTCTCTAGAGAGAGAGAAGAACGGAAGCAGGCGCGAGAAGGCCGGCAGGTCGACGGTGAGCTTTATGAGACGTTAGATTTTTTAAAGCGACTCGATTCGCAAATCGAAGCGAACGACTCGGTGAGGCATTTTAAAAAGTGTTTATGCATTGGAATCTTAGGGATCTTAACCCGAACTTTGGCACGGATCCAGGTCTAATGTGAAGGTATATATACGCACTCATTACGTATACAAATACACATGGAATCAGTGGAACCAATCGAACCTACCCTAGAACCGTAACCGAAATCAGAGACCCTGATTCGGTTACGGTTCGTGGTTGTCAGAAACCGATAGTTCCAAATCGCCATAATTCTTTAAATCTGTTTTCCAATATCTCTTATCACAAGTAAATCCGTAACTCAATGGGAAGGCGCTACCCACCATTTCAATACAGGGGGAAAATATTTCTCGCTGAGACCATTAGCTCAACGGTAGGGTGTCCCCTATCACCCCAATTGGTGAGGAATTCGACTCCCACAAGATACGTTCTCTCTTCAATTTTATTAAAAAACTTAACTGGATAGCATTTGATCCAAGCACCAAAATGACTATAAAGAAGAAGTTTAGTCACGCTCAGATCTAACCAACCGAGAGCCCAGTTAAATTATAAAAGTCAAATCCCAAATCCATGTAAGATGTGTTCGTGTAAACCAAGCTGGAGACAACCCAAAAAGTTTGTGTTCATGTCCCCCGAAAGAAAAAGGAAAAGCTGGTTGAGATGGGCATGCCAATGACACGAGATGACACAACATGAGCACAACCCGAACATGAAATTGCCACCGGGGATGGCACTATCGGACATTACCATCAAATCCCAACATGAACACGACCTGGAGTAATATGAAACTCATTGGCAGCAGTATCCACCCAAAGTAATATGAAAAAAAATGAAACAAACTTAATTGCATACATAAAATCAATGGAACTTTATCAAATGATTTAAATGAGGCAAACTTGGTTTACTGTCATACTCAGTTGATTAAATAATAAATAAATAAAAGTTCATCTTTAAATGTAGTCATCCAACAACAGTTACATGTCATAGAAAAGCTATCATTACAAGATTGAGAGTTGGTACTCTCAGAATTACTATTATTGTTTTAAAGGGGACGTGTCAATCATCCAATCTAAGACATGTGTTCTTGAATTTTGAATTAAAAAAGCGAAATGTATAAATATGAATCAAGTTCACTTACAATATATATTATATTTTTTTTTAATTTAAATTCTAACTATCATTCTTTTAGATTAGATTATAGATATAAAAAAAGATTGGATCATGCTCACCACTAATGTTACTCATTCATTTCTTTATCATTTTCAAAAACTCTTCAAGTCTTTTAAATTATAACCATATCACTAAAAAGAGATGAGTACACATGAATATGACCCCAATTTGATTTTCTTATATGTGTATATATATATATATAAATAGAAAGAGATGTATGTGTACTTGGGTGCATGCCACTGGATCGCTTGGGTGACCGGCATTGACACCAGTTTCGTTAAACACATGCACACGAAGTTCGACCGTTTTCAGGACTTCTGTGACAGCTCTAAAGGAGGTTTATTTCTCTATGCTTCGAATCAGCCGATTGCAAGGGACCCTCACAATAAGTCCACGGGACACCAACAGAGAGACACCAATGAGGAAGACGGTGGTTCGTCAGACTAAGACGGTGGTCCGTCAGACTAAATCGGTGGTCAACCAATGAGGGAGGCGTCCCAAACAACCTCTCTTCTCTCTCTCTTAACCTCTTCCCTGTTTCACTCTCTATCTCTCAAGTGTCAATTAGCTACATGCATGTCCACTCACCTCCCTTTTATAGCACAAGAGACACTGTGCACTTGGGCGACACGTTAATCATGACTCCCTGTGCTTGGGTCGGATAGGTCCAGTAAAGCATCTCTAGACTCTAATGTGGATTCAACCCATAAATACCAGTTCAAACTGACCTACATCAAACTCCAAAACAATTACATTTAAGATGTAATCGTAATACCAACCAAAATCATTTTCAATTATAATATGTAAAAAAAATAATTGAAAACTTTATTGGATTTGTCAAAGTGATGACATATTATCATCTTGTTGTGTTGATTTGTCAGGTTCATTAATCCCTGAGCTTGGTAGGGCTGTTAAATGAGCCAAAACTGAACAGCCAGAGTTGCTCATGGCTCGTTCATAATCTCAAAATCTTGGTTCATTAGCTTGTGCGAGCAGACTTTATGAGGGCCGAGTTAAACGAGTTCAAAACAAGCTGCTCGATACAGCTAAAAATATAAGTTTTAAATTCTAATTTTTCCTTGTAAAATTAAATTTTAGCCAGGAATGCCAAAATTTTAGGTTTTACACAATTTTCTGGTAGCATTAAAAGATTTGATCATTCAGCTACTTGTGCCCACCAACTAGCTTTGGTTGAAATGGTTCTCTGGCTTAATAAGTCGGTTCAAATTCAGCTCATTTGTTCACGAAATGAACATGAACAAGCTCATCACGGGATGAACCAAGTCGTGCCACCCAACTCATTCGCCAGCGGTGCTGGCCAAGCTACTAGTGTAGGCTCCATTGGGAAGACAATGTACTGTCCAGCCAGCCATTGTCCACCCATTCAAACATACATACAGTTCAATGGAGATGAGCTTGTTTACATTATCGTTTGGGCCTTGCGTCTCCTATTTAGCCAGCATGAGGGCCATACATATCTCTATGATGTAGTCCACCCTAACGGCTCACTTCCCACCCAGCTCATAGTTTTTAATGGCACAAGAAAGCATATGGAACCTTATGTTTGCTGAATTTTTTAAAATATTTTCTACATTAATTTATGTCAACTTTAATATATTTTCATCTTTAATTTATGTTATCTTTTAGCATAAATTCATGTGGACAATAAGTAAAAGTTAGACTATCCAAATACATTATGTAAATATACACTTCAATTGCATAATGGGAAGATATTGCTTTTAGCATTTTTTTTACTGACAAAATAAAGGGAATAGAGCCCCTGTATGAGTGCATGCACGAGACGTGTGCATGTAGATTGAGAATAAAATTGTGAGGTTTGCCATTCCAGCATAGGATGCCATCATCCAGCGACACAACAAGAGCACATACAGGAGAGATGGTTGTGCGCACTCTCAAGCATACAACTAAAGTTTATTCCTTTGGAAAAGGGCTTTTAAGGTCGTCCGTAATTTTGAAAGCCTATATGAAAAAGTGAAGGAGCACATATATGACCTCCATATCCCACTTTAAAGAAGTATATACTAGCATGGATGTTTTGGATTGTGTATGAAAACAATAGCTTATATGTACATCTCTCTTCTCTCTCTCTCTCTCTCTCTCTCTCTCTCTCTCTATATATATATATATATATATATATATATATATATATATATATATATATATATATATATATATATATATATATATATATATATATATATATATATATATATATCCTCTCTCTATATAGAGAACCTTATGATATTCTAGCTAGCATATTCAAATAAATCTCAACAATCAATCTCAAGTTCATAGATGGTTGAAATTTGAAATTGTAGCTTGATCTTCCAGGATATGAAATACAAACTGCTATAGTTCACATAACAAATAATCAAGAAACTGCGCATTGGGTTCTCTGACTAGTTATATTGTGAGATATATGGTGGAGAATATGAAAAGTGATTTGTTGTACACAATTAATTATCTAAGAACCACATTATATTAAAAATGTTTGATGCAACTTTGCTATTCTGCAAAATAAACAAACAAAAAGAAGAGACTGTCAACCACCTCTTTGAAGATATAAAAGATCAACTAGATTAGAATTGTAGAATTATGACGAGTTGGTAAGTCTCCAGTCTATTAATCTATGTGACCGTCGTCTCAAGCAGTCATATGAACCTACCCGAAATTGAAAACAACAGGAAAACTTTGATTCTGCCCTATTGGCACACACGCCCGCAACGTCAAATTCCATATAGTGTTAAGTGTTGTTGTCTTTTATATATATATATATATATATATAGTACGTGATATATGCTAGCATATTCAAACAAATCTCAATCATCTAACTTAAAAGATGGATGATTGAGATTTGAATTTAAAAAATAAAAAATTACTTTTCTAATTAATTACACTTGCAAAACTATAAATATACTTTTGCTTTGTGAATTCGAATAGCAATCATTTATCTTTTAAATTGGATAGATGAGATTTGGTTGGATTGTAATGTTGTTAGGGTATATCAAGCTTTATATATATATATATAGCAATGTATGTATGCATATATATGTATATATAGCCATGCATGTTATTGTACACTTGTGCAGTCTTTTATTTCTAAGGAATGTGAATATCATTTAAAAAGTTACAATGTGTTTATAAAAATATAAAAGATATCTTTTATTATATCATCCCTTCTTCTAGAAAAAGGAGTATGAGAATGTTGTGTTGTAGTGCAGAATGACTCATATATATTGAGAGGGGGAGAGAGAAATTAGTATATAGTGACACTCATTCATGCTCAAATCAACTCAAATATCTTTATTATTCGATCAACATGATTAATGATAGATATTTGAATTTTAAAAGCAAAAAATACTGTTATATTTTTCGTACTTGGCATCTAATGCATATAGTGCTTTTTAAATTAAATATTCATTATCTTATTGATTAAACAATAGAGATGTTTAAGTAAATTTAAGCATGGATGAGTGTGCATATATAGAGTGTGTGTGAGCTACTACACATTGCTTGATCATTATTATCGTCCGTGCGATCAATTGGATGGTGGTGATCAAGACAGTCATCCCACATCTTATTTAATCCATCGATATACATTAAATAACATCAATCCTCATGCTCATATTCTCACGGACGACATAAATTGTCTAATAGAGTTTGGCATGGGAGTGTCTACTAACTCCCAACTTATATATATGTGTGTGTAAATATATGGATGGATAGTTGTCTCAGTCCTATCGGCTCTACCATCAGTAAAGCATACTATTGTTGCCACGAGAAGGCATTCTGTAAGCAGATATTTTCATACAGTATTCGATACAATTTAAGGACATGAATCGATTATTTATGTTGAAGAATTTTCGTATGGAACAAGAACTATGCATCTTTTCGTGAGCTCGGGTTTTTTAGTTTTTTTGAGTAAACCCAAAAGAGAAAGCTTGGAAACATGTCGCACACATAATCACTATTACCTTGAGGATTAAGATTAGGTATCGCCCAGCATCACATGATTTTAGTATAGGCTTGCGTATATAAGTTGGAGGATGACACTAATAAAGCCCAAATTTCATTAAATCAAGAGTTATCGATTATTGAAATTAAAATTAGAAATTAAAAAGTATGTCTTTTTTCCATATATTTATACCTAAACGTGACCAATCCCGGTTACCTTAGAGTAGGCCCTAGAGCCACTGGCTCTAGAGCGATTTCGAAATTGGAACAACTTAGAACTAGTAAAATTAATTTTAAAAATAATAAAATTAAAAAATACCAGAATTGATGGTTTGAAATCATAGGTTCCAGTGTGGGGCCTGTTCCAGTTATCTTTTATATGATGCATTAATGTATTATGTGATTTAAATTTTTTTGTTTTATCACTTCAACTCTTGAGCTCAAAGATGAAAAAGGGGAGTTTACAACTTCTCTCTCCCTCTCTCTACATATATTCGAACAACTTTACCAAAAGTGTACTAGTCGAGACAAGGAAAATTGAAAATGATAAGGCTTTGCGTCAAACAATCGCCAGTAAAAGTCCGTGCAACTTCTGCTGATGAGATGAATCCATCACACAAGTTTTTCGTCGTGTAAATAAATAAAGGTGTCTCTCTCTCCCTCTGTCTATATATTCGAACAACTTTACCAAAAGAATACGAGTCGAGACAAGGGGAAATGAAGATGACAAGGCTTTGCGTGAAACAATCGTCAGTAAACGACCGTCCAACTTCTGCTAATAAGATGAATCTACCACACCACAAGTCCTTTGTCGTGTAAATAAATAAAGGTGGCCTTCCCACGAGCCATGGACAATATTTGCGAAACTCAAGAACATCAATTAATAAACATTTGAGATTTTGGCCTTTGAGACTTTCGGTGACACTTCCGAACAGCAGGGCTCAATCTCAATCAATACTACACTGAACGAATCCTAATTAGTTATACCTCTTATTCAATTGACAGAAAGGTGGTTATGTCTCACAAATAACTTGATTTAGACACAGTTCCGCTCTACTCTCTCTCTCAGTGTGGCGTTAGATATGGACCAATGCACCATTTCAGATGCGTCACTTTCCCCCGGCTTCTAGAGATCTGGGAACACTCAAAAGAAGAGAAAGGTGGTAAAAGAAAGGAGAGAAAAAAGAAAGAGAGATCCTCGCCTTCTACCCTCGATCGTTCTTGTTCGAGCCGCTTCTTATTCTTTATATTTATAGGATGTGTTGAATAAGAGTTCTGTCGTTTGCTCTGTGTGTGAAAAATTTGTAGTTCGCAGAGTGGATAGAGTTCATTTTGGTCTCTTTCCAACTCTCAGGATGCAAATTTTAGACTTTTCATGAGTTTTGAGTGACACCTTCTTTTTTTGCCGTTTGCTGTGGGTTCGGGTCCTTTTTGAAGTCTCTTAAAATGATTTTGGTGGATTCTGGTCTTTACTCTGCACAAGACTCTTTTTGGATTTCAAGAAAGATGTTGATAGGAACTTGTTAAGGGCCGCCGGTTTTTCTTGGATTGGCTATTCATTTCATTTCATGGGTCATAAGTACTCTCGATTGAACAAGTACGCATGGAATCTTAGTGGGAGATTGTAGACAAGAATCTGCTGTGACTTCACCGTTTTGGAGTGGCAACCTTTTCATTTATGTGACTTGGTATTTGAGTGCCAATCTCCCATCTTTGATCTTTCAAAGCCTTACTTCTTGTCCATGATTTTCTCACGTTTATTTTGCATCTTGGTGATTGATTTTAGTCACGTTTGAGTCTTAGAGAAGAATCTTTGCGTGATTTGCTATGTTAAAGTACCAATTTTCCCATTTTTGTGACTAGGATTTTGGAGTACCACTCTTCTTATCTTTGACTCAAAGCCTTCATTTTTGTCGAAAAGCTTTGGTTTTAGTGATTTTACATATTGGTCCTTGTTGGATCTGAATTAGAGGCAGGAATGGGATCACCTTCCCTGATTTTAGGCTTGGTCTTTGGTTCTATTCTGGTATCCTCTGTTTGTGGGATTGGACCTAATTGGGGAACACAGTCATCACACGCTTTATCTCCTGAGATTGTGGTTAGGTTGCTGAGAGACAATGGATTCAGTAAGGTTAAGTTATTTGATGCAGATTCCAGAGTTTTGACTGCATTAGGCAACACTGGTATTGAAGTTATGGTTGGCATCCCAAATGATATGCTAGCAACTCTTGCTAGCAGTTTAAAGGCAGCTGAAAACTGGGTTACCAAGAATGTCTCTGCTTTTGTTTCCAAGAATGGTGTGAATATCAAGTGAGTATCACTGCTCCTAGTTTTCTTCTTGTCAGTCTTCTGTGTTGATTGTAATTCACCCCTTCTTTTATTATCACTTCTCTGTTGCTGTCAGAGTTTTGAGATTGGATATCTCAGTTTGTTGATATCTGATTGTCGATTATTCTGATTTTTCACCAGAAATCACTCTTGTACTTATTTTAACTGATTGATTGGCTAATTGAACTCTGATCTTAGCATTGAAATTGGTATTGATGTCAAAATCCGCCGTTAAGAAGGTTTGGGGGGTATGTCTCTCCTTGTGTGTGTGGCGTGTTTGTGTGTGAGAGAGAGATGCTTAAGGTGTTTTGATAAGTGGAGAGACAGCCAAATGAAGCTTTAGTTTGAAGGTGGGAGAAGCTAGATAATGAGAATTAGGCCATGGAAGTTGAAAAAGTGCTGAAAAAAACACATCTGATGTTGGATTTGGAGATGAATGCAGGTGTGACCCATGCCAGATAGAAATTCGTGTAACTGACCATGGACCACCCGCATAGTGGGAAAAGGCTGGTTTTGGCCAAGTCATTAGCTAGTCTTCTTGTGAAGCTTCATTAGGTAGACTTGCTGATTCATTTTCAGGTACTTATTAGCAGTTAATCCTATGTTGTTAGCATCCACCAAAATGATTATATGATCCCTGGATTGCAATAGAATTTTCATTTGGTGGGCATTGAAGTATGATGGTGGCACATAAGGCTTTTAGGAAGAGAAGTTCCTTAATTCATCCTGAAGAAAGTAGGGAAAAGATAGAGATAATCTTACTATGCAACATGTTTAGTCACTTAAATTGTATTGTTGTTCTATATCAAATATGAGCTAATATTTTTCTTAAAAGTCACTTAGTTTGTGACATGCTTGATTGGCTGGTTCCGAGCCTGGATAGGAGGGTTGCACTAGGTAGCCAACAACCAACATAAAACTTTGTCTGGTTTAAAGGGGGCGACTTTTCCAGCATGAATGCACTGGATCCCAATCAAACTCTGAAGTTAAGCATGCTTCATCAAGAAAAAATTCATGACCAATATGTGCCCGAAGCTTCCTTCATAGCTCAGCAACTTCTTTGCAGTGGCCACATTTTCAGTTCTGTCCTTTATTCTTTCCTTCCTTTTCTTTTGGTTACATTGGGGAGGCCCAAGCCCAATATGCACCCCCCCAGGTATCGAACTCACAACCTTCAACTTGTAAGTAAAGTGCCCCCCTATCCATGTGAGCTATCACTCTGACTTCATCTGTCTTTTATCCTTGTTCACAATTTTAAGCACGTTCTGGATTGAATAATAACTCTTAGTAAATATAGATAATGAAAGTTTATTTTTCATAAGAACCTCAGGTAAAGAACTTTACTTTCATACTCATGTTTGCCAGAGTTCTTGGTTCATGGTTTCCACCCAGGATATCCTTTACTCTATTGACATGTTTCTGTAGTTCTTATGTTGCTATTATGTAGTTGAAGATTGCATTTGCAGTTGAAACATATTCTTATTTTGTTTTTGAGCACCTGCAATGGTTATTAAGATGTTAGCCCTCATCCAGTCACTTGTCTTTCACCAATGACATTCTAGTAATTGTTGCAGTGATTGTTATTTCCTTTATTCTGAAGTTTACTGAGCTCTGTTGAAGTTGAGAGGGCCCTCCATTGCAGCTTGATCAGAGTATAAATTGCTTTTGAGGATATTTCTTTCCATATAGGTGTGATATTCTACCACACAAGATTTCAGCTCGTATAAGGTAACAATAAAGTGATATGGAGGTCGTATGCAAGTTGCAGAAACAACTATGATGTTCTAAGTAGCTCAATCTTTAAGAAGTCTCTGCTAGCTTTAATCTCTGAACAATATTCAACTCATATCACTGCCTGAACAAATCGGACCAGAATGATAACTAGGATTTTATCTTTCCTTCTGGATGGTAGTGGAGTTCAGTTCAGGCTGACCTGATCCATATATGCATCAGAGGAGGAATGTTTATGAGTGTAATGTAGTTTTTCGGTTGGATAACCCTCACTGGGAAGTTTGGAGGAACCGCAAGAAGAGTTTCTCCACAACATTTTTTTCTGGGCTTTCTGCGCTTCATTACTTTTAATAGGTTTCGTAATGCTTTAGTAGACTTACCTAGTTGCTGAAAATAAGGTACCATGTTGTGGTTTTCCATGAAAATTAAACTATTCATGTTGGTGTATTTGCATTCCACTTGTTCTGTATTTCACGTTTTGCTTCTCTCAAATTAATAGTTTGGCAAAGCAACTTGCTTAAGTTATTGAAACCATCATTATTACTAAGGTGCTTTTGCGAGAGATGGATGGTTGGATCTCAGTATGACATGATCATATTGAAGGGTCTTGGGTTTAGATACCATTGGGTGTTATATCCATCGCTCTTGAGAAGTACTTAATTGCATGAATTGTGTAAAACCTAGAATGTTTATAGACTTCTCCAAATTTCTTTTAGTTTTTTTCTGTTATTGATCACCTCCAGTAACTTCTTTTTCAATAACTAAGTTGTGCATCTTGTTGCTGAAATTAGTTGAACTGTTTCCATGCATGTTTTTAGATATACTGACATCATTATCTGCTAGATATGTGGCTGTTGGAAATGAGCCCTTCTTGCAGACATACAATGGAAGTTTCCTCGGAATCACCTTCCCTGCACTTCAAAATATTCAAAGTGCTCTTATTAAGGCCGGTTTGAACAACCAAGTAAAGGTCACAGTCCCCCTCAACGCTGATGTTTATCAATCTTCAAACTCATTACCGTCTGGCGGAGACTTCAGGACCGACATCCATGATCTTATGCTGACAATTGTTAAATTTCTCAGCGATAATGGAGCTCCTTTCACTGTCAACATATACCCCTTCATTAGCTTGTACAGTGATCCGAATTTCCCCGTCGAATTTGCATTCTTTGATGGTAATGCACAACCACTGAACGACAACGGGAAGATATATACGAATGTATTTGATGCCAATCATGATACATTGATCTGGGCTCTTCAGAAAAATGGATTCGGCAGCTTACCAGTAATTATTGGAGAGATTGGTTGGCCAACTGATGGCGATAAGAATGCTAATGTTCAATTTGCACAGAGATTCAATCAAGGTTTCGTGACACACATTGCAGGCGGGCAGGGCACGCCCATGAGAACTGGGCCTATTGATGCATATTTGTTCAGTCTCATTGATGAAGACGAAAAGAGCATTCAACCAGGAAACTTTGAGAGACACTGGGGCATTTTTAACTATGATGGCTCTGCTAAGTATGTGCTGAATTTGGGTCAAGGAACTAGCGCCCAGCTGATCCCGGCGAAAGGAGTCAAGTACCTTGCAAAGAAATGGTGTATGTTCTCACCTAAAGCAAGCTTGGCTGACCCCAATGTCGCCGGGAGTGTGAGTTATGCATGTGCCTTGGCTGACTGCACCAAACTTGGCTATGGCACATCTTGTGCCAATCTGGATAGTCGTGGCAACGTATCTTATGCATTCAACTCATTCTATCAGAAAAACAACCAGCTTCCAATTGCATGTGATTTCAATAAACTTGGGGTGGAGACTACCGCAGATCCATCGTCTGGAAGCTGCAAGTTTGATACCATGATTGACCCGAGTGTGACGCTCACAGGTGGGTGTAGGAGGTGCCAGAGGAAGGCTATGGTTCTTTCCGTGGTGCTGTTTATGATCTCAGTTTTGACATTATTGTGATTATTTTTTGTTAAGTTTGCTTGTATCTGTTCAAGATTTTCCTGCCCTTTGTTCTCTTGGTTGGATTGGTCACGCACCGGTCACATGTATCAATGTAGCACAGATATTCGCCATCCATTTCTAAAGGTCGAATTTTGGATAATGCAGGAGAAAAACGAAAAACACCGGCTTTTCAAAAAGCTTACCCTGCAGATGTTCCATCTTTAACGTGAAACTGAAGCTAAACATTTTATAGACGAGACCAATTTGATATCCCTTTGCTCCTGCGGACCTTCCAATCCCGAGCTTCCCAGTACTCGGCTATGAACGAACGAGGCACCGAGCCCCCAAAAACTCGTCAATTAGAATGACTTGCTAAAGAGACATTTGGCGTTACCTGCAGGGGTTTGAAAGCGACGCCATCAGAATATGCCCGCAACAATGAGGAAAGCCATCAGTGCACTATCTGATAAGATGCCAGTGAATCTTTCTTCATCACAAGCTTTCTGATAAGGTTAAGAAGTTCGAGTCTACATAAGAATGCATCTCTTAACATTGGCAACTTATGTCCACATTTTTTAAGACGTGCACAGTACCCATTTTGAATTGATATGACTGGTTGTTGTGCTCGCAGATGCATGGTTATCATTCATTGAGGCTGCATAATAAGCAACCACAACAAGTTTTGGTGTAACATGATGCCAAGAATCAGGATATTGAACTAAGAGTAAGTGGAAAAGATCACCTGTTAACCTAGTCAGACTTGCTGCCGCATCCCTGCATCTTCGAAAAATATTCTCTTGATCTTACGTCAGCCTGTTCACTACATGAAATTGGCTCAGAAGAACATGCACACGTCAAAACAAAATTGACCAATAAATTGCGTGACAAGCAAATATTCCACGACTAAGTAATGGAGAGCTGAATACGCATTGGTTGGTTGTCATTATCAATGACACAATTAGAAGCAAAAATTGTATTTCAAAATAGAGAAGGCTTTAGTTATGTTTCTTTACCAACCAAAATAATGACCTGGAGAGAGAGAGAGAGAGAGAGAGAGAGAGAGAGAGAGAGAGATTTGGATATTGGCGATAAGGATTCTTTTAGGCTTGATTTGGTTCACCCCATGCTTGAATGTGCATATGACATAGCTTCTAGGTTCTGATTGATATGTCCAAGGAAACATCACCGTCACAAAATTGATTATTATATACAGTATGAAAGACCAAAATCAACATAAATAATGAAATAATCTTACCTGCCTGGTAGGTTCTGGAACACGGTACAGGCAGCATTACTTAACAATTTGAATTGCTGTTTCAAGTGAAATCCGATGCCCAGTAGTTATATATTGGTTTTAAAGAAGACAGTTGAACGCATTGCCTGCAAGTCTCAAGCAAAATTTAGGTTGTAATAATGAATAATGCATATATGCTACTAACAACTTAAGATCAAGTACAGACTCAAACGTATGAAAACATGCATACCCATGTATTACAAATGTAAGACACCAGAAAGACCTTTGGATAATCGCATCCAGTTACTAAGATCAAATGCAAGCAGAAAAGCAATAAAGAATTAGTAGGAAACAAGAGATGGCCTATATCTGTCCAGTACTATAATCATACAGAAAGCAACAAATGCTAGTCAGGTGCTAGAAGAGCCCAATCAAAGTCGGAAGCAGTTAAGACAGTTTGTATCCTTCTCGGCAACATCCAACAAAGAGATGAATCCAAAGAATTCTTCTAACGTCTACTTTGCCTCAAATAGGATCCCTTGATTATGTAGGACAGGCGGCATTACATGAAGAAAACTCGACTCTTGGATGATGTAACTTGTTCTTGTTGAATGTTTAAGTGAGGGTGGACTATGGGGTTTAGGAGCCGAGAAAACGTGATACATGTATCAACGGTATGCAAGTCTTCCTAATTTATGATAAGAGAACCAATCCTCTACATCTTTCCATTCTATGCAGGCTTATGAAAAGCAACTGTTCAGTTTCACCAAAAGCTTTGGAAGATCTGATCACGACAACATAGACATTTTTAAGGAAGCTATTTCAGTATCAGAAGAACTTACAGCCCCCATATCAGCCCACAGTCACCAGTCAGCATCACTATTTCACCATTGGTGTTGCTTTGAGATTTCAAAAGTTGTCTTACCCCAGATTCAGTTAGTCCATGCACATGATGCAACTGATACGAGTCAGATTTTGAGGTAATTACAAATCCAGTAAGACGAGAAGAAACACTAGAGCAGACTAAAATTAATCCATGAGGATGTATGAAGAAGCTTTTTCTATACAAAAAATTGTATAAAACTCAAACTGTACATGAATTAATTAACTCAGCTACTACATTATTATGATGAGAGTTACGTAACAACAACTAAGCCTTTTCCCATACTAGATGGGGTTGGCTACATGGATTCTTTCCTTCCACACAAATGTCTGGATATGCATGTTAATTTGGTCTTGATACTTCTAGGGAATTTCTTTGAATAAATGTATAGATGCCAAAAATTAGTATCATATAATCAAAAGTTTCTTTCAGTCTTGTTTCACTTTTGAAGTTAATGATGTCCAAAACAGTAAGATGTCTTTCCCTAGAAACAGTGTTGTGGTATCTAAGGAATCCATTTCTATCAGTAGTTCTATGGGTGGCAACTGATTTTGTCATTGCAGAGCACGTTATGATGATTTGATCATACAATGTCAAAAGATGCATTCAAGTATCGGCACTGGTACACTTGCATATGCTGTTGGGTCAAAAGTGATGGATGTAAGGAACTGGTCCAAAGATGAAAATAGGACCACAGATGATGTCTTTACTAAAGCTTCTCAAACCGCTGTTAGTGAAGAGGCCCGTAGAATCCCTGATAAATAAGTTCGACAAAGTTTTACGCTGGCTGTCGGAAGCCTAACGCAACCCTCATCTTTTATTCGGGCTTGGAACCGGCCATGCAAGGGTGATCCCTTACATCCTTACATGGGCGGAATTATTATGATGAAAGCTACATCTTTAGAATAAATTTTTCCAGAAAATGCTACCCAGCTCCTCAAAGGGTACCACATTCTGCTACACTTTGGAAGATATATGCAGATATTTGCAGCGCACTGAATTTACACTAGCACAAGATTGATCTCCAATGAACTACCTGAAGCACACGAAGCACTAACACCATTGTAGAACCATGTTACCACATGAATTATCATGTACGTACGTCTGCAGTTCCCTGTGAACATTTAGATGAATATGCAATTTCCCAAACTCATCTCTTGAAAAAGTAGAAAGGTCTTTAACCAATAACGAGTTGGAATATAAACTTTAAAGGCATCCTCACATCCTCAGAACCTTGTTGCTTAATCTGCTCATCAACAATTCTTCAACTTTTTGTTGGCATCAACCACACCAAGTTTTTTTCAACAAATGAAAAACCTGAACAGGAAAAAAAAAGGCTTTTTTTATCGAACAAAAGAAAAGAAAGGCATCTCAGAGGAACAATAGCAGTACCGTCTCAGCTATTCACAACCAATGGTCAAATAATCAACCAAAAAATCATATTCAGGGATTCATTCTCACTCATCAAAGTTATCCACAAAAAATCTACCAAAAAGTTCGTGTAAGTACCTAATAATTCGGCTGCCCGGCGATCGCAGCGAGATCACATTGCTCATTTACCGCTCTAATTTCAGGAGACGACAAGGCAAAGATGAGACCGGTGGTTAAGAAAAACAAAAGCGAGGGAAAACAAGTCGCTTGTACCAAGGGGAATTTTGAAATTTATGTAGTATAGCACAGTGACAGGAAATTTCTGTTCCTGCGACAAATTTAGAGATCACCATGGTTGCTAAAAATTTATGACTTTGGTGCCACATTGTAATAGAAAAGATTCTCTTCAGCTCCTCACGAATGAAGTGGTCTGAAAATAGCACCCAGGCGTTAGCCCACCGGCAGGGCTCTCTCATGCCCACTCGCAGGCGGCAAGTTTGATTCCCAAGGGGTATTCACTTTTTCCAGAAGAAATTTTCAGCAAAGGAAGATGGTAACACGCAATGCAAGTCACGCTTGAGAAGTTTGGAAGGTAAGCATTAAAGTTTTTGGTTGCTTTTGTGAGTTTGTACAGAAAAGTAGTGGTAATAAGAAAACTTCAGCTCTGAAAGGCGTTAACGCGCAATTTGATCACATTTTGGAGGTTAAGCGTAAACTTTTCCACTGCTTTGTGGAGTTCTCTAAATTTGTGGCTGCATATCGTATCGGTTAACTGGCCCCCTTCGACTCATCTAAACCGAACCGTATCGATTATCCCGAGTTGATACTTATATCGTCAACGGATAGCAAGGGTTGATTGGTTATAATCGCTAATCCAAATGTAAATCCAGATCCAAATTTTTGAACCGTTCAGGATTGGATCCAACGGTTTAATTTGAATCTAAGATCAAATGAACAACCATGCAAAAGTGCAATAGCTGACCAGGCTAAGGGGTACTGGCAAGTTGAAGATCATGAGTTCAATACCCGTGAGCATGCATCTGGCTTCAGCCTCTCCATTGTACAAAAAGAAAACAAACAAACAGATCGAGTAAGTAATCTGCATTCGACTTGTATAGTCATATGTACTTCCAAAGAATATGATTGTCTGAACCTCTTCTTTTGTTTTAACCAATTCTTGACCAAATGAATAAGGTGTATCTAAAAATCACCTTCTACAGCGCAGCACCTAACTTTGGGTCCAGAATGCAGAGCTGGGCCTGTTTGTGGGTCATCCAACTTGATTCTTGCTCATTGTGGCTTGTCTCATTCGCTCGTTTAAGATGATCCGAGCTCATTCAAGACCAGCTTTAAGCTAGATGAACCGAATGTGAGCTTTCTTGTTAAACTGTAAGAAGTCGAGTGTTATAAAACGTTAGTGGGTAAATGAAATGCTTGTTCATTTAAGTTTAAATAAATGTTGTAATTTGACCCCTCATGCATAATGGACTTAACTTGTTTTTCCAAAATTAGATAGCTGTAAACATTGTATATTAATGAGCTGAGATGACATGAGCCCGAATTATCTGCAGCTATACGAGCGGAACCCATCTAACCTTGTTGGGTTTCACAAACCAACCCAAAATGAACTCAGCACGAGCCGGCATGAGCCGAACAACGAGCAGCTCATCTTCTTTGGCAGCCCCATCTGCCTCTTGGGGTTGAGGCAGATCCGTTCCAAAAGAATGCTGACCCGCTCCATCTATATCAAACTGCACATTGAGCCATTGACATGAATCAACTCAAAACGAAGCACAGAAACAGGTGCTTTTTGGACCCAAATCGGATCCGGATTTCAAGGAGTGGATCCAGTTCCAAACGAATGAAATATGCATCAACCACGTATTGATGATATGGATTAGGTCCAAAATTGGATATCAAGATTCAATCCAATTTCACCCCCCGATTGTTCAGTTGGTGCAGCGTGAGTCACCAACTTGATGCATGTTGCTCTTGCCTCTTACTTAAAAAGTCACCTAAGTCCAAGCTCATGCAAAGTTCATGTAATTTTCCAAACCAAAATAGGAGTTTTAGGGCACAAACAAATGCCTTAAATATTGTTTCCTCGTACAAGTTCTTTTCATTCTAACAACTCAAATGGATCACATAGTTGATGAAGAACATATATTCCGGAGCCAATTTCCGGCGGTTTCGGTTCCAGAGAACCTCACCGTGCCGGAGTTCATTCTCCAGGATGCACACCTCTATGGAGACAACATTGCCATTGTTGAGGCCCTCACTGGGAAGCAACTCACTTACTCTCAACTCCTGCATCAGATCAACTGCTTTCAGCATGCTCTCAAGTCTGAATTTCAGCTCAAGAAAGGCAATGTAGTCCTCGTGGTCCTCTCCAACATTGCCGAATACCCTGCCATTGCCCTTGGCATCATGTCGGCTGGCGGGGTCTTCTCTGGTGTGAACCCGGCCGCTCACCCATCTGAAATCCACAAGCAGGCAACTGATTCAGAAGCATGTGTTGTTGTCACAGACAGTACATATTATGAAAAAGTTGCAGATCTTGAGATCCCAAAAGTGATCTTTGGTGGCTCTGAGGTTCCGGCCGGCTCCACCTCCTATGAAGATATCATTAAAAGTGGTGTCTATATCAACAGTTACATCATTGATAAGAAAACTGAACATGCTTCTAGCGAAGAAAAGACTCATGAAATCCCTGTCAATCAGATGGCAGTTCAGAAAATTGATGATGAAGTGATAACACCGGACGATGTATGCGCATTGCCATACTCTTCTGGTACAACCGGAACATCGAAGGGCGTGATGCTGACACACCGCAGCGTAGTAGCCAATCTGTGTTCAACACTTTTCGATGTGCCGGCCGAGATGAACGGAAACTACATCACATTGGGATTGATGCCATTCTTTCATATCTATGGCATAATGGGGATATGCTGTGCAACACTAAGGAACAAAGGAAAGGTGGTGGCCATGTCTAGATTTGAGTTCAGGACCTTCATGAGTGCACTGATACATTACGAAGTGAACTTCGCACCCATCGTTCCACCAATCATTCTCATGTTGGTGAAGAATCCAGTGGTTGAAGAGTTTGACCTGCAGAAATTGAAGCTCAAGGCTGTTATGACCGCAGCAGCACCGCTTGCTCCAGAACTGCTCAGAGCATTTGAAGAGAAGTTTCCAGGAGTTCAAGTGCAGGAGGTAACGATTGAGGGACTTCAAATTCTCGGTTGGCTCAAATTCATAATTATCTTGTTATTAGAATTCCCACTAACCTAAAAATATAATAATCAGCTCAGTCGTGCTTTCATAGGAAACCGTTAATGTTATTCAAGAAAAGAAGGCCTGGACATGACAAGTAGTTAGCTTAACCAATGCGAGTGAGACAATTTCACCTCGGAGCCATTTTTCCATAAAAAGCAGCGAAACAAGCATCTCTCTTCAGTCTGCTTCATTTGTATATGATCTGATCTGTAAATGGGAATCTGCTTAGGTTGCATTAGATCCTAATCCAAATCTGAGAAGCTTTTACATGGAGAAAGTGTTGATTGTGCAGGCATATGGGCTGACAGAGCACAGTTGCATCACTCTTACTCACTGTGCACCATCACATGGAAGAGGCAATGCAAAAAGAAACTCGGTGGGATTCATATTGCCCAACTTGGAGGTCAAATTTATAGATCCTGATACAGGAAGGTCACTCCCAAAGAACACAATGGGAGAGATTTGTGTTAGAAGCAAATGTGTAATGAAAGGTATGAACCATAATCATTACCAACATCAAGTCATTACAAAAAATCACATCAATTGTTGGCTCATCATCCCCAAGAAGAGTTTCACAACTCTAACTGCTGCTTGACTAGCAAACCTACCTGACTGAAACACTATCAGTTCAGGACAGATCCCGGTTACTTAACCAGAGTCAGTTCATGCTCTATGTTCATATTGAAATCACTTATTGATATATCCAGAATTTGGTTTCAGTGTCCTGAACTTCTAAGGCTACTAATGTAATTGGTACTCATGCAAAAAAGGTTATTACAAGAATAAGGAAGCAACAGAGCAGACTATTGATTCACATGGATGGCTCCACACTGGTGACATTGGATACATAGACGATGATGGAGATATCTTCATTGTTGACCGAATAAAGGAAATGATCAAATATAAGGGTTTCCAGGTAATTTATTTCCCTCTTTTCATGCTTCTCTTAGCTAATCACTTTATACAACAAAAAGTTGGAACAGTGTACTTCACACAGCAAATTACTGAACCAGTTTGATTTGGAAGTTTATAACTGAATCGCTGATGATCTCATCCATGAACCTTCACTCACTCGTACCATATTTTCTTAAGAGTGCCCCTATTCTACTAGTTAAAGTTGGCCAACTGTCAAGTTTTTGGCTCGCAGGTAGCTCCAGCAGAACTAGAAGCAATCCTTCTTTCTCATCCTTCAGTGGAAGATGTTGCTGTTGTTCCGTATGTGGACTATTTTTCCAGCATAATGTCAAAAAGATTGTTCTATACTGTGTAGTAACTACATTTTTATTTTGCTGATCGCAGGCTTCCTGATGAAGAGGCAGGAGAAGTACCAGCAGCATGCATAGTAATGGAACCAAATTCAAAGGAGAAAGAAGAAGACATGATGAAGTTCGTTGCTTCCAATGTTGCCTCTTACAAAAGAGTGAGAGTGGTACACTTTGTAGAGTCAATTCCAAAGTCACCATCAGGGAAGATAATGAGGAAACTGCTCAAGGAGCGGATAATGAAAAGCTTAGGCGACAAGTCCCATGTTTCAGAGGGAAGAGCATTATAGTGAATAACTGACACCGTTTGTATCACTTGTTATTATAGGTAGCGTACATAATGCTATCAACAGAACTTTATTGGTGAATTAGATTTTTTTCTGGAGGCAGGAACCAAAAAGGCAATGCATTTGGGAACACATGAAGGAAAAAAGAATGTATGTGGAAAGTAGGGTCGCCTCAAAAATTTGCAATTTGACGAATTTGTGTGCTTCAATGCTCTATGCTGAAATTAAAGTTATGATACACGAACTTCTCTAAATGCCATTCTTACCAGTGTCAACATGTAGACATGGTAACAAGCCAGTCAATTATATCAGGGCCTAATGAATCTAAAATTTGGAATCTGTTAGCCCTGAGCCATGTCTATTTTCATCCTTATTTAAGTTGAGATGATGACCAAATGGTCAGTCAAAGGTATAATAGCATAAGAGAGTTTTTCAAATCATATGAATTACACACATGCATCCACGTGAACCAAATGACGGAATAAGAAAAAAAGCATGAGAGAGGTCAAGCACAACATTACCAAATTGTTTCAAAAATGGGAGTATAACAAACGAAGCAAGCATCAGATGTAGATATCCCAAACTTCTCAGTCCCCAGTATTTTCTCTTCTTTTTTTCCTTTGTGGAGAATATGGATCCCCCACGATTCTATTTTCAAAGTTAGAAGACACACAAAAGGTTTTTCATGAATTTTGATCTAAAACTCTGAAGAATAGTTAGGTTTTAAGATTTGGATTCCAAAGTTGATTCCAAATGTAGCTTTGCATTCCAAATACAACAACAAACAACTAAGACTTTTCCCATACTAGACGGGGTCGGCTACATGAATTCTTTGTTTCCACGGAGCCCTATCATGTGTCATGTTAGCAGTTAACTCACGATAAGCTATCATTCTTTTGCCACAAGTCTAATTTCAAATCCAAATCATTATGAAGGAGAAAAGGTATAAGAGAGTTCTAAATGGTCATGATGCAAGTGGGGCTTACTACAAGACATTTTATTCATTTTCTATAAAAGAACTCAATATCTCGATATTCTTTTGATGCACTATTTTGTTCTTCAGCAGCAGGCATTCTACTAACCATGAACAAGATTTACATATTCAATCTGGCCTTTTCACTAATATTTTATCAACAAAAACCATGAGATCTCTTGTCATACTTCTTAACGTTTACGTGCAGGCTATGTTAAGTTTTAACTTGTGATCTCCGGCACATGGTACAGACTTCATATCATATATTATACTACAATCAATTACAAGACCATGGACTCTTCATAGTCAAACGCCTTCAGGAAAAGGAAAAAGTAAACAAGAAGAGCAACTCATTCCTCAGGCCCAAATTTCTTGATTTCTAAACTAGAAAAGAAGAGAGGAGAAGACAAGAAATTTCCTATGCAAGAATTACTGATGATGAATTGAACATCTCAGTGATATGGTCGGTCTAAGTGATCGGGGAGGTTCTCTTGTTCGGTCTAAGTGATCTGGGAGGTTCTCTTGTTCATGCTTATCCTCTGGACCAATCAAACAAGAGCTTGGACAACCTCAGATGCTCAGACATGGGTGGCCGGAACTCTGGTTCTGGCTGCAAGGAGAAATATCACCTGTTCAGTGGAAATTATAGCTACAGCATACATGTGACATGCAAAAAAATGCAGCATATCACTTAGTTTGAAATAAGTTCTACCTGAACGCAGAGAGCAATAACATCAGCGAATCGCGAGAGGGACTTTGCAGGGGTGCATATACTATCATAAGATACTTTGAGGTTTAGAAAAAAAAAGGGGTGCATACAGTGATGCATACAAAGCTACTTAAGTGATCTTGCAATAAAATCAACACGAAAACACCAGCACATTTTAATTTAGTAGGGCAAATAGGTACATGTCAAAACTATCATATACCTCAATTAGTTCTCATTTTCCCAAAATAAGACAATCTAATAAGTAAAAGCTCCCCCTTCTGTTGGTCTGCCTTACTTGGAAAGAAGAATACCTACTTATCAGATGCAATATTTTAGCAAGTGAGCTATTCACAGAACAGATTATGAACATGAAGTGCTAAACTACTCTGCTCTCATGAATAGACAGGATAAAATAAATTTAACAAAGGCAGAACTTTGAATGACACAAGCACATGCATTTATCAACTATGCATCAAAATTTTCCCGTGGGAACATTTAACTTATTCTACGTTCTGGAAAAGAAACAATGCTGTGAATGTGTTCCAAATCTGTGGGTGCAAATTAAGAAACAGAAAATACAAAAGTGTTAGTATAAATTGAGCATCTTGGAATACTATTGCTTCACAGTTGCTATATTGAGCTCCACACCATACTCACAGATTATCAAGAGGAAGGCCTGCAAGAACATTAATCGTGCCAGTAAACTGATTATTCTCCAAATTTCTGCAGCAGGAGAAGATTGGCAATATTAGGTGCGAAGAACTCAAAACAAGTACAAGCATTTGACTCAGAGTTCCCATACAGAGTAGTAAGGCTTGACAGGGATGCAAAACTCGGAGGCAGATCACCAGATAGACTATTAAATGCGAGATTTCTGCATGAGGTTTCCAAAAAAGAAGATGATTAATTAAAAGATTCCTATACGAATATGCAGGATGAAAAAAAATCAATTACTAGAGTGAGAAGGAAAATGAGGCTGATGGTATGAAAGCAATGCTTGACATAGTTCCACGTCTAAATTTTAAGATCAACTTAAGATTGATTACTCACAGACATATGCAGTTAGTTTTGAAAAGATAATTTAAAATGGTTGCACCCCTGCTTTTAGCTGATGAAGAGTAAAATATCGACTCCACAATCTCTATTTACCAATCAATGATTTGGCAACTTGTAGGGAGTTGAGTAATGCTCCTAAAGTGTTTACCTATCTGGAAATAAAAACTGTTGGAGAGCATGAACATTTGAAATATAGACGGAATATTGCTATCTTGAGGAATTAGTTGAGTTCCCTTAGTTGAGATCCATTAGCATCCAGCCACTAAGTTCACGAAGGAGATACAGTTCTTGAAACATTCTCATATGAGTGCCACTGCAACTTCATTGCAAGTAGGCATATCTCTCTGCCAAATGTCACATGTTGTATTATGTCCTTTCTGACAAATTTAAGGAAACACCAATAGATGCTTAATATTTCCTTGTCAAACTTCAGTTTTGTCATGAAATTCTCAAAAGTTTGCAAGGAAAGCATTTGTGCTAAAATATATTATGCATCGTATCTGTTGATTAACAACCCAAACGACAATAAATCAGAAAATACCAAAGGAGATGAAGAACAAGATCATCATGAGGGTCGGCGCCTGATTCTTTGGAGCCGTCCTCCCTCTCTCTTATTTCTTATTCTTAACCTTTAAAACATTACTCTTATGGTATTAATTTACAGGTTTATAACTTGAAAGACATTAATACCCTTACTAAGCAATTAAGTGGACAGCCAGCTCCTATTGGATCAGTGATCTATCCCATATACAAAATTAACGACAGAAAAATTTATTCTAATTAGTCTTCAACACGCTCCCACAAGTTGGGTCTTGAATGTTGGAAATACCCAACTTGACAAGAGCCCTCTTTAGCTCATTTGCAGTTGCAGGCTAAGTAAAAATATTTGTCAATTGGTTTTATGAACGAACATGGATGAGGTTTCAACCAGTCAACTCAGGAGCTGAGTTTAAGCTGCTATACATCACTTTCAGGGCAGAGACTGCAAAAGAGAAGAACAACTTAGTAACTATCTCTACAGATGGTTTTCATTGGACATCACATGGGCAAATCACCAAAAGTACAACTACTGAGAGGTAGGGAAAATAGTACATCTCATCTAGAAAATTGTATGAGAAGATAAGAACTTAGGCAAAAGAAGCATGATTGCAGTAGGTGAAAGACAAACGCAATCCTAGCATCTTGGTGTAATATTTAGCAAGCGTACTCAGTGGGTTACATGGATTCTATGTCACCACTGAGCTTGATCTTGTGTAATATTAGCATTAACTCCAAGGATTCTAGGTCTCCACTGAGTTTGATCTTGTGTAATATTAGCATTAACTCCAAGAAAGGAAGATAATTTTTATTGCCTTCGTGGAGCTCCGCCTTATCAAATATTTACATGAAGCAAAATTTGAAGCCAACCAGGTGAGCATGCTGCATCTTGTTATTGGGGTGAGTGAAGGTTTTCTTCAAACAACTGCATGGTTCTACAATTGACCGCATCGTTTTGAATGAATGTGTTATGAAAATACAGCCTTGTGACTATCTTTTCTTTCCTCCAAACCAAGACAACGACAAAGCCTTTTTCCACATTAGGTGGGGTCAGCTAATGAACGACTTAACCACCATTTAGCTCAATCTTGTGTGAGCAAGATCATATTAAATTCTTTCCTTCAACACTTTAGAGGCATCCCTCTCCCTAATTTAAAGTGTTCACCACCCAATTTCTCACCATCTTGTGACTGGAGCTCCATGTGGCCGCCTCTCCAAATGCCCGAACCACCTTAAATCTTAAGCCGTTCATTTCTTTCCTTAAAACAGTGACGGGGAAAAGAAGAGCTTCCCTTTGCCTCTATTTTATTCTGAGGAAATTATGTAATTAATGTTGCCTTCAATTCTTAATGTAACACTACTATCCCTCCTAATACACGTTCCGATTATCAAACAATCAAGCAATGATATATTCCTATCAGCAGAAAGAGTGTGACACGTTTGGTAATCGCGCATATCTCCTTAAGCATGCTGCTGTGTTGCTGACCATAAACCATACACGCAAAAAAAACGAAAGGGAAAAAGTTCAATAAAAGAATCATTACCATCTTGGGAGTCCGTGGACCCAAACACAGGATTATCAAAGAAGATGATCAGCAGGACCCCTATGACGATCGTCAGACGCCTAGCCGACCCCCCAATTTTAGTGGCACCGGTCATCACTAGCCACACAAACGACTGTTCTTCGAGCAACTAATGCCTCCTCTTTCCGGGAAGAGAAAGAACCATACCGGCGTGAATGTACAGTGGGCGAGTGGGAAGAGGAGAAGGAGAAAGGGAAAGAGAACGGGCGATTTCGTAGTTGCGCCTCTGCATTATTGGTGAACCCTACATTCAGCGGGCAATGGCGCTAAATTTAGTGGGGGTGGCGGGGGCGGAGAGAGATCTCCGGTTGGCAACGTTCGTGAAGGTTCGGGGGAGTGCCGCGGTCGAGAATCCGACTTTCGCGCCACCGTCAAGCCGTTGATCTTTTTTAACAATCTTCTTTTTCGATAGGCAAGATGGGAGAGGAGACGACACAGACCCCCATTCTAGCTGTTATGCGTCCGGGTAGACTCACGAGTCAGCTATCCAAAGGGGCTAGGCCGGTGGGGCTGCTCTGCACGGATCGGCCAACATAGGAGGCCGTCCTAAAAAGCCTTTTGAACATGGCCATCATGCATTGGTGCCGTGGTGGGTAAATATATGTATATAAGTATATACAAAATTGAAAGGTACTAGACACTCTTAATGCTAAATTTTACTACAACTATACATTTCAAGTCTCTAATTAATATCAATACATAATTAATGTTATTTAATATATATGGATGTATTAAATGTTATATATAAAGAAAGTAGGAGTTACTAGACAGGCATACAAATAGTCTAGTAGAATTTGACATTAAAGAGCATCTAGTACATTTTAGTTTTCATATATAGAGAGAAAGAGAGAGTATGTGAAAGTTAGACATGATAGACATTGTTTGATCATCATCGTCATATGTATGATTAATCAGACCATGGTGATCAATGTGCTTATTCTTCAAAGTATTTAATACATTCATATATATTAAATGAAATTGATCCTTATGTCAATGTTGACAAATGACTCTGTTCAAGGGAGATATCACCTAGTAGAGTCTAACAAACGATGTCTAGCAACTCTCTACTTTCTTACATGTGTATTATATATATATATATATACGTGTGTGTGTGTGTGTGTGGACGTGTGTGTTTGTACATGTATTTGTGTGTATGTGTCATGGTCCAAAACTTTAGTCTTTTTAGGTTCAATAAAACGACCCATTGCACACGAAAGGCGAGGTTCAAACAAAATGACCACCCTATTTATAATAGTAAAGGGGCGAGTCGAGGACAGGTATACCCATATCCAACTTGACTTAACCTCGATTTTTTGCTGAGTACTGTGTTTCCCTCCGATCAGATACTGTGTTGAGTTTTTTCCTTTTACACAGGAAACAGGGCGGGTACATCGTTCATATCCAATTTTCAACCCCAATAATATGTTAAATTAAAATTATCTTTGCTCAAAATGGAATGGTTCATAAATCCAATTCACATAACCGAAAAGGTATAAGGTTGGCCAGTTGAATTTTTGAAAACTCAATCTCTCACCTACATAAACAAGCACCAACACACACGCATATATATATTGAGAGACTGATATATTGTAGCACATCTAAGCAAATCTCAATCTCTATTTTGAGTGATCGATAGAATTTGAATTCAACAAGAACAAAGGAAAAAATACATGTGAATAAAACATGCAAAAAGTATATATTTGGTTTTAATTCAAATTTCAACCAGGCAGGCTCTTGTAAGTGTGCTACCATATATACAGATTCAGTACCAGCGTCCCAGTACCACGGGTCAAACACATCCTAACTGTCTTGATGCAAATAGTTCCGAGTGATCTTGATCCATTCGTCGCCATCCTGTCTTTTGACTCTTCCACGGTTCCACCACTGTTTCGTGGTATTTTCGCGAATACAGCAAAACCTTCAGGGTTTTCCCGCCATTACATTGTTACAGAAAACCCTAAAGCTTTCATCTTTCGCCTCTTTGGCTACAGGGGAAGAGAAGCAGTCCAGGACGCTCGATTCTCCGTATCTCCTCGTCTAAGGATCTTGATTTCATTTGTAAGATGTCTCAGGTAAATCTGCTTCTTCGTCTTTCCAATTTCTATCGATATCTATCATGAAATCGGTATCTTGATTGCGAATTTTGGTGCATAATATTATACCATCAAGTAGTCTGTGTTGCGCACCCTTGTCCTAACGTTATATTAGAGGGAAATTGCTTTCGATCAAATTTTTTCGTTTACCATGCCATCGGTCCCATGTTTTTGCCATATCTCAGTTTCCCTTCTTCCACACTGTGTATTTAGATCCCGATTTGGTCCTTCCTGGGTTATTCTATTTGTTTAAATCCATGAAGTGTTCGTGTCATCTGAATTTTCGTTTTGTCTACTACGCATCCATATCTTCTAGGCGTTTCAAATTTTCATAGTTTACGTGTTCTATGACGGTCTCAATGGTGAACTGTTTAAGAAGGTGACAATGGCTGTTGATGAGACGGTGAATATATGATTTTGGACAAAGGTTTAAAGGAGGAACAGAAATTCAATAACATGATCACAAGAAACCGTCATTTGTGTTTCAGAGGGCGTTAACAAGACTTCTACAGAAAAAGAAGTGGAGATCAACATGGCTGACGCAAAGAGCAACACTATTTATGTCTCACGATTCTCAACTGCAGGCATTGCCTCCTTTCCCTGCATGCTGTTTGGAAAAAAGTCTCAAAGGGCTTAATTCATTTGCCATAGGGGTCTCCATGACCCCATTTTACCTATTAAAAGAGAAACAGAAGTTGCAGAAGTTAACAATCCATGCTCGTTCAGTCACTCGCAAGTCCTGCACTTTTGCAATTGATTAAATCCATGCTCGTTCAGTCACTCGCAAGTCCTGCACTTTTTCAATTGATTCTTCTCTCGTGGGGTAGATGGTGAGCATGGCATTTTTCTTAGCCCAGCATCTGGGTACTCTGGTATCTAAGATGGAGGGAGTTTAGGTTCCAAGTTCCTGCTGTCTTGAGCTGGGGCACCAAGACGGTGGCCTTTTTGTCCCATGAGAAGTTGCCAATTTCTTTAGCAGCAGCAAAACCTGCCATTTTATATGCGTATTATTTTCTGGTTCTCAAGCATGGAACATAGCATATATATGCATGTTCTAACACACACATACGTATATGCATATAAATAGATAGAGTTTGTGTATGTAGTTGAAGGAAAGATTACTTCCCGTAGGCAAGGCGTCTAGAGCTAAGTCACACAGACACTTCTAAGGGGTGGAGTGTCGACCTCGACACTGGTGCGACACCGACATCGTGTTTGGAACTGATTGTCCAAACCTTAAAGATTTTGTATGGATGTATCAACATCCTTTATATGGATGTATCGCATCTGCTATGCTCTCATCAGGGACTAATCTGTCGATACATTCAATGATTCCTCGATTAACCTCACCGTCCCTTTTGAAGGTTTTTGAGTACCTGAACGATGGGTTTAGATAGTAGGTTGCTGTATGAATAGGCTGATGCAATTGTTTATTCCATCTACTATCAATTATTTTCCACACGGGCACATAATCTCTCTTTTTTTCATTAAAGTTATTTCTGATCGCTTCTTTTGCCCTGTCCATGGCTTCATAAAGATAGCCCATAGATGGTTTCTCCTCGTTGTCAGTCAATCTCAAAACTTTCACTAAAGGACAGGTAATTTTTAATAATCTAATACATGCATTCTAAAATGAACTTCTAAAAACTGTTTTTGCAATCTCATTCAACTTTCTATTCCTTCTGTTTTGAGGCAACTCTGCAAATTATTGTCACTCATCTGAGGAGAACATTCTCTTTAAAGTTTGCTTCTGTCTCACAATACTCTGTACAGATAAGAAGTTTGTTGCGAACCGAGTTGCAGCTGTGCGAAGAAGCTCTGCACCTTTTGTGTATCTCCTAATCATACACAAAACAAATGCATGGTTGTAAATGAATTTTATAATATCTTGGCAACACTCAGCTGCTGCCTTTATTTCATCCTTCTCACCAATATCCTCGAGGATGAGATCTAAACAATGGGCTGCATATGGTGTCCAGTAGAAAGTCTCATAAATATCAGCTAACTCCTTCCCAACTGCTTTGTAGTTAGCTGCATTATCTGTAATAAATTGGACTACATTTTTTAGCCCAACCTACTGTATAACCTTATCAAATTCCTGTCGTAAGATCTCTGCAGTGTGCGTCTCCTCTGACATATCTAGAGATCTCAAAAACATGAGTCCTGGACAATATACAAGAAAGTTTAGCAATGTCCTTCCTCGCCTATCGGTCCATCGATGTGCCATGATAGTGCATCCCGTTTCCTTTCACGTATGTCTCAAAGTCGAACAATATTGCTGCACTTCAATGACGGTCTGATCTAATATCTTCCCTCTCAACTTCTAATAAGAGGGCATCCTGTATCCTGGACCAATGTTAGCAATTGCATCTGCCATTGCTTGAAAATGAAAACTGTTTGCTGCATTAAATGGAATGCATGCATCATAAAACCATCTTCCCACTACAAGGTCTGCCTGATCATATAGTTGTTTTGAAGCCATAGCAACACGAATTCAAGGTTGAGCACCAGGTGTAGTGGAAGGAGGAAAGAATGAATGTATGGTAGAAGAAGTTATTCCTCTACTCCTTCCTGAACTTCCTCTTCTGCCACCTCCAAAGTCTTCAACTGCAACCCTCTTTCCCTTGGTAGGTGCTCGCGAACTGCTACTACCAATCTCTGTTATAGCATCTGAAGGCAAATTATCAGTGAATCCAACTCCAGTGGCAGTAGCATCATCAGCTTCTTCACACGTCTGAAAATCATCCTTTTGTTGTCTCCTTTACTTATGCTCTCAATCATCTGCAAACATTGCCATTTAATACCTTCTGGTACACTTCTAACTCTGCCTGTGCATGGAGCAACTTCTTTCTTGGTTCCTACTAGGTGGTGTTTCAACCTTGAAATTTCACCACTAACCACATTTTCACAAAATAAGCATCTAATTTTTAACCTGGAACCCTTAACTGGTATACCCCACTGTCATGCCGGATCATCAGACCGATAATGGGAGTCTCTACCACTCCTTCCTGCCATCTCAATCGAGTACTTTAATTCAAACAAAAACCTGAAAATAAAAGCACTTCGTAAATCCCCAATCTTCAAATAACACTCAAATGGAGTGTCTCCCACTTTATGAATGCAATAAAAATCATATACACACACTTAATAACTTCATATTTTGTCATTAAAAAAAATGAAATAACACAAAAAACAACAAATATAAAAGAAAAAAAATGGGAAAAAACATTAAAAATATACCGAAATCCGAGTTTTGAGGCTTGCACGGACACTGTAGGACACGATTTTAGAGCTTTGAACACAAAGGAGGCGAAAACCGACTCTTAGGGAGCTTGAGGAATCCAAAATGAGAGAGGAAACCTACGAAAAGTCGCGGGTTTCGGTTATCCCGGGACCCTTTATTCTTATATATCAATCTGATTGGAATCTTGACTCCATATTGTATGCCTTTGCACAAAATAATCTCTGTCACCAAACACATTTGAAGACCAGGAACATTGCCACATCAATAGAACATAAGAGTATGACATCACTAGTGGATCCTAGCACAAATACTAGTATATGCTATATCCTACAAAAGATGTGGAAACTCTTTGAATCCATAACTTGGATATTTTGCAGCTCATAAAATCATTCTAAGTTTCAAATCATTAGGAGGGAACTTGCTAATTGATACCTACGTGCACTCAAAATTAGCAAATACTAGTTGAATTATGATTGATTTATGTAGCTTAAATATTATATATAATATATAATATTATATACCCTAGCCGTGTCGCCGCACCCAAATTTTTTGAAATTTGCCGTATCCCGCACCCGCACCCGCACCCGTGTGACATAGGTCTAGAGTTTGCGATGTTAGAACCTGAAAGTAACAAAAATTCAGGAAAAGTTTGTTCCGCCTTTGAAAGAAAGCAGCATTAAACTCGTCTCCTTGTCATCCTTAAATGACTAATCGTTCCTCCCTTCCAAACTATCCACCACTTCTCCATCAACTTCCCTTTTCTGTGTGAGAAAATATACAATGCTTAGTCTGTCTAGTTCAATCATTTGAACCAGTTTTTTTGCAAGTGTAGCAAGTTGCAATATACTTACATTGTGCTTCCCCAGTTCACATGCTTCAATTAATGGCCGTATCATATGCATGCTGAACTAGTATTGCTGTGGTTGTTTATCAAACGAATATTGTTAGTGTTATGTGAGGCCTGCAAGGTTGATTTGTGCACTCTAGTAATTTACCATTCATTGTGATATACATGTACGTTTTCTATTGTAGGTGGATAATCGGAATTCTTCTGCAACCAAACGTGCTCGAACGGATGGTATGTTTGCGTGCTTGTTATACTCTTTGTGCTGTTTTCCATCTTGAACATCCAGTCAACCTATTGAGCGGGTATTGAATCTTTTGATGTGCCATCTGTCTATGCATTTGATCATGTTCTTGCATATTAGCAGTTTGAACTTTGTATTGTCTGTATTCCTTTGACCCTTCTTGTTACAACTCACCATCGGTGCCCACTTGAGTCTGGGTTTAGTAGATCACATGTTAATGCATGTTAGTACCATTAGCACGTTATCTGTCAAAAAGGTGCCTACGGGTTGTCCTCTGTCCAATTGTTCAGCTGACAGATATCACTTGGAGGTATCCAGTTGTGGGGTATATGTTCCAATATTTTGGCCATTCCTGATGGGCTTGGTTTAGGGATCTAATGATCTGAATCTGGCAAATTTAGGAATTCACTAGCATATGTTTTTGAGTTAAGACTGTCAAATCATAACCATCAGGTGAAGAAGTTAACTGGACCTGGGTCAAAATTCAATGTTTCCCTATTTATACGTCATATCCAAATTGGATCACAATAAATGGGGTCCTTAATGAACGTTTTGAAATTGAACCATAGCCTTCTGCACCTCTAATTGCCTGCCGTTCATGTCTTATCGTTAAGGTGACCTATGAGCTGTTCCCATTTAATGTATTTGTATGTCGTTAAATATTCTTTACTGACTCTATTTTAAAAGCTGTCATAAGTTGCTGCACAATCTGTTCTCACTGTTTGTTTGAAGTTATTTAAAGATTTCCATTGAAGTGGTTGGTAGAAGATAAGAAAATAGTCTTTTTTGCAAATTTCCAAGTCATTTTTTCTGTAAAAGTTGATTTCTTGCTTCAATAGAGATGCTCGCTTTGAAATTTTATTTCTTTGTCTTTCTTATTTGAATACAGGTAGCCGCAGAGAAGATGACTGGACATGCCCCAGTTGTGGAAACGTGAACTTCTCTTTTAGAACCACTTGCAACATGAGAAATTGCACACAGTCAAGGCCTGCAGATCACAACTTGGTACCCATTTGACTGTACTTGATATTTATCTTTATTGAAACGAGTCAATATTTGCATGCTGTTCTTGATGTGCTCTCATTACAATATATTAAGAAAATAGTTCATGCTTTTGTGGATGTACACATGGCGCCCTTCATTGGTCTTGTACATCACTTGTTTACCTAGTCGCTGCAGTTCCTTTTCAGTGAGGATGATATCCTGACGATGAAGTAGTGCAGCGTAAGTTGCATCTGCTTAAAAAAGTTGATTGTGAGGTGCACAGTTTTCCTAAGCAGATTTAAACCTAACAAATTGGGTGGATATTGATTGTATGTGGCATGTTAAGTCCGTGGTTATGGAAGATATGATAAACTAAAGGTGAAGAGACTTGTTGATATATCTTTGTTTGATCTTTATTCAAATTTCAACTGTTCAATTGCTGTTCTATTTGGAGTGATTAAGGATTTTTGCAAATGCTTGTTCTCGTGCAATTTGGTTTCAGTTTCTAACTTTCATGTAAATAAATGCTTGATTTGCACACATCATTTTCAGTCTTATTTAAAAAATGGAGCTGTTCACTCATATACATGGCTTTGTTTTCCCCCCTCTGCTCCTGGCAGTTTTAGGAAGAGCACCAATGCTTGATGTGGCTAGGAATTTCTACTTCTGTTTACGTTGACCTTTCTAGTGTTATGAATTAGGATTTAGCAATATACCCCCTGAAAGTAAAGTTTTAAAATCTCTATGTGTTGCTTCTGCCCTCCATATCCTTCCCCGGTGTCTATCATTATTTCAAAAAGACTGTTTTATAAGAATGTTGACACCCCCTATTTGTTCGTTCACTTGTTTTATGCTGAAAGAGGCAACATTTGTTGCTTCAAAACAATAACAGTTTCTGACCAAAATGATTCTCCTATTCTTCGAATACCTGTTTTGTCTATTGAAATTTGTCAAATATTTCAGGCTTCAGCTGGCGTTATGGTTCTTCCAGGAAGGTAGCTGGCATGAAGTTTTCTGTTTCCTGTTTTTCTCATAGTCATTGTGGTTCTCTATCATCTCTAGTTGGTTGAAATTCCTTTGTGGATTCTCTCTAACATTAGGTCTGTTATTTCAGATTTTTCATTTATGAAGTGAAACTTGGCGTTTGGTGCTTACAATGTCTAAGACTCTAAAACACCTATTTTAATTTAAAATGACCCATGACTGGATCTGAATGTCATATTAAAGACAGCTTTTGAAATAGGATCATCTCTCCCTTTTTTTGTATGTTAAGTGATTCATACCTGTCTCAAATGCGATGCACAAAACAATCAATGCCACTGAAGGGTTTGTATTGTGGATTTGTGTTTTTCTATTTTTGCCAGCTGATCTCTTAAATCCATACTTGCGGTGGTTAATAATGCCATGCTGTTTATGAAATATTTTAGCTGTGTTAACTTTTTCCAGAAAGCTGCAAAACCTCCACAAGTTCCTCAAGGATTTGGTTCATCAGCTCCTTACGTGGGTCCTGGTGGTGCTTCATCAATGTACCTTGGTATGCCGCCATATGGATCATCTCTTTTTGGTGGAACCTCAGTACCCCCTTACAATGTCCCTTTCTCTGGAGGATCTGTCTATCCGTATGACTATGCAAATCGTCTTCCTGGTGGAAGTCCTTATGGGCCTATGATGTCTGGACCAACACCTTATTCTGGTGGATGTGTAATGGGAACTGGTAATTTTTTTTTATTGCGATAGTCTTGCCTCCATATAAAAAAAGGTGAAAGAGATATTTTTAAGATAGTTAAGCTAGAGATAAGAAAATTAATGATCTTACTTTTGTTTGATGCATCAAAGATGAGGATGAGAAGATTTTAATGGCGAATGATGATATCAAAAATAGATGGAAAATTTATTTTTATAAGCTTTTTAATGAAAATATATATGGTAGTATTAGTTTAGGAGAGTTAGCCAAATCAGAAAAGGATATAAACCACAATTTCTATCGGTGTATTCAAAAGAATGAAGTCAAAGAGGCTCTTAAATATACGAAGGTTGGTAAATCTGTAGGACCAAATAATATTTCTATAGAAGTATCAAAAATCCTAGAAGATATGGGGCTCACTTGGCTCACAAGACTATTTAATGAAATATGGAGAACCCAAAAGATGCTCGAGGAATGGAGAGCGAGTACACTTATACCCATATATAAAAACAAGGGAGACATCCAAATTTGTGCGAATTATCAAGGTAAGTTAATGAGTCACACTATGAAATTATGGGAAAAAATTTATTGAATGTAGGTTAAGACAAGTATCGAGTACAACAGAGAACCAATTCATATTCATATTTGATAGATCTACTATTGAAGTGATTCACCTATTGAGACGCCTTATGAAACATTTTATAGCAAAAAAAAAACCTCACATGATATTTATTTATATAGAAAAAGCTTGTGATAGGGTGCGAAAAGATGTTATTTGGAGAACCTTGGAAAAGAGAGGTATCCCAATGACATACATAAATCTTATAAGAGACATGTGTGATGGTGCAAAAACATGTGTGAGGACTTATGATGAAGTACCTTGGTGTATGTTATTTTCCATATGGCATTGTGTTAGTGGATGAGTCTATGGAAAATGTTAATAAGAAATTGGAACTATGGAGTGAAATATTAGAAAGTAAAGCCTTCCTACTTAGTAAAACAAAGACAAAATATATGAGAATATATGGAATGTAAGTTTGATCGTTTGGGTACTTCAGAGGAAATAAAAATTAAGATTGACACACTTTACATCCCTCATAAGGAAAGTTTTAAATACCTAGGATCAATTTTTCAAAGTGATGGAAAAATTACTGGAGATATTATGCATTGAGTTAATGCCGGTTGGTTAAAATGGAGAGAGACACCAGGTATTCTATGTGAGAAGAAGATACCATCGAAGTTAAAAGGTAAATATTAAAAAGCAACAATTAGACCTACTATATTTTATGGTTCTCAGTGTTGGGCAGTTAATCATCAACATGTGCAAAAGATGTCAATAGCAGAAATGAAGATGTTGAGATGGATGAGCAGCTATACAAGGAAGTCTCTATACATAATGAGGTTATTAGAAACAAATTGTGAGTAGCACCAATAGAGGATAAAATGAAGAAAAATCGTTTAAGATGGTTTGAACCTATAGAAAGACGACCCAAAAATGCTCCCTGAAGAAGATATAAAAAACTAGATTGTGAAAATGTTAGAAGAGGAAGAGGACGACCACGAAAGTGTGAGAAAAAAACAATAAAGAATGATCTAGTTTATATTGAGTTAACTACTAGCATGACACATGATATGGCCTTGCGGAAACAAAGAATCCATGTAGCCGACCCCATCTAGTGTGGGAAAATGCTTAGTTGTTGTTGTAATGTTATTTCCATATGTTTTGAGTCGCAAAAATATTGTTTCTTTTTTGAAATAACTTACCATTATATCAACAATGCTTTCATATAGTGAGACTACTATAATCTGTTTCATTTGCTTCACAGGTGGAGTATATGGTATGCCATCTATCATGGACAGATATGGAATGGGGATGCCTATGGGCCCTGGTGTTATGGTATTTTTTTCTTGGCTATGGCAACTATCGAGTATTTACCTGTATTCTTTTTTTTGTTCTTATCTAATTGCATCCCGTTAAATTTCAACTGGTCCTTATTAGTAGTCCCACTGTATCCTTTTTCCCCATTGGGGAGGACCATGTGCGGTCCTTGCATTTTCTCTCAATATCTTGGGTGGTCCTTGTATGTGAAATTTCATTTCTGTTGTCAAATCAAAGTTCCATTTATTATTCATTGCTTCAAAGGTCACAGAGGACCCAATTCTCCATTCTGATTATGAATCTAATTCTGTTTCAGGGTGCTCGACCTGGCACATTTGCAGATGATAATGGTCAAAAGCATGGAGGTAATAATGGATGTACCAGCTTTCTCATTTATGAAACTTTTCATGTGATCTTTCTCTACTAAGTATTTAAGTCATACAGATGGTATGCGAGATAGTGACTGGACCTGTTCTAAGTGTGGAAATGTTAATTTTGCTTTCCGATCTGTTTGTAACATGAGGAAGTGTGGTACTCCCAAGCCCAGTACTCATTCAAAGGTTAGTTTTCATGTGCAACTAATGTAACGCGCTCAGACATGCATTTGCATATTATCTTTCTATGATTGGTCCCTTTTGTGCTAGAAACGCTGCAGAGATTTCCTGAGATTATTTTCTATTTATTTAAGCATTGAGTTCCTTATAAGGATACATTATTCACTTGTTGCAGGGTGGAAAAGGTGAAGCAAAAGGCTCCAGTAAGTTTCTCCCTCTGTTTCTCTGTGTGTGTGTGTGGCAATACCACAAGTTTTAAGGTTGAGAAATTTATGCACTTGAGATTCTGGATCCCATGATGACCTTTCTTAAACCTTCTTATGCTTGCAAAAGATGTTTTCTGAAATATAGTTACAGGCCTTCAGCAGTTTTAAGGCACCAACTTCAAAAAGTCTGATACTTCATTTCTTCAGAAAGCCAGTCAATGTGTCGGACCTTGTCTGTAACTTTCTCAACTTTCAGGCGTCCACATTCTCAAGCGGGATGCATATTCTTATCTTGCTAACTCTAACATCTGCAAAAATTTGGAGAAATGACTTCTTTGGATTCTCTAGAATATTTAGAAGCTCTGCATCCTCAAGTGGTTGCAATAATGTCTCCAATATCACATGCTGTTGGATGAATACCAATTTTCATCATACCGACAAAAATCTACTGCAGTAAACTATCTTGGTATTTGAAATGGATTTGTTTCTGTATTGCGGTACACAGAAATGTTTAGTAACATGTGGTCAAAATTAACATAACATTGTTGATTTGATGTTCCTGAGATTGCCTTATGGGCTTTATTTTCAGTTGGGGACATTTTCTGGTATTTATTATGTGATTCAATCCAGGAAGAAAATGTTACTACTACAACAACTAAGCCTTTTCCCATACTAGATGGGGTTGGCTACATGGATTTTTTTTAGAATCCATGGTAAGTTCGACAAAGTTTTACATTGGCTGTCGGAAGCCTAACGCAACCCTCCTCCTTTATCTGGGCTTACTGGCCATGCAAGGGTGATCCCTTATACGGGCGGAGTTAAGTATGTGCTGAATTACACTTGTGTTACTAACTTCAGTTTTTTATTCCACTTGTGCTGGATTGCAGAATCAAGTATGCCTGATGGTAGTTGGAAATGTGAAAAGTGTAATAACATTAATTACCCATTCAGAACCAAGTGCAACAGACAAAATTGTGGTGCTGAGAAACCATCTGAATCAAAGAAGTCCCCGGAGTCACCAACTGAAGAAGAACAGGTTTGTATTCAGATATTTCTGTGTTTGTCTCTGTCTCGCCTGAAATTGTTGTCTTTCCTCCCATTGTTACTTGTACATGATGAACATGAAAGTATTAAAATGTCTTATTGTTCTCTTGTGATAAAAATCTCTTTTGATGGTTCTTTTTTCTTTCTCTCTTCTCTTATTGTTTGACTATTTACTGTATTTATTGATTTTTAATTATGCTACTGTTCCAGTGAGTACTGTATTCCCTTTGAGGGGTTGAGAAGGTCCAGAGTCGTCGTCATTGGCGTCGCTCACATATGGTCTCTGAAAGTCAGTCATGTGTCATCCTGTTGCAGCAGTTGTCAAGTTACTTTGCCCTTTCTTCGTCCATATTTAAAATTGTATTAGCAGCAACCTGGTCTTGACTTGGAAATGGATTTTCTTGTCTTCCTTGATCATGTTCTCTAAAGAGTATGCATTGGCTACAATTACAGGTTGGTTATGTCAGTTGCTCGCAGTTAGTTTTTGTTGTTCTTGATTGAATTCTTGTCTAATCTAGCGGTACATCTATTATCCCCTTTGGTACAAGTTGTGTAGTCTTATAGATAGATTTGTGAGGCCTCTTGGAAGTCTGTAAGTTGCTCTCTTAAGTATTATGGTTTTCAGTCCTTCACCATTCTTTCTTCTTGATAAGGCACTTCTTATCATCACGTCCCCAGTTTTGTTTCTGGGTAATTTTTCAGTGATTACCAAAGGCCCTGGTAGTTTTTCTTCCCCAATTTGTAGATGTCACCAAAGATTTGGCTTTAATTGAGCACGTCAATCCATGAACTTGCTCTTGCTACATTCTCATTGAATATGATGATGATACCCATCAAAGATTAGGTAAAATCAACCTGTTGTCCTGTCGATCTCATTTTAAGCTATAATACGATTCAAAAAAACTGTGTTCTGCTGTACAATTTCCCGAGACCCAGACATTTATACTAAATAACACTAATTTATGATAAAAGCCAAAACCAAGCTCCATGATAAGACGGTAAATAATCCATGATCAAGCCGAAGTGGTCAAGAGCAAGATACAATAAACCATCATTTAACCAGGTGGTCAAGAGATTGGCGCATGTGCATGATTAACAAAACTTTAGAGGGTATTTGAAAATGAAAAACCCATGGTGTGCATGTTGAAGAGGACTTTTGAGGACATTTGTATCTACCTTGTTTTCTCTTGAGTTTTTTTATTTCCTCTAGTGGTTTTTTAAAAGTTTAAGGTTCATTTTCCAATTTGAAATTTTGGTAGGATATTTGAAGGTCCGTATTGCTTTTCTCATTCTGTTGGGTGGTGGTTATATTTATTTTCTTGGATGCGTGAATTGGTCTTGCAAGGTTTTCCAAGTCCTGTCCTGATATCCTTCTCTCATGCACATTCAAGTTTCCTCCCAGTTGCATCATCACATCAGGTCTGGGGTGTCATTTGGTTATTACATGATATTGTGTAGTACTACTGAGCGATGGAGATATTGAAGCAATTGCGAGCATTTAAATATGATGATAGATTCATTTTTTGCCTATGCTTTCATGAGCCTATGGCTTGTGAAACAATAAACAGGCTAGTCTAGTTGTTTCTTTGCTGTAAAACTTGGTTGAGATGTTCCACTTCATATAGCTTTTGCGGATCACTTTTGTTTTGTAAAAATTATATTTTATATTTGGTAGAACATATGAAGCAATTTTGTTGTCTCCCTTTTTAAATATGGCAGGATTGGGTTTTGCCAGACCCTGACCAGATACACATCCTGGGTATCAGCTGGTCACCTCCAGCTTTAAAACTTCTAGGTTGACTTCCTGGCAGGGTGAGTGTCTTCCTTGGGACACAGCAACATAAGTTTAGTACTCGTAGTTTAGTACTCGTATTGCATAGGGTTAGGTTTAGGACTGGAACCAACTTATGAAACGGAAGTAATTTGTTTATCTGTTATGCTTTTGTAGCATTTCTGGGAAGGCGAGGAATTTGATGTTGAGTTGGCAAGTGCTAGCAAGTTTCCCCTACAGGTGTGGGGTCGGTAAGAATGAGGGAAACGTTGTTGGCATGTTAGAACTACCTTAATTATGTTTCCTTTGATTTAGGCTGAACAGTATTAGATATGGTAACTGAGTTTAATATTTTCTTATGGATTCTGGAACTAGCCTTTGGAATGAGCTGTTGTTGGAGATGTTTCATTTGATTTACGTTGATCAGATAGACGTGAACGAAGTATGCGACTTCAAAGGTTTGGTTTGGTAGTCTTGAACTTTGATCCTGTAGTCTTGGAGGTCGGTGAAAAAGAACGGAAAACTATTGTTTCTTCCCGATAGCTTGGAAATGCTTTAGTCTCCATTTGTAAGTCTTGAAGATGACAAAAAATAACTTCGGTCGATTCTGTTTGATTTGCACATGCGTAATTGGTGGATATGCTCAACACTGGAAGCTGATATTGGTGTACAGTTTCTAGAGTGCAGAGCATACCCTTTAATCGGAAAGCACTTGGTAATCATCTTGGAGTCATAGGAAGTTCTTGTTTGGTTGGTGAAAATTGTTCCAATGTTGTTAAGGTTGATGGCGCAATGACATTTTTTTCTTATTGGTACTTTACTACCATAGTATCTAAGAGAACCTCTGACAGCATACCACTGACATAATGATGATTGATGGCTTAAGCAGTCTTGGTGCTCACTTGTGGGTAGCGACCATTATCTGAACTTTCCTCTTACATAATTAAAAGATTTCAGTACGAGAGGCTAAGGTCTGTGAAGCTTTTCTTACGGAAGTGATGATGACAAGATCCAATTCCACATGGACTTGCCTATTTTCTCTATTGTAAATAAATGAAACATGTATTTGATTCTTATTTGGAGTTATAAGTAAATATTGTAAGTGTTGGGTGGTCAGTATAAGTTAAACGCAGAGACATCCTTAGCTGACATTCTGAGAGGGGGCAAGATGGGGCAAGCCGGAGCTCTGGTGAAAAATTGTGAAACATTAGGCTTGAACACTTCAAAGTGGAAGAGGAAGGACACAAAGTGTTGGAAGGATAAAAAAGCATGATCATGCTTTTGGATGAAAATTAACATAATCCAAGGTCAAGTACAATGTTGGCTATGAACCCATTTTGCCAATCGCACTTAGTCTTGGAGGTGCTTGGTTTTGGGTTTTGAGATTGGGGAGACGGTTTTTGCATGTGAAGGATACCAGTTATGCAGGGAATTTCTTAGATTCACTCGTACTGGGAATTACGTCCTTCACCAGTTAACTTTCACGTCGATTTGAAGATCCGCGTCAGATGGATAGTCTAGTTTGAGTCCCTGCTGCTGCATACTCTCATGCCAGTCATGCTGCCGATGGATCTTTAGATGAGAATGGCACTGGAAGTCTCAGTTGAATCTCAAGTAAAACAACTGAAGCGAGTTGGTCATAACATGTAATGAGACTGGTAGGAAAGGAGAAGACGTTTTCCCTTTTATTTTTTGGTGTAAACATGGTAAATAATTTCCTTGCAATGCCTTGGCGTTTACAATTTAATTGCTGCAAATGTATAATGGTTTGTGAACTACTGCTGCTCTCCTTTTGGTCAACATGGTCGCCCTAATCTTCACCAAGCCTCAACAACGATATGGTTTTCTGCATTTATGATTGTTTCAGTTCCCATTGTTTCAGATCTCATGCCTGGTTGTGAGACAAAATAAATCGTGGGCAAACAATCTTTCATTGACATTACTTCGACTTAAAGAGTTTCTTATGTAATGAACAGTGGATTTTCTTTTGATCGGTTCTTTCCTCTGATAATGTTTCTTGTGGACGGTCTATCAACCGTCTCAGTAACAAAAACGCATTGCAAAAGAGCAACAGCTCACCTGGCAAGGGGGTCGGCTCACAAGTTAATGGTCATGAGTTCGATACCAGGAGTGTGCATAGGCTTTAGCCTTCCCATTGTACAGAAAAATTAATCCTCCTTTAGATCAAAATAATGACTCGCATAGATTGTATTAGTTTGAAGAAAGAAGACCAATTAATTCATTGGCAGAGAAGAGAATGTAATAAATTGTATCAATTGGAGAGTTCGAGCCGTGCAGAAAAAGAAATGGTACTTTTGCTTAGCTCTGTGGTTCCTCAACTAGCACAATAAGCTATAATCTTTATTCAGAAGCTTCGACTCCAACATGAAAGAAAAATGCTTGTGATTCTTCTGTGCTGTTGTGACCATTACTGCTTTGTGATCCTTCAGCTTGGATGATAAGGATAGTTCGAATATTCCAATCACAAGGGTGGGGTTCATAGGATTCAAAGCCATAGGACCGATGGCATATTGCACCTGTGACCAAAATTGTAGCCAACTTGCTAATGCGATACCTAACAAACGCAATACTTTGAAAACTTGTGTTCGACCAAAGAAATCGATGGATTAAATGGGAAAAGGATTCAGAGTCTACGCATGGCTCGCCCCTAACCGGCCATCAAATAGAATGTCTGTGCTGCTTAAACTTGTGGGTATCTGCATGCATCTTCACATCTGATTCTTCTTGTTTGCTCAAAAGCATGCTCAACGGCCTGCTCATGCCTGTGAATGCTGGACAAAGGTGCAAATGACATCAAGATGGTTGCACCTTGTTAACCCAGCACTCGGGGGTTTAGCAACATCATGATGAGCTTGAGAGACCCAGGTTGGAAAATGAAGAGTAGCTTTTGCTACATCGCCTGTTACTTTCATGAATATAATGCTGAATATAATGGCTATGTACAGTGGCAGATCTAGGAACTCTTTTTTGGGCGAGGTGGATAGCTTCTTCAATGCTATAGACTTTAAGTTTTTTGGAATTTCGGGAATGCCCTAGCTTGGCTCAATATAGATTCGCTGGTTATGCATCTCCTTTTCAAGTTTGCCTGCTAATTGGACGGTATTATAGACTAATAAGCAAGATGGTTGCTTGTGAAGTCAAACGCTTCAATTTAACCATGGAAAATAAAAACTTTCCACTTGAACGAGCTTAATTTGTCTATAGCTTACTTATGTTTGACCTCAGTTATGCTAGTTATGCTCATGTTTCGAATTGGCTACCATGAGATGGAAGTACAAGCACCCTTTCTTTTTCCAGTTTGTTTGGCTCATTCATCATCTCCGGAGACTCAGACATGCACACGCATACACATCATTATCATTACGATCACCAACATTGTCATATCATTGTTCACAAACTTTGTCATCCTTTACATGGTCAAATTTACATTGAAGAAATTTATCTCCAAACCAACAAAACAACCCATACAATTCAACCATGCCCTTTACAGCCCAATATTCTAAAACAAACCAAGTCATAGGAGTCGTCCTGCAGAAAATTGAGCATTTACCGAGACAGAGCATACCAACTCTTTGGCTTCACTCTTTCTCTTCACAACCAAGAGACCTTTCCCCCCTGCGAACCCTCGTCTTTCGTCTAACCATCATGATCATGTCCACCGTCTTCTCTCGATGCGTGCGAGTCCCTGTCTCCATTTGATGAGCCATCCTCTTCACTCATGAGTTCTCCTTCTCCCTCTTCAATTCCGTCAATCCGAGCTAATGCTTCCCTCATCTCCCACCGGCTCTGTACATCATCCTCACAGCATGCCAATCCAATCTGTAATAGCTTCAACATCTCATTGTTCCCTCCCTTGGTGTCTCCCATCTCTCTATCAAAGACCTCTCCAGTCCACTCTTCTCTCAGCATTGAGTTCACCCAGCCAGGCAAATCCATGCCTCCCTGCGCGTCTCGATAATGTGATATCGGGATCTTGCCGGTGAGTATCTCCAAGATGAGCACTCCCAAGCTCCACACGTCTGACTTCTTTGTAGGGGTACCACCTGCTAGGCACTCCGGGGATCTGTAGGACACCATGAGCTGTGCTGCTTTCTGCACGCTGAGCACCGGCGCGAGCGCGAAGTCCGTGAGGAGTGGTTCGTAGTCATCATTTAGAAGTACATTGGAGGACTTGATGTGGCCATGAGGAATGACAAGGTGGGGTAGCTCTGTGTAGAGATATGCAAGGCCTCTTGCAACACCCTTCACTATATTCAATCTGGTTGGCCAGTCAAGCGGTGCAACGGTTGAGGTGTGATTGCCTGCAAAAATGTGACACACAGTTCATGGTTAGAATCTAAGCAATTTCCACTAAGCAAACCATGCCAAACTAGAGTGCAGTTGGTTTGTTGAAAATGATAAATAGTAGAATTAAAGATAAATCTCATTCAAAATGATAAAGTGAAAGTATTTGGTACATTTATTCTATTAGTTTAGTCTTATGGTCGGCAATTAGGAGGTAAATGAGCCAAATGAACCGAGCAACCCTTGTGAAAAAGCTAAAAGACACATGGCCCTTCTTTCACCTTAAATACCCTAATACGATTACCTCGGGGATTAATTCGGCTTTGGCAAAAGTTCGAAAATTGATTTCATTTAACAAGCTTCACAAGCCCAACCAAGCTAAGAATACCATTCACATGCTTAGGTTGGATGGTCTAATTAACCAACATGAACAGCCAAGAATGAGCCGAATTGAGCCAAACTACAAGCAGCTAGGTTAATTTCCTAGACCTAAAAAATGGAGGGCCTTTGAAGGTAGCCAAAAGGGAGGGAAGGATTTGCAAATCATTAGAAAATGAGGAGTAAATTTTGAGAAAAAAACTTAATTTTTTTTATGACATTTACTTTGCAAAGTAAAGATCTACTCTGCAAATAGATAAGGTTTTAGCAAAGGATCTTACCATGTAGACGGTGCAGCAAGCTTCCATTCCTGGCATACTCAGAGACCATAAGCTTCTCATCTTTCTTATAGAAATAAGCCACAATGGTTGATATGTTAGGATGCCTTAATCTCCCAAGCTTCCTCATATATTCATGAAACGTCTCTCTTCCCAAGCTATTCATCTCCTTATACCTCTTCACCACCATCGGAGTGCCATCAACAAGCACGGCCTTATATGAAGATCCAAAACTCCCAGTTCCCAAAACTTCAGCAGATGCTCTCAGCAAATCTTGCAGTTCAAATCTTTGTCTATCATCCACAACAAACACAAGATCATTCGTTTCAGCACTCTCCTTAGTGATGCTGCTGCATTGACGGCTGATGCTGCTAGTTTGACGGGTCATGCTACTTTTGCGATGATTTCCCGATAAACTGCAGTTAATTTTGCTACCTTCAGTGACAGATATCACCTTCTGAAATCTGTATGATGAATCCTTTCCCTTCCTACTGCTGTATGATGACTTGTTCCCGAGTTGTGGCGCCTTGTCCCTGTTCGATAACATGGTCACGACGGCGACAACCACGAACAAGACGATAAGTGCGATTGCAGTTTCAGTAAGTATGAGAATTGAAGAAGGATTCTTCGTCTTCGGAGGGCATATGTTTTGTAATGGTGGACCACACAGGGCCTTGTTTCCTGCATGGCAGGGAAAGAGAATGCCACAAAACTTATTTAGAGTATGTTAACGAAAGAGAATCAATTAGAGTCAACTCAGGAACTTGTTCAAGCTAATGGATTTAGATCAAGGCGACCGGGGTGATTGCCGGGCTCAGAATTATGAGAACATAAGAAAAGTATAGCCGGCGGTCGAATTCATGGCCTACGAACTTTGTATTAGCTATAAATACTCGTCTCACCTTCAAAAGAAGTGACATCCATATGTATGAGGCTTGCAGGGATCTCCCCTTCTAATGCATTGTAAGACACATTAAACATTGTCAGATTGGCTGATGAAAAATCTGGTATTTCCCCGGTTAGCTGATTTTGTTCTAGCCTCAATTCCAGAAGCCACGGAACCGCTGCAAGCGTCACCGGAATTGGCCCGGAGAATTTGTTTCCGGATAACCAGACTTTCTTCAACAACTCCATCCCCACAAACTGATCTATGGGTATCTCACCGGAAAACTGATTGTTTGACAAGAAAATTCCTCTAAGTGAGCCAAGCTTGCCGAAGTTCGGCATTGGACCTGAGAAATTGTTGTTCATGAAACTAATTGAACGCAGTGTAGGAATCCCATCCAGTGCATTAACATCAATCTTCCCGCTCAAACCAAGCCCTTCAAGTCGTATGATCGTCACCGATCCGTTTTCGCACCGGAGACCCGTCCATACAGTATCGTCTCCATGACAAGGTGAAGGTGATATATTCCAATTTAGAAGGGCATCAGCATTCAAGAATGATTCCTTGAGCTTCAACAAGGACTTCGAATCGGACTCCGACGATGCAACAATGCTTGGAACTAGGCAATATATGGTTGCCAAGAAAGCGATCACAACGACAATCGAATGCCAATGTGCATTGGTACGTGCAAGGAAGAAGAAACGAAACATGGTGGCCGGTTCGCACGAGCTAGAGGTGCTGATCTTCCTAATGATGCACAGAGACAAGGTGGCAGAGAAACCAAGCCTTGTCAAGCATTGATCTTTACGCTAAAAAGCAATAGCAAAGCCAGTAGTATTATCAATCCTGCTCGCTGACCAGGAATGAGTTGGCATTAAACTAACATGTATAATTTTGTACTAGATTTGAAGAATCTGAGCTGGCCAGAGAGCAAATTAAGGATGGCAATCAATGTTATTATTTATTTATTTTGATGGAAATTAATGTTCAAAGACATTTAGATTCTACCAAGATAGTTGTTGGGTTTTATTTCAGGTTAAGCCTACCAATCAAAACAGGTTTAAATTTAGCAAAACAGTGTTGGGCACGAAAAGCATGAAAGCTCACTTCTCTATATTGGGAGATTTTCAACTTGACACATTTTGATGGCTCTTGGCTTCAGAGTCGTCCCGAACCGACGCCAGCTTTTATTCGCTTTCAAAGTAACTTAGGCCAGCTAAACCATTGATGGATTATTATGGACAATTCGTAAAATTAACAGAAAATGTATAGGTCACGGTTGGATGTGTAAGCTATGGTATAGAGTTCCCCCCTAAATTATTTTGTTTGAATATCTAGCTGGTTATTTGCCTCACGTTAAAAGATTTTCTAGACCTGCCACTGAGCCAATCCATGGAGATTAAGGGTCTCAAAGGATTGGGTCTGACCTGAAACCACATATTGATGCCATGGTATTGGGTTTTGACAACCAAAGAATAGATTCATTAGTGGCCAAGGTTAGACCCGTGGGCACTGAGCTATATGAAGTGACGATTATGGTTTAATGATTTTTTTATATAAAATCCGGATCTAACACAACTTCCAACACAAAATTTAGATTGAAATATCAAATAAAATTGTCTTTACGCTTGGTCTTTGTGTGGTTTATAAACACGTATGTTTTATTTTTGGTAAGCCTGGTAAACTGCAATTAATTTGGACCTATATTAGTATTGTGAATTGGATTTTTGGGTAGATCTCTCTCTCTGGCACTAATGTGTTTCCAGCCCTGTAAAGAGTTGAGCTTGCAACGAACTCTGAATACATGGCTGTAGTTTTAAATTGCATTGATAATTGAGAGAGAGAGAGAGAGAGAAAGAGAGAGAGAGAGAGAGAAAGAGAGAAGTCCATACAAATTGCAGAACCCTCTTACAGGGTAAATGTCATGTTATCTGATGTGCCTGTAACATTGAGACAGTGAACAAGCCATGTGAGCCCAAATGAAAAGTTTTCTCATAATAATTACGACCAAATCCGAGTTTGGGAGATTGGAGGCCAAAGCCAGGTGCGCAGCCCTGGGAATCGAACTCACAGCCTGCAGCTTGTGGATTCGAGAGCCCTTTCAGGTGGGCCAACGCCCAGAGTGCCTTGGCCATTGATCTCAGTCTTGCCTGCAAAGAACAATATCATACTTTATTGTTTCCTTCAAGGGATTCTCTCCCTGTTTTGAGGTACCCAAGATCAAATTTCTACACACCTTCTGCCTCCACAACACAAAATTAAAAGTTCAAGTTCTATCAGATACTCACCTATTATAGAACTCCAGAGTTCTTTCCAAAATTGAGGTTCATAATGGCTCAAACATTTTCACTTTTCAAAGCTCTTCAATATGGAGAGAAACATTAGAAAGTAAAGGCCTCCGACTTAGTAGAATAAAAACAATATATGAAATGTAAGTTTGATCATTTGGTTACTTCAGAGGATATAGAAATTAAAATTGGCATACATTGCATCCCCAAAACGAAAGTTTTAAATACGTATGGTCATTTTTTCTTAGTGATAGAAGAATTGATGGAGATGCTACGCATAAAATTAATGCTGGTTGGTTAAAATGGAGACGAGCATCAGATATTCTTTATGATAAGAAGATACCATTAAAGTTAAAAGGTAAATATTATATAGCAGCAATTAGGCTTGCCATGCTTTATAGTTATGGGTGTTGGACAGTTAATCATCAATATGTACAAAAGATGTCTGTAAAAGAAATGAAGATGTTGAGATGGATGAGTGGTCATACAAGAAAAGACCTTATACATAATGAGGTTGTTAGAAACAAATTACGAGTGACACCAATAGAGGATAAAATGAGAGAATATGGTTTAAGATGGTTTGGACATATAGAAAAAAAATCAAAAGAAGAACCTTTAAGAAGGTATAAAAAACTAAATTTGGAAAGTATTAAAAGAGGTAGAGGATGACAACAAAAGTGTTGGAAAGAAACAATAAAGAATGATGTAACTTATTGTGAGTTAACTGCTAGCATGACACACGATAAGGATATGTGGAAACAAATAATCCATGTAGCCGACCCCGTCTAGTATGGGAAAAGGCTTAGTTGTTGTTGAAATCTCTTCAATATGAGACCCACTATCATAAAGTTCAGCCCCTATAAATAACTTAACGGTCATTAGCATGTATTTCTAGCCTTTTGATGTTCAATGTAACTACATAATGTTTAATTTATTTAGTAAATGATATGTGGTTTATATGACTCATGATACTAAATACACCTTCAGACCAAAAAGTATTTATATGATACATGTACCTCGAAGTGAGTTTATACATGGCCGGATTGGAACCATTTTGGCAATTCCAATGGGAACTAAACCGGACCTGGAACCCAATGGTCAAACCAGACCTAGCAACATAGACCGCCCGCTTTGGTTTCGCTTCCGTGGAACCGGTGGTTCCAAACTGTTTGCTCCAAATATTTTAAAATATTTTTACGTTTCAAAATTTGTAGTGTTTTTAACAGATCGTGTGAGTAAATTAACGTTAAGATCAAATAGTTGTTCGGTAAGGAAAATTGCACCTGAACCCCGTTTTAACAGATAGTAATTCGAGTTCGGACCGGATCCCGTGATATCGCTCTCGACAGTTGGTCGTTGTACGAAAGGAAGCAAAAGGCACTTTTGGGTTTGGACGTGGAGCAACGCGAGCTCGTAAACAAGTTTGACCCATGATATCACGGGATCCAAACACTTTGCTTTTTCACTTTCCTTTCAACACTGTTTACTTTTTTATAAAGACATTTATATCTCTAACTCAAAGAAGTTTATGTGCTTCGACTCTGTCGAGTAGTAGTACTTTAGGTTTCATGTGAGGTGTTTTCGGTAATTTAAAATGATTTCTCTTCTTTCAGTCTTCGACGACGATTGCTCCTCCGATGGACGATAATGCCGTGGATCTCGGGTTTCCGACTGACCCGTATCACTACACCGCGTGAATCCGGCCGTCTGATGACGACTTGAGATCGGGATCACCGCTTCTCCGTGGCGGAAAACCTGCCGCCCCCGACCAGCTGTGTCTAATCAGATTCGCCCTGAGCTGGTGCGCCCTAGAGCAGACCTCACACGCCGGACGGATCCTCTCCTTCTCCGTCTTTTTCCTCCTCGCCATTGCCGTTCCTCTCCTTAGTTCTTTCTTCGTCCGGCTCCCGTTCTGCAAGCTTCGCCGGATTTCTCGACGGCCGCCTAGCTCAGATTCCATCGTTCGTGCTCGCTGCCGTTTCTTTCCTCTCTCTTTCCGGCCCGCTCCGTCGCCACGGCCTCCGGCGACTCTTCTCTCTCGACCACCTCTCTGACGACCCGCCAGGCCTTCGGCGGAGATACGCTGCCGAGATCGGGCGCGCTGCCCGGCGAGCCGCCTGGATCGCCGTGCCGTCCCTCGTGGCGGAGCTTTCGCACGAGTCCTTCTGGTTCTCCCGAGCTACGGTTCGAGCCCCGGCGGTTTCCAGTCGTTTTCGTGGCCGTGGCAGCGTCCTGGGTGTACCATACGGGCGTGTTCATGATGGCCTGCGAGGTTTTCCGGCTGACTTGCGAGCTCCAGATCCTAAGGCTGGAGGCGGCGGATGCGTGCATAATTTTCCGTCGTCACGTGCGCATAAGAAGAGAGCTGCACGTCACGAGCCACCGGTTCAGGGGGTTCATCGTGGAGAGCCTGGTGGTGATCTCCGCGAGCCAACTGGGCGCGCTTCTCCTCGTCCTCTCCACCCGCTGGGAGACCACCTTGCTCAACTCGGGGGACCTTGCGGTAAGACACCACCCGACCTGCGTAATTGGATCGAGTCGGGTCAGGCGAACCCACCAATACCTAATCCGACTCGTTAAATCTGCGATTTCGGGATACTAAATATGCACCTGGGTGATGTGTCATCGCACATTTACCCGTCAATTTACTAGTCTCTGCTCGAATGGAAAGAACAAAGGATCTAATCGCCCGTCGTTTCGGATCAGCCAACAACCAATACCTAATCAGCTCAATTTGGCCCGTACCCGAGTCTCCTTTCGCAAAGGCTGGAAAATATAGTCCCAGCCTGAACCTGACCAGAAAAATGTCTCTAAGAGTCTTTGGGCACCTTAGTCAGGCTTGAGTCGATTTGAAAAAACTCAACAGAAGTCTGGTTGGCGATTATTGCAGTCAGTTCGAGTCCGGTCAGATTCAACCTGCTTTTAGCTGAAGTTATTTGGCGATTACTAAGTGCATACCTCTTATATTCTGTTACTATATATACACATTTAAAACCCATATATATAGGGATCTGGTTTCTCTCTCTCTATATATATATATAAGGATCTTCTTGCATCTCCTGCAAGCACTTGTATAAATGGTAGCGGTGTGAACGTGGGTGCGGACTGGTGGTTGCATGGTGGTGGCGAACTTAGCTTTATGAGGTGGGGGGGGCATAAGGCATGGTTGCCTGGTTGTTGTCCACCTCAAAAGAGAGCTCCTGATCGTCAAGACAAAGAAGAGCGGAGCGATTCAACTTATATATGATTATTATCAGTGGTTGATTTCTTCTCATGCTTTAGTTTGTTGACTTGGCTAGGTGGGTTCGGTGGTTCAACTCAGCGGTTTTCTGCTGTGCATTGTGGGTGCAGCAAGAATCACCCATCGAGCTCAGGCAATTGCTTCTGTTGCTAGTAAATGGCATGCTACATTAACCTGCATGTCAGTGAACAGGTGTGACCCGGAGGCTGAAAAATTGCATAATCCGGCTGCTCAAGCCGAGGATTTCATGGAAACAAGCAGTGAAAGCGACTCCGAGTCGGAGACCTTCTTGCTTTTCCTATCGGAGCATGCATCAAGCTTCGGCACCTGCCAAGCTCTTGGTAAGTTTCACACTCGTCTGCAAGGCCAACATAGTTCAAGAGAATTCAAATGGATATTATGACATTCAAATTCTAAGTTAAAAAATGGCAAAAAGATAGTTGGGATTTTGTAGTCGTGTCTAGCGTGTCGGAGTTCGGGTCTAGCATATTCGGGTTTGTTTGATTAAATATTTTACATTCAAATTCTGAGATCTTTACAAATTTCTCTCTCTCTTGCAGTCACTTACCTGCACTACAATGGCCGGGGGATCACCATATACGGTTTCGCCCTTGACCGCGAGTTGATCCACACCCTGTTCGGCGTTCGATGGATTTTGAGCAAGGTGGTTGTTATCTCCTAATCGTAGCTTCACAAGTTTGCTATGCATTGCGGGCTCAAATGGACTTTCAAGCTCAGTTCAGCTTTGCTATCAAAACCCAAGTTCATGAACTCTCTAACTTACTTATTTCCAGGAAGCAGAAGTCGTGAACTTGGTCATCTTCCACCAAGACCAAACACAGTTCTTCAAACCTGAATAAATATGAATTATTGTCGTACTTAGTCGAAATAAAGCTACTTGCTTTGTGTATAAGATACCGACTAGGAAGTTTTATGTTGTAAAGTATGCCCATAAATAAGAAATATAACCGATATGTACAACTTTAAGAGTTTGAGGTGATATGGAAGATCGTGATCTAGCACCAAAATTCCAAATTCATGTCCTTATCTCAATAATAAACATCATTTGTAGTATAGGGACAGGGATCCCCGCTCCCCATAGGACAGAGTCCCAAAAGGGGTGGATTTGGAGAAGGGAAAGCAGGGAAGTCCTTGGTGGAGATAGGGGCGGCAGGTCCCCACCCTGCGAACCCGTTCCACTCCCATTATTTGCTGCTTTCATGTATTAAACTTACCATTCTTAAAGCATCTAATTCTTGATAAATCGTGAGTCGCTGATAATGTCTTCTTACAAAAGCTTGATAAAAGATGTTCTTGCATTAAAAAATGGAAGAAAACAAGTCAATAGGGTGCTGGTTAAAACCATCAAGACATAGTAAGTATACCACCATAAATGACCATGGTTTCTAACTGGGGTATAAATGAACCACGGTGCTCAAAAGCTACTCCAGCTGGTTAAACTCGGCTCAAGCTTGCAAGCCTAATTGAGCTTCCATATATAATTCATGAGCTTAGTCGGGATTGATAGGATTCAAGCTCATTGAGTTTGGTCTCGAGCCAAACTTAATCAAGTCAATCTTGGTTGCACCCGGCTGAAACGAGCCTAGTGAACAAAGCTTGAGTTGTTTGAACACAACTCGACCTCAATTAGGCTTGAAAATTAAAGTCTGATCAGTCTCAAACTTGAGCCGAGCATTTTCTTAACAAGTTGAGCTCAACTCAGCTTAATTATACACTCACAGACACGCACACACAGATGTGTGGGTGTAGATAGACAGATCTGGAGTTGATTGGGTGCATACAAAATGCCATTAGACCGTTTTATTGTACCAATCTAATTTCAACATTGTTACTGCTAAAACATTGTGTTTCGAGATGCATTTGTGCCATGAAAATTCGTGCTCAAAGCAGGTCAACCCGAACATGCCGTAATAGAAACTTCGGGTTCAAGGTCAAGAGTTCTAAACTGTGGCTCTGTACATTTTGGTAGGTCAAGCTTGCGAATGGAAAAGGAAAGAAACGATCAGCTTTCTGGTTTAGGGGCAAACTGCAGAAACCAGAATGCCTTTGATGTCTATTTTGAAATAATGGGAGGCTCTTTGTAACATCGGAAAATTTATGCTATTGTCAATAAAAGATCGTTTGGACGGGGTTTTCACAAGTTTTGCAAAATAAATTGTGCTTCTAATATTTGCTTTAGCTGCCTTATTTATGGTAAAATATACCTTTAACGGCTTTGCCCTTCCCAGTTTTGGGCGTCGGTGTCGTCAAACTTGTCCGTTCAAGAGTAGGCAGCCTGCCGTTTAAGACCATTTTTCCCTGGTGAGGTCATTTAAGACGATTTTGTCTGCTAGGGTTTGTATTTGAGAGGGAGGAGAACGCGATCGGAGCGGCCGGATCTGAATTCGTTTGGTGTCGACGTTCAATTCACGGTAGGTTTTCCAGATCTCGATTCCTTTGATCTGTTTAGTAACTTTGATCGCGTCGGTAAACCCTGTCGATTCTTGTCCCCTTTTCGGTAATCCTTTTTTACGTCGAAATGCAGAGTCCTTATAGATTTGTGCGGATCGAGTTTAATCCTTATAGACTTGGGGGGATCGAGTTTGTTAGGAGATTGTTTTGTGGTTAATATGATACTTTCGTGTTGGAATAATTGGTTTGTTGAGGTTTGGGGATCGAAATGATTATGGATTTGATCCGTTGGTTGTTTTATGCACTTGGGTTTTTCTTTATCCACTACCTCCGTACACGAATCGTTGGAATCATGATAAGTTTGTTCTCTTACAAATCGATCTATTGAAGTTCATAGATCGAGATGATGGTGGATTGGTTTTCTTATTTCTGTGTGCACTGGGATTTCGCTTCGGTTCAGGAGCAGCTCCTTGCTTGTTTCGTCCGATTCTCATTTCCTTCTTTTCGGTGTAAAGGAAAATAGAGAATCGGGTGAAACAAGGACGGTGATGCCAATATGAAAAAATTTCTTCCTTGTTTCATCCGATTCTCATTTCTTTCACCGTTAAGTGATCGATCCTTACTCAGAGATCCTCTCCTGTTTGGGGATTCAAGATGGAGCCAGATTTGAACTTCAAAGCGCAATTTCCTTGTTTTCTGATGGAAAATTTCCCCTTGATCATGATTCTACTGTAGATTTTCAACGCAAGGCATGACGAAAGGTCTGATTGGTACTTTTTAGTATCTGTTTGATGTTTTCATGATACACAGTAAATTTGTGATAAATTTCGAAACTGCATTTTAATCTGCACAAAGACAATAGCTCACCTGCCCCCACCTGGCTAGGAGGTCGATTCACAAGTTGAACATCATGAGTTGGATACCTGGGGCGTGCATCTGGCTTGGGCCTCCCCTTGTACCACAATATTGTATCTTTGATTTTGTAAGTCAGCTTTTGGAAGGAACCAGTGTCAAGTGTAGTTCCGACTAGAAGATCCTTAGAGTATGCTGTAGTGTGCTCTTTCATCTAGCATTGCCCGTGTGAGAATAAACAAGAAGATTCTTTTGGATGCTGAAGTTAAAATTTTCTTTTCAGTTCTTATCACATCTCAGAGCACAATGGTTGTTCCAAACGGTGGAGCTCCTAGGGGCAGTGCAGCAGCAGCTGCCAGTTTGCGTAGGAGGCGGACAGCTGCAGGTGGTGGTAGTGCTGGAGCTGCTGGCAATACCATGCTCCAATTTTACACAGATGATGCGCCAGGGCTCAAGATCTCACCTAATGTGGTTCTCATCATGAGTATTGGCTTCATTGCTTTTGTGGCCATTCTGCATGTCATTGGTAAATTCTATTTTGTTCCGAGGGACTTGGGGCGAGCCCAACAATGAAGATGCCTGATCTGCAGACTGAGTAGAGAGATCCTAGTTTGTCCATCTTCATTGTAGTTTAATTCTATCTTGATATCTATTTGCCTTTATTTGATTTGGAGAGAATACGCTAGTACATTGATGTGAACATCCCCATTTTATGGTTAGCAAATGAATTGGGTTACAACTTCGACACTGTTATGACTTCTTATTGATTTTAATTGGATTTGCTGGCAGCTTGAGGCCTCTGTCTCATTTGCCCAGGTTGCCTCAAGCTCTGTTGAGTTCCATGCATGTTTACGATCCCCACTCGGCGTGGCAGAGTGGTTGTGAGCAAAGGAGTTGGAGGTAACTGTGCTTCAAACCAGAGCGGTGTTTCGAGTCTGCGGCTTGCCGAAAAAGAACCCTAACATGCTAAGAAAGTGGTAGCCATTTATCGGTCTACAATTTCTACATGGCAAAAAAGAACTTACGTAGCTGTCTTGTCGTGGAAAAGGCTTGGTTTTGGCTTTGGTTGGCAGGATTTTCATTGCAAGACAAGGTTCTCATGCATAGCTTGTTTTCTTAAATCATCTAATCTTGTGCAAGTTCGAATGCGATCCGAAACTCCCAACTCTTGAGGAGAGGATGGCATGTAATGTTCTAGTTTATAAGCTTATTCCTTCATTGCATACACATCATATCGACTAAATTAAACTAATGCAGAACCTGAAGCTGACGACCATCTGAAAACGAATAGTCGGATTTAGCATTGGAAAACAAAGCCTGATTAATCAACTGACGAGATTAAGAGACATTTTTGACAAGTATCATTCATGTGGTGGATGTTTGAAGCTGATTAGGCATAAATTATCCGATTTGATTTTGCTCTCTCTCACATCTGAATCCAATCTCCAGTTGACTCTGTTCACACGATATCCGGTTGTCATGTTTAGTAAACCACCATATGAACCGAATTGCATTCTTATCATGCATCTGTTCTGATTCAATTCAATCCATGGCGTGCTCATTTCGAACTTGAGTGAACTCAAGTATTTTTGGTCCAATTCATGTCACGCTTGTATCTACGCCATGTATTGTTGATGCTAATCACCTTAAGACAAATTAGAAGAGTTATTTGCATTTAGACATGGGCTGTTTCAAATCGGGCCTGTGGTTTCAATGAGAACCGAATCAGGCCAAGAACCGATTAAAACTGAAGCCAGCTAAACAAGACATAGGACTGGGGACCACTTGATTCAGTTTTGGTTTCACTTTCTATAGGCATTGGGATTAGGCGACGCCTGTCATATACACTCCTTCGAGTATTGAACTGATGACCATCTGGGTGGTTCAATTGAGTAAAACCTCTCCAGGCAAGCCGTGACTCCTTGTGTGATGATAGTAACCCTGTTATCTTTCATCAATATTGGCACACAGAATGTAGGAGGCCTTGCTCACAAATTGCACGCCATAAGTTCGATATTCGGGGCGTGCATACCTGGCTTTTGCCTCCCGAGAAAAATCATCAGCATTCCTTTACTAACTTATTAAGGTTAACCACGTTGATTAAGCTTAAGAGATGAAATCGAAGGAAATGGAATAATGCATAAAACCTTCTATATACCAAAGGGAATTTTAGAGGGCGTATACACGTGTTAATCAGAGATGCGGCTGGCTGCATGAGAGTGTTAACGGAACATTTTTCCTTCGAGTTGCCGGAAGGCGGAGGAACCAACGTTGCATTTGTCATTCGGCGCCCTTCGTCACCTTCTCTTCGCTCTTCTATGTCCGTCACACCACACTCCAACCTTCTGTTGACCCTCATTTTGTGAGCTCTCTCTCTCTCTCTCCCCCTCTCTCTGGAGTGGGTATTTGTTAGTATGTATTTTTAATCCTTAATCTTTCAGGTGGGTCGACTAATCGAGCTTTTCCTCGACAATCATTCTGAGATCTTTGGCGATGGACGCCGTCCCCATCTTTAAATCATCCGTCTACCTAAGCTCCGTAAGCTTGCACTTTTAGTATTCTTTTGGGTTCAAATTTTTGTTTCTTCAATGTGGGTGTGGGCAATGGGGTTTATTTACAGTGTCAGATGAGGCGTGCAATTGGTTCCAGCTGGGAATTTTTTTGGATTAGGATATTTCTTGGTGCTTGTTTTTAAGCAAGTGTATGTGGGTGGTTACTTTTTTGGGTTATATATACGTATATTAGTGATTTTGAACGATCTTAAATGATTTCAGTGATTCACTTGTGTCTCTAAATATAATTGAAGGGTCCTGTTTAGAGTTGGTGAAGAAAGCTCCAGTCTTCAGCTTCATGTAGCATACTGGCCCTTGTTATTGTTCTTAGACGTGTAGGAGTATTGTTATAATCGTGTTGAAGGCTCTACCAAGCATAGGTCGTCAGTCATCTAATACTTTTAGCGTCGAGTTTGAATTCTAACTTTCGTTTAAAAAGGAGAGTCTCTTTTCAAGACTGATAGAGCCTTCGATTGGTTATCACTTCGGCGGGATATTTCACTATTATTCTTTTTTCTCCTTCTAGTTTTGTTGGTGAATCTTGAGTATGGTTTTGGTTTTTTCACCTGATAATCCTGAAGTGTGTGGAAACTGTCACGCGTTGAATCCATTTTACTCATAGTGTTTTTGTCCTTAATTGTTGAGCTATAGCTTAAAAAACTCAAATCACCGCCTGATCAACTTCCACTTTGTAAAAGGGAAAACGTTTTGGAGGGTTCCCAATTTCCTGTCTGTACAAAGTTGTTTAAGTTTTCGGTCTTTAGCAATTACGGCTGTTAACTGTTTGTTTTTTTGTTCGTGTGGTGTTTTTTGAGTTTAAGTTTAGACTATAAGATTGTTAATCTGTTTTGTGCTTTTTGCTTTCAAGGATTTTCTTGTGGGAGGAAGAAAAACAGGAAGCTCTTTGTGTACCCTTCTGGGAAGTAATAGAGTTGGTTTTCTGAGGCATACCTATAGTGGCAGAAAAGTTAAGAAAGCTGGGGGAGCACTTAGTGCAGTATGCAGGGATGCAAAAATTCTTGTCGCAAATAGGGGAGAAATAGCAGTGCGTGTGATTCGAACAGCTCATGAGATGGGGATACCATGTGTTGCTGTTTACTCTACCATTGATCAGGATGCACTCCATGTGCGTCTTGCAGATGAGGCTGTATGCATTGGCGAAGCACCGAGCAGTCAATCGTAAGAATCAGTCATGTACATTAGCAAGTACATTTGGTTTCAAGAAAATACTTGCATCATTGTCTAATGTCCTTTCTTTGTAAGTACAGCTTGAGATGATGACTATGTCATGCATAATTTGATGTACCAAGTTGCACTGTAATCTTTCACTAAGTGTATCTTCCCAGGATTTTGTTTTGGCCACTACGATGACAATGATTGTTCACTTGCTTTTTAGTTTATCTGCTTTCTGTGAAAGAATAAGGTACGCATTTCCTAAAGAGGCATATTTGTTGCTGTTCATTTCTTGTCAATTTTTGTGTAAACTTTTAGGGGTTGGAAAACGACAATTTTTTAAAAAGTATAAATAAGAAAAATAACATTTACAGAATTGGTCTTTATTAAACAGCATGACTGACCAAAATGGCAGTTATGGTGAAAAGATTGAAAGGACTGGGCCACAAGCAAGTGAACATGCACATTAGATATGAATTTTCTTGTAAAACATAATGTTGGAGCTACTTGATGACATATTCATTGCTAGGATCTCCCTCAAATCTGTTACTTTTTTGGTTGTGCAAGTAAGGTTAATTGATTAATTGAAGGCTTTTCTTATTTCCTAGGGATTGCTATGTATCAGCTAGGATATGGTGCTTTACTGTTTATGCCTTTAGGTGACACTTGCATGCTCAGATTCCTTTCTTGAACATGCCATAATATGCCTGTTACTGGCCTCCTGTACTTGAAATATGAGTAATGTATGTCGACCACCTTCTAGGCATGCTCTGGAGGAAGAATTTGAGCTCTGATGCATCCATGGAAAATATTAAGGTAGCTCCCTTTAGAGGCAAAGCTTTTGAGTGGGTTCAGGGTCCTCACTGGTTTTATTATTCACACTCTTGATAGAGCCAACTCCTGCTCAATAGATCCTTTGGTATGATATCTTTTGCTTAGTATTTGTGTGTAGTTAGTCTTCCAAGATCAAGTATTTTGATTGATGACTTGCAAGCAAGAAGGCAATATTGCTTAGTATTTGTATTTGGATTGAAACTCCGCCCATGTAAGGGATCATCCTTGCATTGCCGGTTCCAAACCCGGATAAAGGAGGAGGGCTGTGTTAGGCTTTCGACAGCCTTTTTACAACATGGATTACAAAAATTATGAGCATTGCTTTGGGGCGTCCCCGCCTAGCGACGTGCTGCAGAGCCCGAATGCAATAAGAAGTAAGCAAGGGCCACTACATTTTCGCTTGAATGTAGTGAATCAATTGCAGAGAGGGTTCCCACATCATGGACGGGTGTGGGTAAAGAAGTTAGTCCCGCTACATTGCCGCCCGAATGTAGTGAAAAATTTTCAGAGAGGGTCTCCGCATTTTGATTATGGACGGATGCGGGGGGGGGGGGGGGTAAGGAAGCTAGTCCTAGATAATAAGATTCGTATTGGTTCTTGGAATATCGGAACATTATCGGGTAAGCTAATGGAGGTGGTAGATACTATGATTTGGAGAAAGATTCATATTCTATGTTTACAAGAGACAAAATGGGTTGGAGAAAAAGCAAAGGAGATAGAGGATACAGGTTTTAAATTATGGTACTCAGGTAAAGAAAAGGCTCGAAACAGAGTTGGTATTATCATAAATAAAGATTTAAAGGAGAGTGTACGCACCCCAAGTAGGACTAGAAGATAGTATAAAGACATTTTTTTGGGAAGAGTTAGATAGGATGTTTCAAAAGATTCCACAAAGGGAGATGATTTGTTTAGGAGGAGATTTAAATGGACATGTCGGTAAAGAGGCATTAGGATATCAAGGGATTCATGGAAACTTTAGTTTTGGGGATATAAACGAGGAAGGTAGGGAGATTTAAAATTTTGCTATGGCATTTGATCTCTTTATAGTCAATACAATCTTCAAAAAACGAGATGAACATTTAATTATTTATAAGAGTGGCTTATCACAAACACAAATTGATTACTTTATTTATAGAAAAAAAGATAGAGCGTGTTGTAAAGATTGTAAGGTAATTCCAGGAGAAAGCTTAACCACCCAACATCGACTTTTAGTTATGGATTTACAAATAAAAAAATGGACAAAGAAGAAAAGAGTGCATCGAGCTATTCGGACTAAATGGTGGAACCTTAAAGCGAGAAAGAAGATATATTTAAACAGAAAGTCCTTCAAGGAGATGTTTGGAATTATGTTGGCACACCCTGTGATATGTGGAACAATATGGCTATACATATTAGGAAAGTGGCGAAAGATGTGTTAGGGGTATCTAAGGGAGGTGTACCGGCACAAAAAGAAGCTTGGTGGTGGAGTGAAGTAGTACAAAATAAAATCAAGGCAAAGAGGGCATGCTACAAATTACATTATGCTAAGAAAACTAGTGAAACTTTAGAAGCTTATAAGAAAGCAAAGAAGGAAGCAAAAAAGGCCGTTAGTAAAGCAAAAGCTAAGATTTGGGATGACTTATATAAAAAACTCAACTCAAAAGAGGGTGAAAGAGATATTTTTAGGATAGCTAGGGCTAGAGATAAGAAAACTAAAGATCTTAATTATGTTAGATGCATAAAGGACGAGGATGAAAAAATTCTAGTGACAAATGATGATATAAGAAATAGATGGAGAAACTATTTTTATAATCTTTTTAATGAAAATAAAGATGTTAGTATTAGTTTAGTAGATTTAGCCAAGTCAGAAAAGTATATAAACCACAATTTCTACCGACATATTCAAAAGAATGAAGTCAAAGAGGCTCTTAAACATATGAAGAGTGGTAAATCTGTAGGACCAGATAATATTCCTATAGAAGTTTGGAAAATACTAGGAGAAATAGAAATCACTTGGCTCACAAGACTATTTAATAAAATATGGAAAAACCAAAAGATGCCCGAGGAATGGAGAGCAAGTACACTTATACCCATATATAAGAACAAGGGAGACAGTCAAAATTGTGCGAATTATTGAGGTATCAAGTTAATGAGTCATACTATGAAATTATGGGAAAGAATTATCGAACGTAGGTTAAGACAAGTATCAAGTACAACAGAGAACCAATTTGGATTTATGCCAGGCAGATCTACTATTGAAGCGATTCACTTTATGAGACGTCTTATGGAACATTTTAGAGCAAAAAAGAAAGACCTTCACATGATATTTATTGATCTAGAAAAAGCTTATGATAGGGTACCGAGGAAGGTTCTTTGGAGAACTTTGGAAAAAAGAGGTATACTATTTACATATATTAACCTTATAAGAGACATGTATGATGGTGCAAAAACATGTGTGAGGACTCATGAAGGAACGACAGACTTATTTGAAGTTAATATTGGGTTACATCAAGGATCAACTTTAAGTCCATACTTATTTATAATGGTGATTGATGAGTTAACAAAACATATTCAAGATGAAGTACCTTGGTGTATGTTATTTGCAGATGACATTGTATTAGTGGAGGAGTCTAAGGAAAAAGTTAATAGAAAATTGGAACTATGGAGAGAAACATTAGAAAGCAAAGGCCTCCAACTTAGTAGAACAAAGACAGAATATATGGAATGTAAGTTTGATCATTTGGCTACTTCAGAGGACATAGAAATTAAAATTGGCACACATTTCATTCCCCAAAAGGAAAGTTTTAAATACCTAGGGTCAATTTTTCAAAGTGATGGAAGAATTGATGGAGATGTTACACATAGAATTAATGCTGGTTGGTTAAAATGGAGAGGAGCATCAGGTATTCTTTGTGATAAGAAGATACCATTAAAATTAAAAGGTAAATATTATAGAGCAGCAATTAGGCCTGCCATGTTTTATGGTTCTGAGTGTTGGGCAGTTAATCATCAACATGTACAAAAGATGTCTGTGATAGAAATGAAGATGTTGAGATGGATGAGTGGTCATACAAGAAAAGACCGTATACATAATGAGGTTATTAGAAACAAATTAGGAGTGACACCAATAGAGGATAAAATGAGAGAACATCGTTTAAGATGGTTTGGACATATAGAAAGAAGATCAAAAGAAGAACCTGTAAGAAGGTTAGAAAAACTAAATTTAGAAAGTATTAAAAGAGGTAGAGGACGACCACAAAAGTGTTGGAAAGAAACAATAAAGAATGATCTAGCTTATTGGGAGTTAACTGCTAACATGGCACACGATAGGGATCTGTGGAAACAAAGAATCTATGTAGCCGACCCCGTTTAGTATGGGAAAAGGCTTAGTTGTTGTTGTTGTTGTTGTTGTATTTGTATTTGGATTGAGATACAAAATCAGTATGATTCACACATTTCTCGTTCTCTGAAACTTTGTCTACTAACAAGCCTGCATGAAGCATCTGAAACATTTGAATGTGGTAGCCGTGAAGAAAATTTATAAGGTGAATGTGTTTTTAGATTTGGGGCAGAAGTAGGTTCTCAATTTGCTTTTGTTGCTTTCTCGATAACATGGAGCCCATTGATCTCAAAAAGCATCTCTTTGCATTATTGTGAATTCTTGTAGTGGTAACTCCTGGATTTGTACTTGCAGTGCAGTGTGGTCTGAGCCTTCACGTGACACATCCCTTGTTTCGTTACTGTCTACATTTCTATTGAGACTTCTCAGGCTTGATTAGTTGATGCCCATCCTATTACAGTTCAACTAGACAAGAAAAATGCAGTATAATAACCAAGTTAAAATCAATTTATGTGCATACTGCATAGTAATGTTCATCAATATTTGTGATGTTTTTGTTGCCTTTCATATCATTGTCTTATTCAAATAATTGTTTGCAAAAATATGAAAAATGTAAATATTCTTTCACCTCTTAAGGATATGCTTGTTTTGTATTAGTTTATAATACTTTTTTTTGTCTGTTATGTTCCAACAGGTACTTGTATATACCAAATGTGCTGTCTGCTGCTGTCAGTCGTGACTGTACCATGCTGCATCCTGGATATGGCTTCCTTGCTGAAAATGCTACCTTTGTTGATATTTGTAGAGAGCACGGTATCAATTTTATCGGACCAAATGTGAGTTCTTAAGATTGTGATGAAACTGGATCGTGTCAAATTTTTTTCATAAATTTTCTGCCCATGCATATACATTTTGTAAAGCGGAAATATATATAATATATTCTGTCAAACTTTTATTACTCACTGGCAGAGGTTATTTTTGCCTTGAGTTGGAGGAGTATCAAGTCAGGAACCCATTTCAGGTCTATTGTAGTTCAAGTCCTGTCGGATATATAGTCAAAGACATCCATTTTAAGAGTTCATTTAGCATAAAAATGAGAAAACATTGCATGTGTGGGCAATTATTTCTTTGTAGAGATAGCATACGATAAGTGAAAGCTTTATAGACTAATATTAGCATCAGCTGTAAGAAGTTGAGCTATGTAATATTGAGCTTGTAGGTGAAGAAGAGCTTTGCATAAATTGAAAATGGAGCAACAAATCTGCTATCTTTGCATTTCTTTTTGAGAATGGGCCATAATCTTTAGCGTGTAAGCAGGTGTCATCTGTTTAGGCTGATATTTTAGCATAATTTGCACCTCGTGAGGTTTACATGATTATGATTCTCTTAGAAGCTGGAATGAAAAGCAGAGAGAAGCTAAACTTCAATATTATTCTCCAACCACATGCCCTTGGGCCATGGCAGGCAGCAACTGAAGTGGGAAGGATGTTTGGGAAATGGAGGACCTTTCCCTTAGTTCTTTGCCTAATTTTATAGTGGAAATTGAAGCTTTCTTTTTTCCTTTTTAACTTTGATATTGGGATTAAGAAAAATATGTATTTGAGGAAAATGCAGAGAAGTTTGTTGCCCTTATTATGTGGACAGCGTTGGTTCCCTTTGTTTAATTTTGTACGTGCATAGTCAGTCATGACCCTGATGCTTACTTTTGCAGCCAGACAGCATCCGCGTTATGGGTGATAAGGCTACCGCCAGGGAAACAATGAAAAAAGCTGGCGTTCCTACTGTTCCTGGAAGTGATGGGCTGATACAGGTATGTAAAATTGCTAGAGTGTTCATTTTCAAAAACTACCATGGGTGTACTACTGATTGTACGTTTATGGTGATCTTATCCATTTCTAACCAATTCTTTCAGACAACAGAGGAGGCTCTTAAGCTTGCCCATGAGATTGGTTTCCCGGTGATGATTAAGGTGAAACTTTTCTCTTGCTCTGGGTGGTTTTCTTTCCTTCCTTCTATCATTGTATAACTTGTTGGTTTTTCTGTAGTAGGGGCGTATAGTGATTGCAAGAATTCTGGATGGTGATGTTTATGAAAGTTGCTCATGAATTTTATATTTTCTGTGGATAAAGTTACAAAATCAAACAATAACAAAGAGAACAGTAGAACTTTAGCTATAGGAATGTTTAAGTTAGGCATTAGATTCTTGCCTTCATGTTGATTTTGTCCTGTAGGTAAGGGGATGTTCTTCTTCACAAACATTAAAATTTTCAGCTTAAATATTCCTCCATGTAGGTGCTTTCAACTTGTTTTATCAAACGAAAATCAATTTAGTGGGTGGAAATTCTCAAAGACAACAATATATCAACATTTTTGCATAATAAGGTCACTTTAAATGGTTCCGGTCTCTTATTTATCCTATAGATGTTTCTTTTAAGTATTTGTTATTTTCAATATCCTGTGCAAGTTTCTATTGCATATGTTCCTTTAAGACTTGTATCTTCTATTATTCAAGGCAACTGCTGGCGGGGGTGGACGTGGAATGCGGTTGGCTAATGAACCAGAAGAGTTTGTGAAGCTGCTACAGGTATGCTGCTATAGCTATTTGGTTTTATATATGGAATGTTTGAAGTCCATGATGATAGCAAATATGTTAGCCTTTGTATTTATGCATGTAGGTAGGTTACGTTGATGACTTTATCTAGTGGGCTTGAGTTCTGCCTCTTATATGGATTCAAGAGTTTGCTTTACACTTTGTGTTGTATGAAGTTGGCCAATATGATTAGTGAGAGGATTGCAGCAGTACTCCTTAATGTTTAATTCATCTAGAGTTTACCATATAACGTATAGTTCCAAAGGGGAAATATAATAAGCAAATTACATTTTGAAGCAGATATCTCAACTTAAAGTCCTATATTTGCAATCAATAACAGATGAGAAAGACATGCATTGAACTTGTTACTGAATCTTCTTCAGTTCACGCATGTGAACAGATTCTGGCAGTTGTCTCTTGAAATCATTTTTATTTCCTTTGAGGTGCTGTCCCCTTGATTATCCTTCACATTGTGGCAGCAAAATAACCTTTTTATTATATATTGTTGTTTTGTTTACTACTATTCATAGTCAACCCAGAATAAAAATTTCAGTTAAAGTTAGCATTTTCACTTATTTCAATGGTAGGCGCTGCTGGCAAAATCTTGTCAATTGAAGTACTTATCCTTGTGCACCCAGTACTTATCCTTGTGCACCCAGTACTTATCCTTATGCCCAGTCACAGCTGACAATTTTGATTCCTAGTGAGTGCATGCATGTGTGTGTGTGTGTGTGTTTTAGGCTTCAGCCTCCCATTGTAACAAAAGAACAAGTATTGCTCGTTTTGGGTTGGGGTTGTGGACAAAAAGAATGGTTAGAATGTTTTTGCATTCGGTACTATGGTTATCAGCATGGGGGTCAAGTTCTTCTGATCATGGCTTGACTGTTAGTTTTAGCTTCTTGGTTCTTGTTTAATAAATTAAAACTTAACCAGAAGATTCTGCAGATTCTTTATGAATATTTTCTAAGAAGATATCTGATGTTGACAGCAAGCCAGAAGTGAGGCTGCTGCTGCCTTTGGTAATGATGGAGTTTACTTGGAGAAGTATATAAAAAACCCAAGGCACATTGAGTTCCAGGCAAGTTCCTTGATCGGTTTTATGCTTAAATCTTTCTTCTCCTTATTTAATAGTCCAAGTTATTTAGACTTGCAAAATATATCACAAGTTAAATTTTTATTGGTGAAAGAATCGGCTTAATTCTTGTTTAACATTTGTTATGTTCTTTACTACTGTGTTTACAGGTATTGGCAGACAAGTATGGGAATGTGGTTCACTTTGGAGAGCGTGATTGCAGCATTCAGGTATAATTGAAACCAATCTACTTGTTTGTTTATTCCCTGACAAGTACAAATAGGTAGGTCTTTTGACCTTTGTTCCCGTCTTGTGGAAAAATCCTGGTTTTACATTTGAGGAATTTAATCACGTTGTATCAATTAAAATTTATAAACCTTCAAATAGTGCTTCTTATCAGTAGCTTAGTTTTATAAATATACGATTGACTTGTCACAAGGTGTTGTTACTCGACTAGGTTCATGATTTTAATTCTGAAATGGTCTCATCTTGCTTTTCTTTTCTGCCAGTTAAACTTTCCGCCTTGACATGTTCCACTGAGTATCTTCACTATTTTGAGACTATAAACTCTATAGAGCCACCTACTCTACCTACATCCGGATGATAGATTTGCACTTTATGATTGTCTGTTGGTTTGGTGCTTTGTTATGTTATTTCTTTTCTAAGAATGTGACTGGATAACTATTTGTGGGTTTGACTGCGCTTGTTTTCAGTCATGTACTCCATCTCAGTGGCCTTATCTGGCAAATATCCATATGGCTTTGGTGATGGTGGGAGAACTTTGTATCAAATCTCTTTTCTGTTTCAGGAATGCATATTGCCAACTTATCAGCAGTGCTTTCTTCTTTAAATTCTAGAGCAAGTGGTCCTGTTTAATGTGTCAGAAGTCAAAAGATGAGAAACGGAAAAAATAAGATACTGCTTTTCCTGTGAATGTCATTCATCAATGACATTGCTTAAATATATACTTTAATCAAATCCATATAAGTTTGCGTTCCTTATTTTGCTTAAGTTTTTTCTTTTTGCAATTACATAATCTTTTTCGTATTTAAATTGTTTATGATCACAGTCCTGTGATCCTACCTTTCTTTTTCTCATCTTCTTCACCACATCTTTTCTACTAATTTCACTTCCGTTGTAGTTCATTTAATCATTATTCTTAAAATTATTACAGAGACGGAACCAAAAGCTTCTCGAAGAAGCTCCTTCTCCTGCATTGACCCCAGAATTAAGGAAAGCTATGGGTGATGCTGCTGTTGCAGCAGCTGCATCTATAGGTTATATTGGTGTTGGAACGATTGAGTTCCTCTTGGATGAGAGAGGCTCATTTTATTTTATGGAAATGAACACTCGTATCCAGGTACTATTTGCAATTTATGTATGGCTTTCATTTGCAGGAGTAGTGCAATCATGGCCTCTGTTCACCATTTATTGACAAAAAATTCTCTTGCTTCAATGGAAAAATTTAGGTTGAACATCCAGTTACAGAAATGATCTCATCAACTGATCTGATTGAGGAACAAATTCGTGTTGCTCTTGGAGAGAAGCTTAATTATAAGCAGGTAAGAGGAAAACAAGCTGATTTTGTTTTTCTGGCAATGTGCTGAAATTACCTGTCTCAACAAATGATAGCACGGGTTTATTGTTGTAAACAGGATGATATTGTACTCAGGGGTCACTCAATAGAATGCCGCATCAATGCTGAGGATGCTTTCAAAGGATTTCGCCCTGGACCTGGTTGGCAATTCTATTTTATTGATGAATAAATACAAAAATTATTTATTTATCCAACATATTTCTGTTTTCTTGTCATTTCAAACTAATTTCTGTCAAATAAGGGCCTTCTGAAATTTACTGCTTATAAAAAAAAGGTTGGAGGAGGCCTATAATGAGAATTTACTAAAAGAAATGGAAGTATTTGGATGAAAGTTTATTTCATAAAGAAATGTTGGGTAAGATGGATGCAGCGGGAAGGGTGGTGGAAATGGGTATCGGTGGCGTGGGGTGGTGGATGATTGTGAAGGAAGCGGTGGCATCAAATGGTGGGAATCTGCAGTGGAAGAAAGGGTTAGTGTGGAGGCAGATAGCTAGGGCGACTGGTGGTGGTCATCTGAGAGTTGGGTGAAAGAGGAAATTTATTATGGTGATGGAAGGTGTTAAATGGTGGTGTTAAGTGACAAATAGAATGAAAAAAGAAGAAGGGCCCTCGTAGTCATACCCTTTGTTCGTTTGGTGACTCTGTGATATAAATGAATAGAGTGAAAGCATTCAAACAACCATTTAAGTACCTTGATGTATGTTATTTGTGTTTTATTATTCGTGGATAGCATTGTGTTAGTGGATGAGGTTAAGAAAAAATTAACAAGAAATTGGAATTATGGTGAGAAACATTAGAAAATAAAGGCGTTCGTCTTAATAGAAGATATGAATGCAAGTTTAATCATTTGATTACTGTAGATGACATAAAAATTAAGATTGGCTGACATTGAATCCTTCAAAAGGAAAGCTTTACGTACCTAGGATAAGTTTTTCAGTGATGGAAAAATTGATGGTGATGTCACACAGAATTAATGTAGGTTGGTTTGATTAAAATGGAGAGGTACATCAAGTATTCTATATAACAAGAAAGAAGATACCATTAAAGTTGAAAGATAAATATTGTAGAACAACAATTAAACTCGTCATGTTATATTGTTTCGAGTGTTGGGCAGTTAATCATCAACCTGTCCAAAAGCAAAAATGAAGATGATGAGATAGGCATATGGTCACACACAGAAAGGTAGCACAAATGGACGATAAAATCAGAAAAAATTGTTTAAGATGGTTTGGATGTGTGAAAAGGCGACGAAAGGAAGGAAGCTCTGTAAGGAGATGTGAAAAGCTAACTGGTGAAATGTTAAAAGAGGAAGATGAAAACCACAAAAATGTTGGAAGGAAATATCAAAGAATGATCTAGCTTGTTGGCTGTTAGCATCGCACACAATCAAGCTCCTTGGAAACAAAGAATCCATGTAGCCGACCCCATCTAGTATGGTAAAAGGCTTAGTTGACTTTGTTGTTGTTGATAGTGCATTGATTGTTTTCTCCACTTGATATAGCGAGATTAGCAGCGTGCTGATTTCATGAGTCATGTTATCTCTATTCCTTCATACCGAACACTCCAATCTATCACATCAGGAGTAGATTCAGGATGGGTAGAAATGTGTATTTTGTTTGGAGTTCCCTTTCCTCCTAAACTTTTAGTCCTTGTTGATGACATGATCATAATTGGCAAACTTTTCCCCGGTATATTTTATGAGCTACTTGCCATGCCTTGTTTTTTATATATTAATCCTTGTCATTGGATATGATTCATTGATTTTTCATTTATCACTGAAGTTGAGATATTCATTAATCAACTTATCGATAATGGGTTTGCTGATTTACTTAATGATGCTCTCTATAGGTTTCTTTGTTTCTCTTGTATTTCTATTCTCTTCTAATATGAAAGACACATCAAACGTATATATATTGTAAGGATGCTAGGCTTTGAAGAGAGTCATACTCAAAGTTCTTTTGTAGCAAACATTGTTAATGGATTCCCTGTTACAGCATTTTCATTTAGTTTGGTATGACCAGATTTTGTTATCCGAGTTTCAATACAATCTAATGAAATGTTTTGATGCCTTTTCTTTTGCACTCCTGTTTAAAATCTGATGACCTGCTATGTTAGAGCTATTTCATCTCTAGTTGTATATTTAACATTTGTCAAAACGAACAGGGAGGATAACAGCATACTTGCCATCTGGGGGCCCATTCGTAAGAATGGATAGTCATATTTATCCAGATTATGTGGTTCCACCAAGCTATGATTCACTTCTTGGCAAGGTGCCTTTTATCTATTATAGCATTATCTAACGCTGAAGTGAATCTTTCTCCACTGGTAGAGATTTCTTTTGGATTTAGTCAGGCAGTTCATGTAATTTGCACTCACACTTTCTTTCTGCTGGTTTTCAGCTCATTGTCTGGGCACCGACAAGAGAGAAAGCAATTGAACGGATGAAAAGGGCTCTTGAAGACACAGTAATAACAGGTAACATATACTTTTTCCATTCCAAATGTCCACTAGCATGTCAGTATCTTTAGTAACCTGACATCGTTTATAGCATTGACAAATACTTGCTGGTACTGTGGCATGGGATATGGGATTTACGCTAAGAAACCTTGACTTTCTGTTGTATCACTTTTCTGCTGGTGTTTTGGTTTAAACTTTAATCATTGCCTTGCTCCTCTTTTTTTCACAAGGGAGTTGAAAGACCTCTCTTTCTTCCTTCCATTGTCCAGAATGGACACTGACTGCATCACAGCTATTCAAATGAAAAAAGGATTTTGCAATATTTCATCTTAGATCAGCCGTACAAAGTACACTTCAAATGTGGTGCATCTGTATTGCCATTTGTGGTGTTGTATTGTTCTCATATCAATGTAAATATACTTAAACTCATTGCGGTAGCTGGGCTCTTATTGTGCTCCAGAAACTCACCTGTCTACGTTCAACGTCAGGAAGATGTCTTATTCGTGGTTGTTTTGCCTTTGAAGTATAAGATATGAAGGTTCATTTGCTTTGATTTAATCCCTTTGAGTTTCTGGCTAAATTGTCGTCTTGCTTGGACAGGCATTCCAACGACCATTGACTACCATAAATTGATCCTTGATATAGAGGTAAAATGGATATTCATTTTTCTCCCTCTTTTTCCTTTGCTTGTTTTTAAGGTCAAAATTTACTTGGATTCATGACAGAAAATTGCTCTGTGATTAATGTTCTTGAATTTCAAGCTTCTGTGATAATATTTGGAGTTTCATGTTTTGTCCTCTTACATTTTCTATTGAACTACAGGACTTCAAAGCAGGCAAGGTTGACACTGCTTTCATACCAAAACATGAAAAGGAGCTAGCTGGTGTAAGATCTTCTGCCTCGATATTTACCATCCTACTTTGCTCAATTACTGGAATTTTATTTGATTGTACTCCATACATTAGTGTCATGGCCAAATACTTTGACATCTCTCCCTACATTTTGAGTCAACCCAATTAAGGCACAAAGCTGGGCCAGTCTGTCTCTTTTGTGCAGGAAGCGTATGCCACTACTTATTAAGTAGCACTAGTGTTAATATTTGCGACATAGTGCAGGATATTGTATAACTCCGCCAATGTAAGGGATCACCCTTGCATTGCCGGTCCCAAGCCCGGATAAATGAGGAGGGTTGTGTTAGGCTTTCGACAGCCAGCGTAAAACTTTGACGGATTTTTATAACATGGATTACAAAAATTATGAGCATTGCTTTGGGGTGTCCCCTTCTAGATACGTGCTGCAGAGCCCGAATGCAGTAATAAGTAAGCAAGGGCCACTACATTTCCACCCGAATGTAGTGAATCAATTGCAGAGAGGGTTCCCACATCATGGACGGGTGTGGGTAAAGAAGTTAGCCCCGCTACATTGAGTGAATAATTTTCAGAGAGGGTCTCCGCATTCTGATTATGGACGGATGCGAGGGGTAAGAAAGCTAGTTCTAGATAATAAGATTCGTATTGGTTCTTGGAATATCGAAACATTATCTGGTAAGCTAATGGAGGTGGTAGATACTATGATTCGGAGAAAGATTCATATTATATGTTTCCAAGAGACAAAACGGGTTAGAGAAAAAGCAAAGGAGATAGAGGATAAAGGTTTTAAATTTTGGTACTCAAGTAAAGAAAAGTCCCGAAACGGAGTTGGTATTATCATAAATAAAGATTTAAAGGATAGTGTAGTAGATATATAACAATATGGTGACCGAATCATGACGTTGAAATTAGTGTTAGGAGCATAGGTTTTGAATATAGTTTGTGCTTACGCACCCCAAGTAGGACTAGAAGATAGTATAAAGACAGTTTTTTGGGAACAGTTAGATAAGGTGATTCAAAAGATTTCACAAAGGGAGATGATTTGTTTAGGAGGAGACGTAAATGGACATGTCGGTAAAGAGGCATTAGGATATCAAGGGATTCATAGAAACTTTGGGTTTGGGGATATAAATGAGGAAGATAGGGAGATTTAAAATTTTGCTATGGCATTTGATCTCTTTATAGTCAATACAATCTTCAAAAAACGAGATGAACATTTAATTACTTATAAGAGTGGTTTATCACAAACACAAATTGATTACTTTATTTGTAGAAAAAAAGATAGAGCATGTTGTAAAGATTGCAAGGTAATTCTAGGAGAAAGCTTAACCACCCGACATCGACTTTTAGTTATGGATTTACAAATAAAAAAATAGACAAAGAAGAAAAGAGTGCATTGAGCTATTCGGACTAAATGGTGGAACCTCAAAAGCGAGAAAGAAGATATATTTAAACAGAAAGTCCTTCATGTAGATGTTTGGAATTATGTTGGTACACCCTGTGATATGTGGAACAATATGGCTATACATATTAGGAAAGTGGCGAAAGATATGTTAGGTGTATCTAAGGGAGGTGTACCAACACAAAAAGAAGCTTGGTGGTGGAGTGAAGTAGTGCAAAGTAAAATCAAGGCAAAGAGGGCATGTTACAAATTACATTATGCTAAGAAAACTAGTGAAACTTTAGAGGCTTATAAGAAAGCAAAGAAGGAAGCGAAAAAGGCCGTGAGTGAAACAAAAGCTAAAATTTGGGAGGATTTATATAAAAAAATTCAACTCAAAAGAGGGTAAAAGAGATATTTTTAGGATAGCTAGGGCTAGAGATAAGAAAACTAAAGATTTTAATTATGTTAGATGCACCAAAGACGATGATGAAAAAATTCTAGTGACAAATGATGATATAAGAAATAGATGGAAAAGCTATTTTTATAAGCTTTTTAATGAAAATAAAGATGTTAGTATTAGCTTAGGAGAGTTAGCCAAATCAGAAAAGTATATAAACCATAATTTCTACCGACGTATTCAAAAGAATGAAGTCAAAAAGGCTCTTAAACATATGAAGGGTGGTAAATCGGTAGGATCATATAATATTCCTATAGAAGTTTGGAAAATACTAGGAGAAATAGGAATCACTTGGCTCACAAGACTATTTAATGAAATATGGAAAAACCAAAAGATGCTCGAGGAATGGAGAGCAAGTACACTTATACCCATATATAAGAACAAGGGAGACATTCAAAATTGTGCGAATTATCGAGGTATCAAGTTAATGAGACATACTATGAAATTATGAGAAAGAATTATCGAACATACGTTAAGACAAGTATCAAGTACAACAGAGAACCAATTTGGATTCATGTTAGGCAGATCTACTGTTGAAGCGATTCACCTTTTGAGACGTCTTATGGAACATTTTAGAGCAAAAAAGAAAGACCTTTACATGATATTTATTGATCTAGAAAATGCTTATGATAGGGTACCGAGGGAGGTTATTTGGAAAACTTTGGTAAAAAGAGGTATCCCATTGACATACATTAATCTTATAAGAGACATGTATGATGGTGCAAAAACATGTGTGAGGACTCATGAAGGAACGACATACTTCTTTGAAGTTAATATTGGGTTACATCAAGGATCAACTTTAAGTCCATACTTATTTATAATGGTGATTGATGAGCTAACAAAACATATTCAAGATGAAGTACCTTGGTGAATGTTATTTGGAGATGACATCGTATTAGTGGAGGAGTCTAAGGAAAAGTTAATAGAAAATTGGAACTATGGAGAGAAACATTAGAAAGCAAAGGCTTCCGACTTAGTAGAACAAAGACAGAATATATGGAATGTAAGTTTGATCATTTGGTTACCTCTGAGGACATAGAAATTAAAATTGGCACACATTGTATCCCCCAAAAGGAAAGTTTTAAATACCTAGGGTCAATTTTTCAGAGTGAGGGAAGAATTGATGGAGATCTTACGCATAGAATTAGTGCTGGTTGGTTAAAATGGAGAGGAGCATCAGGTATTCTTTGTGATAAGAAGATACCATTAAAGTTAAAAGGTAAATATTATAGAGCAGTAATTAGGTCCGCCGTTCTGAGTGTTGGGCAGTTAATCATCAATATGTACAAAAGATGTTTGTGACAAAAATGAAGATGTTGAGATGGATGAGTGGTCATACAAGAAAAGACCGTATACATAATGAGGTTATTAGAAACAAATTAGGAGTGACACCAATAGAGAATAAAATGAGAGAATATTGTTTAAGATGGTTTGGACATATAGAAAGAGGATCAAAAGAAGAACCTGTAAGAATGTATGAAAAACTAAATTTGGAAAGTATTAAAAGTGAAAGAGGATGACCACAAAAGTGTTGGAAAGAAACAATAAAGAATGATCTAGCTTATTGTGAGTTAACTGCTAACATGGCACACAATAGGGATCTGTGGAAACAAAGAATCCATGTAGCCGATCCCGTCTAGCATGGGAAAAGGCTTAGTTGTTGTTGTTGTTGTTGTGTTGTTGCAGGATACCGTATGAGCGTGAGAGTTGAAACCATCTTAGAGGTGCACAAGAGTTGGGGCAACATGCAATCCTAACATCTATAACATATGGAATGTTCTGTTTATCTCCTTGACCTCATCAGGTCACTAGACCAGACTATTCAGCTTCAGCAAATTACTCCATCTTCCATGGGGTCTTCAGTCTCTCCTGATCGAGTTAGCAGTTCCATCTGCATGATTATTAGAGGTCATCCTTGACCTGGCCAAACATCTGTTATAACTGTTATATGTAATGGTTCGGTCGATGGTTCTGAACCTGGACTCTTTGAAGAAGATGGTTTCAGTATTTTGAGTTTGTTTAGATAATTTTATCCTGGAAAAGGTTCTACTTTTCTGCTTTGAATAAGGTTGTCAGCCAGTCCGGGGTGTGCAGGGCTCCTGAGACTAGCCTCATTTACATCTAGAGCCTCCTGACTTCGATTTTCGGGTGCTGTGGATGTAGTTAAGCTCAAGCTTTTGTCGTCAATTCAGACTGAACTCAAGCCACATTTGTATATATAGTACGTCTTTTGTTGGTTAAACTGGTAAAATAAACCTTATTTTCAGTTAGACGAGCATATGCCCTACCAATTGCCCGGCATGTTATTTTTGACATGCTTGCAAGTTGCAACATAAATGTCACATACTTACCTTGATCCCTCTATATGAGCCATGCTCAGCATGTGTACCTGAGCTGCATGCGACTTGATTGACCAAATCATTCTAGCGAGGTGGGAATTTGTTCTTTGCAAGCTAAACTGATCCAAGCACTTAGCAGGTTCAGCTATCAACCTTGGTTTTTTATTAGTTCTTCAAGTTCAAAATTGCAATTGTTCTCCACTCTATGCAATGTCCAGTCATCAACATCAACCTTTCATTGTTTGTCTAACAACTCTCTCTCTCTCTCTCTCTCTGTGCAGCCGCAGAAGTTGGTCCTAGCCACAAACTAGTTGGTGGACACTGAGGCTTAGTTCAGTTATGGAGAGCTATTACGGAGTTTGGAGTCCACAGCCACATTTATGTGACGGATCAGGAACTAAGTTTTTTCAACATTGACGAATGCTCTGACTTAATTTTTCTTCATATTCTTTTCCATGTCAATTCTTTTTCTTCTGTGCGCTACCATGAAGTGAGTTGACATGCCTATTCACTATTGGATAAAAAGAGATTGATTATCGTTTGGTTCAGTCTTAAGGTTGATCCTGTTCTGTAACACACCTGCACAAGCACACTAGCAAATACATGTAACGCCTTCTTCAAAGTCTGTTCTGCTTCATGAATCTTCTTCGCTGCTAACCCTACAGCTTGTGTTTTATCTTGGCACTCTTCTTCAAAGTCTGCCAGTAAACTTTCTGCTACCATGAATTGAACCCTGACCATATTTATGACGGTGTGAGCATGAAGATACCCTTTTTCTGTTAATTCAGGACAGTTTTCCCAAAGGGAAATTGTGCGCTTGCCAGGGGATTGGCTCTTCGATATCAGGTCAGGAGTTTGATACCCAGGCGTGCAGATGCATGCCTAACACCGGTACCCAGCTTACGGAGAACGGAAAATATTCAGGACCTAATTTCTGTTAAATGCTGGAAACATGATTGTTTAGTCTCTTGGTGGTGCTCTGATTGAGGGGAAGATTGATATAAACCTCCTGGATTCATTCACGTGCTTCGAAGTACCAAGCACTAAGAATGTCGAGACTGTTGCTGGAAAAAATGCAGATTCGGTGATCAAGATAATGGTGCCTTGTGGCTTGCCTAGTCATTGAAATAAATGTTTGGTGCTTGATCATGCAAGGATTTTCGTATTAGAAAAGTTATAAAATGCTGCAGCTTGATTAGTACAGAGTTCAGCCACCATGAAAAAGAGCAGTCATGCCGAAACTACACTGGATTGTTCGGGCTTAGTTCCATTATACAAGCCTCGGCTTGAGCCCTTCCAATTCTGCATGGTGCACTCCGCCGCTTGAAATGAAACAGAAAGGCACGGAAACTGGGTCAGAGGCGGAAAACCGGCTTGGTGTAAGAGTACGCTGTTTGGTGCACTGACAAGAGGTCAGGGGTTCAATTACTGGGTGAGGATAAGACTTTTGAGGCTTTGACCTATGGGCATGGTTCCAAGTGTTGGTAGGAGAACGATAATTCCTGTCATATGATTTCTGGTGAGGTTTCTGGTCGTGGAGGTTTATGCTGTCGAACCGAAGTCTCTCCACCCAAATGTGGCTTTCTTCATTTACAAACAGTAAGCATATAAGATTCGAGTAAGAGCCCTAAGCAACTCTGCATCTACTTGGGCTGGATGGAGCTCGATTTCCTCGAGTAATAAAAAAGATGCAAAACGGACCCAAAGTTCTTCAACTAGCTGATAGTTCGTGCTCATATATAACTTGGTTTTAAACGTTACGATTCAAATGCCAAAATTTGTTAACGAGTGTTTGTTACATTGCCAAATGTAGATATGTCTTCGTCTTCCGAACAAAATTTATTCGTTGAAATGCACAATAAGCAATAGCTCACCTGGCTAGGGGGTCTACTCACAAGTTGAAGGTCAATAGTTCAACGCTAGGGGTGTGCATCTGCCTTCAGCCTTCTCATTCTGCCGAAAAGAGAATAAAAAAACTTATCTCATGAATATTCTATTGCATCATAAATAGCAAGAACCAGCAGTGACTGAAAATTTATAACAATATGCATGACGAAAAACATGCATGCATCGTGCAACGCATGACAATTTGCGTCCGACAATGCAATTGTGTCGCAATATAGGTATCATAACTATGTGAAAACCAAAACCAAGAACTTTTCTCACACTAAGTGGGTAGGCTATATTGTCCCTTTAGTTATATTGAGCTTGATCTTATGTCATATTAACATTAATCTTCAAATGAAGAAGGTTAAATGGCATTGGGTATAATCCTGCACGATGCTTAATCAGCTTGAATCAAGGTTACCTCGAAGGTCCACAAAGAACAATATAAAATATGTTTTGTTAAAGGTCGATAATGATGTTTACGTTACGAAGGACAATGTGGGTTATGGTCGATGATAATGGCATTCTCTCTAAACCTAAAAATATTTGGAGGTGTTCTAACGCCCTCAAAATCGACAGGGTTCCCTATAAAGGGTTTAATGCATTTCGTATATGGATCAATGATATGAGGGTAAGTTATTTAAGATGAATTCTATTTTTTATATTTGAATTCTTTATCTAATTCAATGTTGAGGTGTATACTAACTCAGTTCCAAGCAAGTGGTATTTTTGTGAAAATTTTTACAGAATTGATACGTACACACCCCTTTCCCTATTTTATTGTTTCCCAAAATGCCCCTAATCATTTTTAGTATTTACAAAAATACCCTTCATATTGCAAAACTAGACTCACTCTCCTCCTGCATGAATCGACGGACTGCTCTCATTTTCATATGTTCTTCCAACAATTCTTTACTTAATGTCGTATTTTAACCACGCAGTACTCAATCTACAACTATTTCTACTAAAAGAACGGACTGAAATTCGTCGAAAAAGTGGATTTGCGAAGAACCAAATAAATAAAGGGGAGGAACAAGGAAAATCCGATTTGTTTAACTGATTTGAAGTGTATTCATCGATTTATCGAGGTATGTTGTTGATTTTGTGTTGTTGTTTCATTTTTTATTTGTTTAATATAATTTAATCCACTTTGTCATTATTAATCTCCTAGTTTTTTTAATACAAATATGGCTGATAGGGCACGAGTAAGATTGTAATGTCACTTGCTTCATCTAAGAGATATAACACGATGTCGTATGGAAGACGCTCTCGTAGACGACAAGGAGAAGAGGAAGTTGATACTTCACGTTATGATGATGATTCATCAACCTCAGATACTCAAATTGAGTTTTCAGATAATGATGATGAGGGATCTCCTGATATACAGGGATTACTCTCGAACTTTAAAGGTCACATTGCATATAAGATATGAGAGGAAGAAGTACTTTAAAACTTTAGTGTAAATTTATATTTGATATAAATACTCTTTATTTTAATGTATTATATAAATATATATTTATAGGCAATCCGAAAAGTGATAACTTGCAACACATGTTACACTTTGGGTAGAGCATGGCCAGTGAAGCGGACAGATGTGAGGCCCAAAAAATTGGGTTGAGATTGTAGAGCAGAGTGGGTTGATTGTGCAAGCATACTTATTATACGAGATGATAGATCATGTATTACTAGTTGTTTTTATTAAGAGTTGACAATCATACACAAGTAACTTCTACATGCTATGATAAGATGACTATCACACTTCGTGATTACGATATACTTGGTCTTCCAATAAGGGTCAACTTGTTGTCTTGACACAAAATATGATTGTTAGAAGTAAGAAAGATATTTTGAGTGATATGTTAGGAATGTGCATCCATAAAGTCGTATGTGAGATTACCATTAAGTTTGAGGTGTTTTGAACTAATTTTTCAATAGAAGAGTGAGTAATAAAAATAAGACTGTATGTTATTTGTTGTATCAATTAGGATGCAAGTTGTATCGGGATAAGTCTAGAGATGGGTGCCCATAACGCTTATGAATTTGTTGGTACACAATATTTAAAGGATTGACAGTTACACGTAGGGTGTTGTTACATTAATGTATTTGTATAAACAACTAGAGAAGGCATCCCAGATAGAAGCACAATAACTGAATGAATATACTTCTTTGTTTCAGGTAACAATATTTACTATTAGTGCTTGTTATATATAGTTCAACTTTTTTTGATAAATTAATAAGCTATATGTTTTAATTGTAGGCATGAATTTATGAGTATTTTTCATCTTTCATAATTGCTATATGATGAGAATGACACGATAGTGAACCCTTGTATGTTATACGTAGGGTGCTGGTACATGAGTTTATTGACTTGTTAAACTTTTAAATAAATACAACCTTGTATGTTATATATTTGTATGTTATAAGTGTTATTTTATGTAATACAGATTGACTAACAACTATATAGTTCTCTAAAATACATCATAAAAGTTATCATGATATCACATATGCATTCGATGCACAGATGTGAAAGATCATGTAGTTCACCAATTTGATTGGTACGAAGGTAGCACGCATAAGCCCTCCATTTGGAAAAGACATGAGAAACCACATGTATATGATGTACAATATGAGCCACGTGAAGTGACTTGGGAAGCTCAACACTCACATTATTTTAAGCTTAAGCATTTTGTAGTCCCAACACTTTACTCATACGAGTGTGATGAGGTGTATATGGAGTGGTACATTCACAGGACACATGTATTTATTTTGCAAGATTCTAGCAGTCAGTTACATCTTGCTTGACGTATCCTATCTAGGCAATGTGATACATCGTTTTATATAGGTAAATAAATAATTATTTTTCTACTAGTAGTATTTCTTTTTTTTGTTTATCTTTAACCCTACATAATAACTTTACTCCACTTAATTTCTTATATTAGCGTATGAGTGCGATATGTGAGACACTTGCAACAACTTCAATATATTAAGAGCTTGTATCACAACTATTATCGAGTGATCCTATGTTGCTAGACATCAAAGAGACGTATGAGTAATGTCACGAATGAATCCACCAGTTGACACTGATGATGATGTGTAACATTTTTTGTTTGAATTTTATGCATAGATGTTATTTTATAAATTTCAAATACTATATATATATATATATAAATAATGATTGTAATTAAAAAAAATAGTCTCTTTACCACTAAAGCTTACATGCATGATTCCAACGAAATGACATATTCTTTCAATCAACAAAATACATTCTTGTCATTTATATCTCAAAATCATACAATTTCATATGCAAATGGACAATAACACTTAGTCATCATTCTCGATATCATGCACGAAATTACCTCTTAGTCCTCTCATATGTATATACAAGTTGATACGGTCTTGAAATATAGTTGACTAGCTCTCAATATTTTCATCTCCTTAATGCTATCATGATGATAAGATAATAGGTATGAGAGAGCTATGAGTCATATATATATGTGGAAAAAAACAAAATAGGAAATTGATATCTACTTCAATCTAAGAATTATCTACATAACATAATGAAATATACAAATATTATGCTCACTATTATAAAATATCGTATAACATTATCATAACACATGTAATACACATCTCTTACTTTAGATTGTTGAGTGTTTGACACTAGTGATAGAGATGACGTTGACTCTATTATAAAGAGAAGTACTAATGCTATATTTTATCTAGTAGCAATAATTGAACTCATATCTAGCATGAACATCTAATACTAAATAGGGCATGGTCCATTTATCATATATGCAATATGTCGAATAATAAAATCAATACCACCATCATCTACGAAAACCCATGGATATATATCTAATGCCTATATGTCACAAACTTCAAGCACTCTCTATGATTTAGCCACCGTTCCTCAACTTTTTCTAAAAATACATTAATGACTTTGTACCCACAATTATATCTCTAAGAACATTTACCTAAATAATTATGAAGAGGACCATAAATCGTGGTATTCTCATCTCATTCTTCGATTCAAAGTTAACTCACATGAAAATATTCTTGTGAATGATTGAGAGAGAATCACAACTCCCTTAAAAGGATCAACCTATCTTAGGAGAGGCATCATGGTCTTGACCACGTATATACCCATGCCATTATCTTTGCGAGGCAGTCCTGGCTACCTCCTCCCAAGCTAAGAAGTCATGCCTCGTAGATTGGTTAGATGGTCTTTGTTTAAGATGACGAATTGATGGTTTATATAGGATATTGTATTGATGACTCAATTACTTATCCAACATCTTAACAAATTTGTCACGTTATGGATGATTCCATAACTTTCTCCAAATGATTTCCATAGATGTCCTTACATCCTCTCTTGTTTGATCGACAATACATGTGGTAACTTCCTCCGTATGTATCTTATTAAAAAATAGATAAATAGTTGACAATTCAATCAAAGAACCATATTTAAGCATAAAGCTGAGCTCGTGGGCATAAGGTAGACTATGTAAATATTCTAAGTTACAAGACGTGTTCATATATATATGAACCTACCATCTCCACAACATCTGTACATGATTGTACTCTTTTATAATAAATTGAAGAGTACGTTGTGATACTCTTTTTTGAATGTTTGCAATAAAATCTTCTATCATGTCAATGTAATCCATGATTAGAGTTCTTGATTCGTTAAATGACTTTTTTAATTATTTAATCTATAACTATATAAATGAATATAATTATTTCTAAATTATGTCAAATCTACCAATAAAACCTTAGAAATATGAATAAACAATCATTATATATTTAAAGAACAATAAATGTTATGAATACATTGACAATCAAGTACACATATTTATTAGTCAAATGAGTACCATAATTAATCACCATATATAACCATACTGAGAAAATTTTCTCTTGTGTGGGTCTAACCATTACTTTTAACATATGATAATACAACGATAAATTTTCTCCACTTTAATTCCATTACCTATATCTTGTAACTGCTTTTATCTAATAAGTGGACGATATTTATCCAATTTGTAGCAAACACAATTACCATCTCTTTATTCATTTTCAATTTTATAATAAAAGCTTTAATATTTTTGGCTATATATCTACACAAAAAAGTACATCACATCTTTAAAAATTATTTGAATGACATTCACCTAAATATATAAAAGTGAAGGCTACTGAGAAGTTCTTTGAGGTTGATATAAATATGACAATTTCATAGAAAAATATCTTATAAAAACTATGAAAAATATATAACCATTAATAACAATAATTTAGGATAAACTTTACTACACAACAATAAGATATTTACATGTTTGTCTTGTATGTGATGTCAAATTTTAATACTTATATAGAAATGTAGAAAATAGGTACACGAAATAAGACTACATAAATATAATAATAAAGCTTAAAAATATGGATATCCCATTTTCTAATAAAATATGGATATCAAATTGTGGGAAAAACACTACTCAATTGAAGGAGACACGACATAAACTCGTCTCCATCTTAAGGGAGATGTGCCTAAGTCACATCTCCCTTAAGTATGGAGGCTGGACCGTGTCTCTCTATGAGGAGAGACGTGCTTGTACTGCATTTTTCTATGTGATTTTAATGTCAGATTTGCTTCACTTAAAATCGAAAATCATCTTAAAACATTTTAAAAATTGAAAGATTTCAAGGAAAGCAATGATAGTTGGTTGTAAATAAGCAACTAATCGATGAGTGCTCATTTCTAAAAACAACATTTTCAATTCAAGAAAAAATCAAAAAATGGATGGATGGATCAATCGTCTCTTTGTTTTTTATTTTTTATGTTCTTGTTTCTTGGTTGGTCTGATTCAGAGAGAATTCTTAAGTAACTAATCGATGATAGTTGGTTGTAAATAAGCATGTATCACTTACGAATGAGAAAAATCAAATGAAAATTGGCCGCCATTGTAAAAAGAAAAATTGCCGGAATTTGGTTTGGAGAAGAGAGAAAAATGCTTGAAAATATTTTGGATATTTACTGTGTTCATAAGAAGAGTGCTCAATTTTAATATTAGACGAATCAAAGCGAGAAACCGCATTGTAGTTTTGTGAATTTTTTCCAAAATAAATATGGTAGAGGAAAAAAGTCATTTCGTACATCGTGGAGGGTATTACGGACCTCTTCGTCAATCTTGTGTAAGGTTCCAAGCTTCCAAGCACTCTCACAGCGATTCCCTCTCCGTAAATCTCACGGAGAGAGAGAGAGAGAGAGAGAGAGAGAGAGAGAGGGAGAGAAAGGAACCCCGATCGCAAACTTCGTCCTCCGTTTTTGTTAAATCCGTAGCACTCGATTTTTTCTTTTCTTTGGTTTCATTCATTGAGCCGTTGGTTCCGATCGCCGATCGAAGCGTCAATCGAGGGTGAAGAAGGAAAGGAGGACGAAATCCTAGGTGGAAATCGGTCTGTTTCCTGAAGAGGAAATAGAGGGAAGGATGCAGCAGAGGTTGAAGCAGCAGCAACAAGCCCTAATGCAGCAGGCCTTGCTGCTGCAGCAGCAGCAGCAGCAGCAGCAGCAGCAGCAATCGATGTATCACCCTGGAGTCGCCGCCGCCGCCGCCGCCGCCGCGATGTCTCAGGTTCGATTGATCAACGATCTTGCTCCTCTTGTTCTCTACCTCATTGAACCCTTTCCCCAGTTCTGTATGATTGATTCTGTCGTCCTTTCTTTGTGGAAATGTTTGAGGGACTCTTTCTTGCAGAATTTTTATGGTATCGGTATGGTTCTTACTTTTACTTCTCATTGATGCTTCCCGTAGTGACGTGTGCGTTATTCTGACCTTTTTCTGTATAAATTGTTGTGACTCGTAGGCTCTTACTTTTCAGGCTGTATGACGTGTCTATGGTTCCTCTTCTCTTTTTTGTTTCTATGGAAATTGTTTAGAGGCTACTCCTTTCTAGCTGTCGTGCCATTTACATGTTTTTTCGATCGTGCAACAATTCTCCGATCCTGCTTCGGCTTAGGTGTAATGCTGCTTCCTTCTTAGGGCTTGGTCCATGTGGTGTCACATACTTTCCTTTGTAGACTATCTATAAGGTACTGTTCTGTGATAAATATTTTTGCAAGTGGAAGCATCTGCTACATGCTCTGAGAGATTGCTGGTATATTTGGATTCACCTTGCATTATTTTACTTGTCGAAGCTTCAAGGCAAACCAGATGAAAACTTGCTGCTTTTAGTGGGGGCCCGAATAGTAGGGAGTGTTCCATTATAGCCAGATCAGGTTGAAATTATCACTAGGTTGTTCGACTATAGCCACTCTAAAAATCTTATTCAACCATGGAAGATAACTTATATCTATTAAAAGAAGTCACGAAGATTAAGACGTGGGCAGGTCTCTGTAGTAACATGAATTGATAATGATGAATCTTCAAGGAGCTATGCTGTAGCATTTTGTGCGAAAGTTGGATGATCTGTTTGGTCTGACTACATAACTATAGTGCCTTATCTTGTGCATCATTGGTTGAATTTTGCAGTCATTGCTGAACCTGCAATCAAAATTCTTCTAGCGAAGCAAACTGTTGGTTCAATCTTTTCTCTCCTCCAAGTTCACGGAGCTTTTCTTTTCTTTTCACATTTTGCAGATGGAGCCGGTTCCAAGCGGAAATCTGCCTCCTGGGTTTGATCCAAGTACATGCTGCAGTGTGTGAGTGTTATTAGAACATTCCTTTTCCTTGTCAGTTAGCTTTTTAGCCCTTATATTGAGCGTTCTTAGTGTTTGGGAACAGTTTTATGCTTGGAGGCATGGTTGGGGAAAATTTCGTACTTCTTATCCTTTATGAACCTAGGTCGTTCTATGTAATGTGCACTGCAGGCCCATGATCATATAGTCTATGTTGATAGCATTTAGTGCCATTTGTGCAGCCAACCCTGCAAGTGTTAACAATCAATATCAAGCAACACCAAAAGTTGAGAGAGTAGCTGATTTAAATCATTCAATAAATCAATAGCATGTTGATCAATGCGATTTTGCTACTAGAAATGGTGTTGATCTGAGCATGATTGAATGACCAGGAAAAAAATGTATCAAGGAAGAGAGAGAGAGAGACCAGGGAAAAAATATCATGCACATGAGATTTTTGCAATATCATGCACTTCTGATGTCCATCAGATTGTTACTGGTTTTCTGGTTAAAATGGCTGTCTTGTAGTAAACTAGTTTACCTTCATGAACTTATTGCTGACATTTTGTTAACAATCCAGATATGTGGGTAATCTTCATATTAATGTCACTGAGGCCCTCCTTGCAGAAGTCTTCCAGACAACTGGTCCACTTGAAGGATGTAAGCTTATTAGAAAGGAGAAGGTTGTAATGTTTTGCTTCTGATATTATCTTCTTGCCATCTGTTTAGCTGAAGAACTTTCTCCAACGGATAAGTTAATTTCTCCTTTTCTTTACGTGTCAGTTTGGAACCTATTCGATATATTAAATCCATGATTACCCTGTCGAAAACTTTTATCAAGAGTGAAGCTTTTATTTCTATTCCATCATATATATCCTTCCTTTATGGAGTCCTGTTCCCCTGGCAAGCTTTGATGCCAACCTTTAGATAGAAACTTTACCATCCACCTTAGTTTGCTCCTCAGAGCGTTATTCTATGTTCTATTTTAAGATAAAGATAAATAACTTTGGCTGAAGCCTGTTCCTGTTCTAGGTCCCCCTATTTACTTTCTAACCCTGCCTTTTTTATTTTATTTTATTTATGAAAATCTTAACCTATTATGATTGTTCTATGTTGGTTGTGAAAATAGTTTGAATACATGATTATCAAGTTTTATGTTATCCACTGGCTTTCCTTCCTATCTACAGGAACCTTTTTTTTTTACTAAAAGCCCTAGATGAAAGTTGTTGGCCTTCACGTCCTTAAAAGATCAGAACCAGAACAGCACATTCTGTTTAATTAGCACATTAATTTCTACTTCATACCATGTCTTAGAAATCTTTTGAAGAATGGTCTATCTGATAAGATTGTCTAAACTGTATGCATAATATTTTACCTTGAGAAATTTCAGCCACCTCAAGGGAAGTAGGCTTGCATTTATCACAGTTCTTTTGCAAAGTCTGGTATCTCAATGTGTTCACATTTTCATAAAATGATAGCAAGAATTGTGGATTATTATGATTAGTGGCTTCAAATTTTTTATAAGCATTAGTCTCATAATTGATTTGTTATTTGTTGGAATATATTTCTAAATGTTTATGCCAATAGGTAAGGGATTTAATAAACTTTTTAACTCTTTTGATGCTTCTAACTGTTGCAAGTGAGTGATTGTTGTGATGTTTACTCATAGTAGTACTATATCAGAAAATATGCCAAAAATTCTCTCGCGAATGGTTGTAGTAGGTTTGTTCCACGGAATAGTATGAGGCTATGTGCACTAGTCCAGCTTCCATAATTTCTGGAAACTGCAACTAACTTGAATATCAACCTTTTGAGGGGCAATCTTTGCCCGCCCAATGGCTTAGGCTGGGGTAGAGAGCGGTTGCCTCTTTAACTTTTTTAATCTTTTAATGTAGGATCATACTACTTACACTCTTTCTTTTTTATTTCAAATTCCATTCTACACATTTTCTCAAAAATTTTCTGTTTATCTCCAGTCATCCTATGGTTTCGTGGATTATCATGATCGAAGATCTGCAGCACTGGCCATCATGATGTTACATGGACAACAGCTGTAATGATCCTTGTCTCTTTAAATCTGAATATTCAAGCTATCATATGGTCTAAAACCATAGTTGTTTCCTTTGGGGAACAAAAATGTCACAGCTACACATGGATGTAAACCTCATGTTACTACTGTTTACTGGCAGTTTTGGTCAGCCTATAAAGGTTAATTGGGCATATGCAAGTGGACAGAGGGAGGATACATCAGGTTCCGTTCTGTTACAAATATGTGGTATTTTTGTTTGTTGATGAGTATATTGGTCACTCCATAATTTGCTTAGACTGCTGAGTTGGTGACATTTCAGGGCACTTCAATGTTTTTGTTGGCGACCTTAGTCCAGAGGTTACGGATGCAATGCTATATGCATGTTTTTCAGTCTACCCTAGCTGCTCGTAAGTTCCTTGGTCTTATGTCTAATTACATATCATTCTTCAAGTAGCTTTTATATGAAAGAGATCTTATTATATGATAATTACTGTAGCATGACAAGAGTGTGTCTGTCGCCTAAGAAAACATAGGGAAGGGACAAGGTGAAATTCTGTTCCGATTAAACAGCATATACTCTAGTTCAATTTCTCTTGGTCATTTTACTGGACAATTTCTGGTTCTTGACTATGATGATGTGATCTGGAAATAGTCAGTTCGTAAGGTTCATAGGTTTATCTGGTAAGAAATTTTATGACAGGTACAAGCTTGTGCAGTGGCTGTGATACTGCTCATTTTCATGGGAGTCACCCTATCTGTTGTATTTGCTTTCTCATAGCATGGATTAAAAATAACAGAACTGAGGATATCTTTAGGACTGAGATGTGGTGTTGATTCTGCATATTAGTGGCTTACTTGTTTTCTTTTTCCCTTGACGTGTAGATACTTCGTATGGTTTCTGTCTTCTTTCTATAAGATGCAGTTCTGACATTCCCACATGAAAATATTGTTGCAGCGATGCAAGGGTTATGTGGGACCATAAGACTGGGCGTTCTAGAGGATACGGGTTTGTTTCTTTCCGCAATCAGCAGGTTCATGGGCTTCCTTATCATGTAGATTGTTATCGAACCTATGATCATTGGTATAGTATGTCTGTAGGTTTTAACTTTTACATTTTTGTGCTGCATTTCAGGATGCTCAGAGTGCCATCAATGACTTAAGCGGTAATCTGCCTTTTGGCATTAGTGTTTTCTTAGCCATTTCTTTTTCCTGTGGGAATTATCAGCTTTATTGTGTTCAAAATGTATTTTTTAGGTAAATGGCTTGGCAACAGGCAGATAAGATGCAATTGGGCTGTCAAGGGCGCTGGTATAAGTGATGACAAAGAGACCGGTGAAAACCAAAATTTGGTTGTTCTGACAAATGGATCCTCTTCTGGTACGTGGTTGCTCATTGTGGAAAATGATCATGCTTTCTTGTTGATTGTATCAACTTTCCCTATATGTCATGAATAGAGCATTAAGCTTGACATGTTTTGTCTATTTGACATCTTAAGGTGCCAAGAAAAATGGAAGAGAATCTGCAGTTGAATTATTTGGATATGTTTTTTTGGGAACGTGATTGCTTTTCTGAGGGTCTATTCATGATTGTAGTTCTCTGCTGTTATGGGCTTCTATGGTGCTTTAACCCTTATGTCTTGTGACGATTATGACAATAAAGAAGTATATAACTGCTTGAGAAAACAGTTGGTGAACCTTGATCGAAATGGCATCTGGAAGAAAAGCTACATTTGCTAGTAACATCCTTGTTATGGAAGAGGTGAAAGGCTACTATATGAAGCTGCTGTGGTCTAAACTTTGTGTCTATTGTACAGGTAGATGTGGTGCTCCAAATGGAATAGCCTTCTATCCCTTGGTCTGGGTTGTACTAGGTAGCAACAATCTTCATGTTCATCTCTCTATGATGGACATTTGCTAGTGATCAAGTTTCTCAGTCAAGTCATTAGGGATACCAAGCTTCATGTACTCTGGAATGGGCCTATTTCTATTCATGCATAAGTAAAATTTTAAACCGAAATGGTAGACCCTTCTGTTCATCTCTTTCTTCTGCTCCCTCCTCCATGCCTTTGGCCCCCGCCCCCCCTTCATGATTGAAAAGAAAATCCAAAAACTTTAAAGAATGAAAAAGAGATCAAAGAGAGGAATACATCCGAACATCAAAGGTAACTGAAAAGAACTATAATTTCTGGACTGAACACAATAATAAATATTAATATCAGAAAAGGAAATGAAATAACATATCAACCCCCCTTCTCTCTCTCTCTCTCTTCTCGTGTGTGCTCACACACACATGCATCTATCTGTCTGTTATTAACCTGCAAACCTTTTATTCGGTTTTGTCCTGTTTTCCCTCTTCAACATCTCTCTGGATGCATGGGGACTATATATGTTTGTCTTCGGGTCAAGCTTACATTCATAAATTCATGGAAGGCCTGATATGCATCATAAAACCCAAGTTGGCCTATTAAAGAACAATATATGGGGAAGCCCACAAATCCTCATAGATTTTAAAAAGGTAATACTACAAATACAAACCAATGCACATCAATAAGGGATCCAACTTAGGTTTAACCGTCACCTTTGGAGAAAGAGAGGTAGGGAAGTACCTTTTTGCTTGTGTGTTTTTGTTTAGAACACCTCTTTTTCCAAAAATTTAAAGGAGAAAACCATCTACATACACACTCCTTCTCCAGTGTGTACACAACCCGAGACACATATCCTACATATAAATATATTATATGCGTTTGAGGGATGTTTATATGTGTGTGCTTGTGTGTATGCATGAGTTTCTTTAAGAAAGCACCTACTCTTTTAATTTAATAAACCAGAATCCTAAAAATAATTTAAGATTATCCCATTGTATGGTAGATATGGGATACTTTATTGTAGTCCTATACAACAACAACAACAACAACCAAGCCTTCTCCCACGCTAGGTGGGGTTGGCTACATGGATTCTTTGATGCTATAGCACTCTTACTATGGTCCTATACGGACTGATATACTTTTCTGAGTTATCACTTAGGGTGTCTGAATTGTATTGTTTCAGTGATACACCTTGTCAAATTGAATTATATGATATGACTTGTGCGGACTTAGGTTTTTTGTCCCAGCAGATAAGAATTAGCCCTAAACACATGGTTTCATTACTTTTCAACTGATCTCTTGAGAATGATTTCTGGAAATGGAAAACTGGTCCTTTAAAAACCTTTTTGTATCTTAGATACTATCATGGCTTATAAGTATATATTATAAAAGAATTCAATAAAGAGTGTGACTTCTATGTCTTTGAAGAGTATACATGTGAATCTGTTACATTTTACTAGGTTCCCTTATTACTTACTGGTGATATATAAACAGAAAAATCTGATGCCTACACATTTATTGAAGCTTGGTTATATACAGTTTTCCATGTGGGACTTCTCGTCCCATTTTCTCTTCCTAATTGATTATTTTTTTTGCAGATGGAGGCCAGGAGAACACTAGTGAGGATGCTCCAGAAAATAATCCATTATATATGACAGTTTATGTTGGCAATCTTGCACATGAGGTAACCATTGACACCACAATTCCTTGTAGGTACTTCATGGATTCCCCCCTCTCAGAATTCCTTCTTGAATAGAACTAAAATAAGTATTTTTACTTGGCAATGTATGTGGTTACTTTGCTTGAAAACATGCTCTTTTGTTAATAGTAAGAAGTTTTTTCTTGAAATACTAGTAAAGGACTTCCATGTTGATAAAGGGCTTTCTAATCATCAATGTTTATCCCGTGCCATAAAAACTAAACAGTAAGATACATATTGATACCTATGAATACCTTAAAAAAGTTAAAAGATTACTTTCAAATGGGTGCAATATGCTCCAAAATATCTTATGATATGGTACGATATGCACCTATATCTTATGATAATGAGGCTATTGATGATATGGGGCTGTACCATTGAACCCCCCCCCCCCCCCCCCCCAATAAGATACATATGAATACCTTAAAAAAGTTACAAGATTACTTTCAAATGGGTGCAATATGCCCCAAAATATCTTATGATATGGTACGCTATGCACCTGTATCTTATGATAGTGAGGCTATTGATGATATGGAGCTGTACCATTGAAACCCCTCAAATAAGGTATGATGCACGATATATTTTTTAGATTTTTAGATCATAAATGACCATGTGTAAAGGACTTCAAAGAAAATGAATACAAACGTACGGATCCAATTTTATTGGATCTAATGATTCAACATTAAATCATAAATGTGACTCTAGTTAATGGAAACTAAGTTAACCATGCACTAGCCACTCCTTAACAGTTTGTACTGCTTTCTAAATCTCTGTAAATAATTATGTAAAGATCTTTGCTGTTTCAAGAATTTTATTTGCACAGGATACATTGGGTTTATACACATGTTTGCTTGTCTTTATATACAGTTTGGTCGTTTCTTGTTAGGATAAACACATATATTTCCAATCTGGATTAACCGTCTCAGGGATCAAAGACTAGTGCATGGTTATTTTCATGAGTCATAAAGGAAGAGGTGTTTTGGCCTCAAGTTTATTTTTTAAATATTATTATTATTATTTTGCAACTGGGAGCTTTTGGTAAGCAAGATGAACATGGTACCATGTAAGAACTATTTGCCTAGAACTGATGAAAAAATGTGTGTTAACAGAGGAGATGTCTTCTGTAACCGAGTAGATATATGATGCCAACATCTTAGCAGTAGTTACCTTATAACCGATGAAGAGAAGATATATAACTAACAAACATTTGTCCAAACCTTTATCCTGGATCTCGACCTACACTAACACCTTCCATTCTATGGTAGTGTGATTAGTAACTTCATTTTGGTAAAATTGATGGAAAATTTATGTATGGTTTTTGATTGCTTGGTCTATTTCTGGTTAGTGGAACTGCTTGGAGTCTCGATAATTGAGATTTAGGTAGCATAGTCAGATAACGATTGAATGCATTTCTTTGATTTTGGCTTTCTTTTTCATTTGGTAGGTAACCCAAGCAGAGCTACACCGTCTGTTTCATATGCTTGGAGCTGGAGTTATTGAAGAAGTTCGTGTGCAAAGGGATAAGGGATTTGGTTTTGTACGGTACCATTCACATGAAGAAGCTTCCTTGGCAATTCAAATGGCCAATGGAAGGATTCTTTGTGGAAAATCTATTAAGGTATGCATTTTATCATCTTTCACAGTTCTTTGATAAAATTGGTGTTGTTCTCTGTGGAAGTTTGTCACAAAAATAGACCTTACAGCTTGTTGCCTCTTCAAAGTACTGGCGTTGAGTTTTGGTTAGTTAATTTCAAATTACTAGGGAACAAAATGCAGTCTTAAAGAGATATCTCGATTTTCATGATAGTTTATTACCATATTGTGAAAAAGATGGCAACGGAAAAGTCCAACAATTTGTTAAAGTGTCAATAAGAATCTCAGAATGTTAACGATGTGTGAGGCAATGCTACTCAGTGTGATAAACCTTAAATATCACAGAACAAACATAAAGTGCATAATGCATCGAATGATAAAAAAGTTGGTATTAGTGAAAAGTTAACCGGCCATTGATATGGAACAACGTTATGGTAAGAGTTATAATGATATGACATACAGTGGAACTCTCTGAATAGCCAATAGGCCATTGATAAGAAGTTACTTTATGATGATAGTTATCGTGAGGGTTAATGAGTGATTCTATATAGCCAAAGAGAGATTTTATACCTCAAGTATGATTTCTTGGTGGTAAACCACAGTAACGCTCTCATTCGCAAAATTGCCTTTGCAAAGCTTTCAAGTGACTCCATTTGGTGTGATTTCCTCCACCAAATCTCTTAAGACAGTATATCGAATCAACACAATGTGGGTTTCATGCCCTAGAAAGTAAGTGAAATTAGTGCAGCACTTGTTTTTGCATAAACTATGCTTCCACTTGCCATTTGATGATGCCCTTTCTACCCTCACGAGAACTTATTTGAAACACGATTTCAAAATTTCAATCTATCTTCTGTGCAATTTGAGAAGCTGATTCCTTGAATGCAGTGCTCTTGGGGCAACAAACCAACGCTGCCTGGGATTACCTCATACCCGTTGCCACCACCTGTCCCACCGTTTCCAATTCTTAACCAGGATTATTCTGCAGCAAGCCTTCTTGCATACCAGAGGCAGCTCGCACTAAGCCAGGCTGCTGCTTCTAGCCAAGCAATTAACCAGGCATCTGGGGGGCATGGTGCCATTGGTGGTTATGAAGGATACGCAGGAAACGCAGCAGCGCAGCAAATGTATTACTAGTAGACAATTGCACCTCCTGTTGTTCCAACTGTTTCATTTGTACTTGTTTTTTCTGCTTTCCCGGTTGGCTTCGCATATGCCTATGCTGGTCTTCGTATCCTTTCTATTTTGTAACTCATCTACATTTTTGGGTTCTTATTTTCTTATTTGATGTAAGCATTCTAAGTTTTCGTTTTTCTCTATTGAATGTGATGCCTTTTCTTCCTAGTATGTGCTTATCCATACTCTTTGTAAATAATTGACATTTCTTTCTATTTTGTGCCCTCTCTCTCTCTCTCTCTGTGCATGCATACGCTTGAAAGTGCATTTATGGTAATCCGACCCATCTTGAATGCGCAAAATTCTACTGTTCTTGAAACATCAGATTACCTTTTACTTATGTATCTGGTACGGTAAACTATATGAAATCGATCTGTAGTTTGTTGGTGCAGCTTCTTTCTTCCATGAACTGAATCTTGGATGGTGGTTGGGTTTGATGTGGCTCATTTATTGGAGGATGAGGTTGGGTCGCATATTCTTAGAAAGAAACCTATTTCTCTATATCGACCTAATTTTCATGCATCCATAAGCACTAATTTTTTCATTGCGAGAAAAATGCTGCTTACTTAAGTGGAGTTAAGTGATTCATTTGCTAATTTTCCATGTAACTGGCCTCACGATCATCAACAGGTTTGAAGAGAAAAGTCTGCATATCAGTTTGTTAATTATGGTATTGAATCGGAACTTTTGGACCCTACACTTAAGTTACAACAACAACAATTAAGCCTTTTTACATTAGATGTAGTCGGTTAAATGGATTTTTTGTTTTCATCTAGTCCTATCATGGGTCATGCTAGTAGTTAACTCAATATATCATTCTTTATAGTTTTTTTCAACACTTTTGTGATCTTCTGTTAAATTAATATTTTCACAATCTAGTTTTTCATATTTTTTTACGGGAGCGTCCTTAGGTAGTCTTTTTATATGTCCAAATAATCATAAACAATTTTTCCTTATTTTATTTTTTATTTGTGTTACTTTTAATTTTTTCTAATAACCTTGTTATGTATAGTCTTTCTTGGTGTGACCACTCATCCATCTCAATATCTTTATTTTTGTTAGACATTTTATATATTTTTATACATGTTGATGATTAACTTCTCAACACTGAGAACCATATAAAACATAGCATGTCTAATTGTTCTTCTATAATATTTACCTTTTAACTTTAATGGTATCTTCTTATCATATAGAATATCATGTTCTTCATTTTAACCAACCATCATTAATTTTATGCATAATATCTCCATAAAATTTTTCATCACTTTGAAAAATTGACTTTAGGCATTTAAAACTTTTCTTTTGAGGGATGCAATGTGTCTCAATCTTAATTTTATGTCTTCTAAAGTACCAAAATGATCAAATTTACATTCCATGTATTATATATTTGTTCTATTAAGTCGGAAGTCTTTACTTTCTAATGTTTCTTTTCATAGTTTCAATTTTCTATTAACTTTTTCTTTAAACTCATCCACTAACATAATATCATCTGCAAATAACATACATCACGATACTTCATAATGTAACCCAATATTAACTTCAAAGGAGTCTGTATTTCCTTTATGAGTCCTAACACATATTTTTGAATCATTGTATATGTATCTTATAAGATTTATGTAATGTGATACATATCTTTTTCAAGGTTTTCCAAAGAACATCTCTTAACACCTTATCGTAAGCTTTTTTTTTAGTTAATAAATATCATGTGAAGGTAAGCTTTTTTTTCAGTTAATAAATATCATGTGAAGGTTTTCTTGTTCTAAAATTTTTCATAAGATGTCTCAATAGGTAAATCGCTTCAATAGTAGATCTGTCGGACATGAATCCGAATCGGTTCTCTATTGTACTTGATACTTGTCTTAATCTATGTTTTATAGTTCTTTTCATTAATTTCATAGTATGGTTCATTAATTTGATACCTTGATAATTCTTACAATTTTTAGTGTCTCCTTTGTTCTTATATGGGTATAAGTGTACTTACTCTTCATTTCGGGTTCTCTATATTTCATTAAATAGTCTTGTGAGTCAAGTAAGCTCAATTTTTCCTAGGATTTTTCATACTTTTATAAGAATATTGCCTGGTCCTATAGATTTACCAACCTTCATATATTTAAGAGCCTCTTTGACTTCATTCTTTTGAATACTCCGATAGAAATTACAATTTATATACTTTTCTGATTTAGCTAACTCTCCTAAGCTAATACTACCATCTGTATTCTCATTAAAAAATTTATAGAAATAATTTTTCCCACTAAAATCTTCTCATCCTATCATTTTGGATGTATCTAACAAAAGTATGATTATTAGTTTTTTTATCTATAGCCTTAGCTATCTTAAAAATATCTCTTTCACATTCTTTTGAGTTAAGTTTTTATATAAATCCTTCTAAATTTTGGCTTTTGTTTCTATTTTTCGCTTCTTTCTTTATTTTCTTATAAGTCTCTCAAGTTTCACTAGTCTTCTTTGCATAATATAATTTATAACATGCCTTCTTTGTCTTGATTTTATCTTCCACCACTTTACTCTACAACCAAGTTTCTTTTTTGTGTCGGTATGCCTTCCTTACATTCGCCTAATACATCTTTTGTCACTTTTTTAATATCTATAAGCATATTGTTCAATATATCAGAAGATATACCTACATAATTATAAGGATCTCCTTGAAGATTTTTTTTATTTAAATATATCTTCTTTCTCACATTTGAGGTTCCACCATATACTCTGAATAACCCTATGCACTGTATTCTTCTTTGTCCACTCTTTTACTTGCAAATCAATTACTAAAAGTCGATGTTGAGTAGTTAAGCTTTCTCCAATCTTTATAATACAATCTATCTTTTTTCTTACAAACAAAATAATCAATTTATGTTTGTGACAAGTTACTCTTATAAGTAATTAAATGTTCATCTCGTTTTTTAAAAATTGTATTGGGTATAAAAAAATCAAAAGCCATAACAAAATTTAAAATCTCCCTATCCTCCTCATTTATATCCCCAAAACCATAGTTTTCATGAATACCTTGATATCCTAATGCATCTTTATCGACGCGTCCATTTAAGTCTCCTCTCAAACAAAACATCTCACTTTGTGAAATTCTTTAAATTACCTTATCTAACTCATCACAAAAAACCTTTTTTATTTTATTTTCTAATCTTACTCAGGGTGCGTAAGTATAAACTATATTCAAAACCTCTACTCCTAACACTAGTTTCATCATCATAATTCGGTCACCATATCATTATATTTCTACTACACTATCCTTTAAATCTTTATTTATAATAATACCAACTTAATTTCAAGGCTTTTCCTTTCTTGAGATATAATTTAAAACTTATATTCTCAATCTCTTTTGCTTTTTCTCCAACTCACTTTGTCTCTTAAATATATAATGTGAATCTTTCTCTTAATAGTATCTACCACCTACATTAACTTACCGGTCAATATTCCGATATTCCAAATACCAATATGAATCTTATTATATAGTACTAACTTCCTTACTCCCCATATATGTTCATGCTTAAAATACGGAGACCTTTGCTGTAACTTGTTTACTACATTCAGGCAGCAATGCAACATGATTAACTTCTTTACACACACTTGTACATGATGTGGGAACTCTCTATACAATTGATTCACTACATCCGGGTGAAGACGTAGAAACCCTTTATTACTTTTCACTACATTCGAGCTCTGTAGTGTGTTGCTAAGAGGGAACGCCCCAATGCAATGCTCATAATTTATACAATCTACGATAGATAAGCCCGACAAGTTTTACACTGGTTGTTGGAAGCCTAACGCAATCCTTCTCCTTTATTCGGACTTGGGATCGATAATGCAAGAGTGATCACTTAATATTAGTGGAGTTGATCCTACACTTAAGTTACACGGATTTATTTCTTCAAAAAAATTAAGGTTCTAGCTCAGTTTCACTGCACGAGATGCACATATTGTCGCAAATTCATCCACGAATGATATCAAATCTGCACATTGAATTGATCAGTGGTTTGATTGATACTGTGTTTTCGATTCTCTACCAAACATAAAATTCCCTGCAAGCTTGTTGATGTAAAATGGATGCAGAATTTGTGTTTGGTAAAGGATTGAATACGAACGGGGCAGTAACCAAACAATCTTTTTTTGTTATGAGACATGAACAATTAATTTTGATTTTTTGTTCTTATGGAACCTGTCAATATAGCTTGCTCTTTCACTGTGAGTATATTCGTACTGACAAAAAGATGTTGATCCAGACTAATATGGGTCTGCACAATGGGGGATCTAAAAACTCTTTTTGGGGCGGGCTGATTTATGTATTATAGCCCATGCATCACGGTGGCATATTGTGTACCTTCCTCGCTGACCCATTTGGAGACAGAGACAAGGCCGACTGCACTGTTTTGTCTTGGCCAAGCCACCTTTTGACCATGCCATTGGAGAGAGAGAGAGAGAGAGAGAGAGAGAGAGAGAGAGAGAGAGAGAGAGAGAGAGAGAGAGAGAGAGAGCATCAAGTGACAGAAACCACATACATTTTTGTAGCATCCATTATTGATGGACAAAAATATTTTTAGAATTTTGACTTTTTATAGTTACGGGAAGGGGGGATTTTTCTTACACAACCAAAATTTACATTAGATACTCCAAAAACCTCTATTTCTGAAACACGGTACTGCCGGCGACATTATTCACTCTTCCTCACCTTTTTTTTCTTTTTAAATTTTATCTCAACAACTATCCTACAGCAACGCCAGCATAGAAAAGCCTTGGTGCAGAACAAGGGGAAACGGAGTAACTAGTAGGCTTCATCACGGCTTCAGATCCACACTTGTCTTTGTATTCATCATTCATGATTTGTTGGTATCTACACTCCACACTACAAAATGCCTTATCTCCTCTGCAAATGGTAAAGGAAAAATAATTTAGGAAAAACCAAGACTCAAATCTCCAAAATACACATGGAATACAGTAACAACAACTAAGCCTTTTCCCATATTAGACGGGGTTGGCTACATGGATTCTTTGTTTCCACAGATCCCTATTGTGTGCCATGTTAGCAGTTAAAATGCACATGGAATAATATAATATATTATATAATCGACCACATAACTTACTAACTATTTTTGAAGTAGTAAATTATAAGTTTTAATAGCAAAACATGCGAGTCAAAATCCAAAACTAAGCATTTTCTCACAGTAAGTGGGCTATGCTACATGGGGTTCTAAGTCATCATTAAGTGCTTTCATTTTGGTACAATGGAGCGGCCGAAGCCGGATGCATGCCCTGGTTACGGAATTCATGATCTCTCTCTCTCTCTCTCTCTCTCTCTCTCTCTCTCTATATATATATATATATATATATATATATATATATATATATATATATATATATATCATTTTTTTATGCGAGGAAGAAAACAAAAGTGGTCCACACTTGGAGATGCATTTTGGTATGGGTTTAATCAGCCGAAATAATGCTCCAATCTAAAGGGACAATGGTGGACAACTAAGGCCACACCAGCTATGAGCATGAACGATTTAATTTTGATATATATATATATATATAATATAATATGTGTGTGTGTGCGCGCATGCAAACCAACACATTGAAATAGTAAAAAGTACAATTTTAAGAAAAATGATGTAGTAAACAAAATATTTGTCAGTCCTTGTTGAGAATTGAGTTTTTGTTATTTATTAGAAACTTTTAGGGAATTACTGCTGTTAAAATTCCGGCCTACATAGATGCCCACATGGACGAGTGTGAAGTTGGAGGTGGTACCAAAACTATCAGTAACACCCACACACAAGGTGGTACCGTTTGTCTTCAAGATGAAAACAAATCTGAAATCAAAATCAAGGTAATTTATACTATTTTTCATGTAAATATATCTGAAAAAAATCCTCTGTTTTATATTATTATTTCTTTAGTAAATCTATTCATTACTGGACAAGGAGCTAAGGTTCTCCTGGCTAGGTGGTGGACTAAAAAAGACCTTCAAGTTCAAGGTCCAGAGTTCGATACCAGGGGCATACATGATAGGGGTCTGCCTGACCTCAGCTTGCCTATCAAAAAGAAAGAAGATGCATTATTATTGAAAGGGAGACCTTGGAAGGAGAAACTGGCCTTTAGTTTATTTCCTTCCTTTTCATGACCTCAAAATCATGGACCCTTTGCTCAACTGGGTACCGGGTCTCTCACAAGTTGAAGGCCATAAGTTCGATACCCCAAGGATGCATCTGGCTTCGGCCTCCTCGTAAAAAATAAAGAAAAAAAACTTGAACTCTTTATTTCGAGGGAAAAAAATGATAAACAGTTTCCTTTTCTTAAGATCACCATCACTAATCTGAACAAGGGCAAGGAAACATTTTCCCAAATCTATAGATAAGATCCACCCCCAATGATAATGCTTGAGGAAGTCAAGAAAAGAATGAAATCGATGACGGTTTCTCTCTCTCTCTCTCTCTCTCTCTCTCTCTCTCTCTCTCTCTCTCTCTCTCTCTCTCTATTGACTGAAAACTTATTGTTTCATCATTAAAAACAAAAGGCATGCTTAAAATAGTTTGAAAAATCAGTTTCCCATAGGAAAATTATACAAGAACCTTCAAGTTAGAAATCTTTAGTGCAAATCTAGAAAGCTCACAGAACGCATGAAGACCATGACAAAGTCATAAAAGTTGTGAACCAAGACGTAGTAGGCAATATATTGCTAATAAACTAGGACTATGATATCACAAGAAGAAAATTCTTAAAGAAAAATAAGATAATTAATTACCTGTACATGTAGATGTCCTGACCATGAAGCTTTTTCCTGCAGAGGTAACAATAATTTAGGAAGTCATTGATGTGGAAGGCAGCCTCTTGAAACCTTGGTGGAGAAGCACAAAACACAGCGGAATTTCTCCATTGATTGTCGATGGCTTCCGTTTCATTTCTCTCATAGAAGTACTCATGTTTCCTGACTGAATTGGGGCCACAGTGTGATATCACACGAGTATAACTCTCTGACAATTCACACTCAATCCTGGTATCTCCAAATTTAGGTGAAGCCTTAGAAGAAACGATCGGTATCGGCGCCGATGCCAGAAAGCTCTTTGCCGGGACGGCTTGAATCGCCGAAATACTCGAGGCAATAATAGCATCTTTACTGTTGTTGGTATTGCTCATCGCTGCCAAAATTCCAAGCCCAACACCTTCAGAGTCCTTTCTCTGCCACCCTCTTGGAGACTTCATGGAATTAGAGGAGCTCTTCATCTCTAATGGTGATGTTGGGCTCTGTAGCCCATCTTGATCTGTGATTGCATGGATAGAAGGGAGCTTGATTGCGGATGTCTTTGAAGTGTTAGCCATAAGCCAGAATTTCGTTGAATCCTTCCAAAGTGGTCTAGTTCTCTTACCAAGAATAGATTTTTGCAGGAAATTCTGAGGTTTTAGAGAAATAGTGAGGAACGCCCACAAAACAAAAGAGAGAGAGAGAGAGAGATTGAAAGAGGAGGGGGATTGAGGGGGTGCCTTCGCCACCTTCTCACCCCTTTTCGAGATGAAGGGAGTCCAAAGCAATTTAAACTCACCCACCATCTATTTTAATGATTAGACATTATAAATTAATAGTTTTATTTTATTGATCATTTAAATAATATAAATAAAAGACAAATAATACAGATTGGGACTTCTTTGTATATGAAAATAATTATGGTGGTCCAGGCACATACATCATAAATCTTCAGCAAAAGAGAACACTTTATCAGTGTTCTCCTTATGGTTGTTCTGGAATCATCTTTGTCTCTCTTTTCCATTCTCCTGTTTCTTGTAGCTGGACTTTTAAATGAAGAAGATCCACAGCAAGTTGCATTATTTAAAACCATAGTCATATGCATGGTTTTAAATGGTGAATAATGAGAAACCTGCTATGGATCTGACCTCCATATGTGGGCTTGGAAATGAACCAAGCTGCTTGCATCTGGGCTCGACCTAGACGGCTTAGGTATGATTTTCTAAACTATATGAGCTAAACATGAACATCTTATGTCAGCTTTAACATGATATTCATGGATTGGTTCAGCTCGTGAACGCTCGTAAATTGACATTTTCTAAAGTTTTACCCAAGTCATGCCCCAAGGTAATTTGCACAGATGTTACGGAAAAAAAGATTTTTTTGAATTTTTAGAGAACAAAGTCTGTTTTCCATGTCCTTCTTCTGTCATGTGAATAACCGCTTTAACATGATATGAGCAATTCAATGAGGTTGTGACATGATTTGGGCTCATGCACAGCAAATATTTAGTCACTCAAGATAGATATTTTATTGCCTTTGTGCCCATGCATAAGTAGGTTGAGTGGAGGCAAAAATAGGGTCAGCAGTTCTGTTTTTTCAGGTAATTTGGCTCATGTCATTTTGTATTCGTATCAGAAACAGGTTGACCTGAAAACAACTGTTCCCTTTTATGTTATTTTGGATCAACGCAGACACAAAGTTTTCAGGTTACGTTCGTGTTAGGCTTTCGTTCTCGCGTGTTACATTGTCAGCAATTTCATGTTTTAGGCAGTGTTCATTTGATGTGTCCCTCGTTAATGCATTTTGCATTCCACAGCTTTGGCTGATCGCTTAGTCTCATCAATCTTGCGCTCAATGAGTGATTGCATTGTTTTAAGAGAGGTTGCTTATGGGTAATCTTTACCTCTTGGTCACAGAGTGGCCATTAGAGTCTTTCATTGCGAGGCTGGAACTATGGATCTGGAACTCTAGTTTTTAGTACCAACTCTCCAACATCAGGGTTGGGCTGCTGACGGGAACTGGAACTATAGTTCTACTTCCATAATCCAAAGCCTCTTAATCAAACACTCCCTCAAGGCCTTAGGTGATGAAGCGCGTTGTTTCTCTCTCGCAGAAAAACTCGGCTTCCATGATCTAAAAATATGTTGGTTCATATAAAACCTGATCTTTCATGATGTCACTTTGCTTGAACACGAAAATCAAATACTTGGGTCGGGTTCGTGTCAAATTTTTCGTGTCACATTTCAGATTGGTAGCCCTAGGTAGTAGGCCGGGTCAGAGTCCTAAGACAGCATGCAGTGCATTGCTTGTAGGTCTCTCAGTAGAGAGGGGCACTTTACACGACAATTTCTAACTACAAACAAAAGAGGCTGTATTTCCACACAGTTAATAGAAAGAATCTAAAGCTTTATTGATTAAAGGGCGGTATATAGCTAGAATCCAACGGGTTGTGAGGATTGATTTTAACAGATCTCTCATTTGATTCAATGAACACAAAGCCCCTTTCTCACCCTTTGTGCAAAGCAAATTTGTTGTGTTCTTCTTCTCCCTCCAATTAATGTATTTGTTAAAAAGAGGAAATCGTTGATTTGACACGACACAAAAAGAGTACCTCACACAATTTCTGTGAAGTCCTTTTTCCTTTTCCATAAACCAATCCTAATAATATTTTCCTCATTTACAGTTTTATATATATATATATGAGTGAGAGAGAGAGCACCCACGGGATTCCTGAAAACCAACAACTTGAAACCGTGGTAAAGACGTCACGTTGCCTGTGCTTTTCATTGATTCAGAAACTTCCAAGCACCATGTAAAAGGAAAGGGGGGCTCGCCGGAAAAGTGGGTGAGGGTCAGATTCCGGCGAAGTAGAGGGGTTCCATTTTATGCACAATCCAAGTCCCTGCATGTGTGGGACTTTCAACAAACCTCAGTCACAAGTGTTCCTGGCATTTTTGAAAATATCACCATCTTATAAACCATTAAAAATGCTTATGTATTTCAAGTATCAATAATAAAAGCGTTTCTGCACAAAGAGCAATAGCTCACCTGACCAGAGTGGTCTATCCACTAAGTTGAAGGTCATGAGTTCGATTCGTGGGATGTGTAAACTGGCTTAAGACTTCTCATTTTACCAAATAAAGAAAAAAAGCTTTATCTCACAGTGGTGTGGTGTTAATGGTGGAACTATAGTCATGTGATCATACTTTGTAGTTCTTTTTTCTCTTTTTGAAGTGTTAAAATAAATATACATTTGTTCATGCTTAATCCATTTAAACATCTTTATAGATTCATCATCATTATTAATATTAGAAATTTGAATTAGAAAAATATTTAATATACCAGTAATGTCAAGTACAGAAAGTACTGGTCAACAATTCAAATCTTTACTATTAATCACATCGATCAAATGATGAAGATCGAGCGTGTTTGAGTAAGATGCTATTTATGTTCATTTATTATTATTCTAGTGATAAAAAATGTAAGAATTTTGAAAAAAGAATGGAAGATATTATTATTGAAGGATTTTACTGAGTTGAAAGGATCCAATCATATTATTATTATATATATCGACATACTAATAAAAACAAGTATTCTTAGTTCATGGTGTAATTTTCTGCGCTTACCTGCCGATGCCCTGAAAACATCACTTTTCGGCTAAAAGTTCACCCCATTTGGAGTACGGGGCCCCACATTTATCTTGACCGTTCATTCACAAGAAGCAATGTACTTTTCGCCAGTGGGCTTCCCGGATCATTTCCCAAAAGCCACACACCGTTCATCAAAATAAAAAAAAGCAAGAATACGCAATGGACGGTAAAGATCAGCGGCGAACTATGTATCAACGATCAAGTATAAATAATCGTTAACGGTGAACAAAAAGAAGTGTGGAGGCAATATCGTCATCACAGTTGCGCCTTTCACTCACTTAGTGACTAGTGGCTTACGTCGAAGTCATGCTTGTCGTACACGTGTCATGGAAAGTTCGCCCGGTGAAACGTGGCGCTAAATGACATGAGGATGTATAGTTGGAAACAACACCGTTTTCATCGTCACACGTGAATGGTTCTAAACCGTCCGATGCGTGGGAGCGAGGAGCGGACGGATGAGAAGGGTGCGTCCCTTTCTGAGCCTCGTCAGGGTGCGGATTTCTCCTCTACATCCCTGACCGACTGATAAGGATGTGGGACCCACCCTCGCAAACTATTTATAGGGTCCCCCACCTAAATTAGAAGGATTAGTAACGGGAGATGGTCTGACCCACCACGTTCCTTCAACTTTCACGATAACGGGATTTCCTATTTATTTTTTAATTATTATTAATCTTATTGTTATTATTACTATTTAATTATTTGAATAAAAATTATTTGGTGTGTGACAGAAATGAAGATGTTGAGATGGATGAGTGGTCATAGAAGAAATGACCTTATAAATAATGAGGTTATTATAAATAAATTATGTGTGACACCAAAGGATAAAATGAAAGAATATTGTTTAAGGTGGTTTGGACATATAGAAAGAAAATCAAAAGAAAACCTCTAAGAAGGTATGAAAAACTAGATATTGAAAGTATTAAAAGCGGTAGAGGACGACCACAAAAGTGTTGGAAAGAAACGATAAAGAATGATTTAGCTTATTATGAGTTAACTACTAACATGACACATGATAGGACTCTGTGGAAACAAAAAATCCATGTAGTCAACCCCGTCTAGTATGGGAAAAGGCTTAGTTGTTGTTTGTTGAATCAAAATTATTTGACTTAGTAGAGGTTGTCTAGTAGTAGGAAACGAATACACGGTGACAGACCCACTTTATGGCACGGTGAGATGTGTGTTTCACTTAAAATTTGAAAATTGGATCCGTCATTATATATAAAGAAATACAAGTACTTTGTGAACTCAAATAGAAGTACGTGTCATCCGAAATATAAGTATGCCTTACCCTAAGTTTTTTTTGGGTGCACCACTGTGAACAGGGCTGCTCGAGTAAGCAAGCTAGCTTGTGTTTGTGCACTTATAAGCAATTTAAGTTTTAACATGTCGCCCTTCAGTGCTAAACAGGTCGAACGAACAGATTATGAACTCTCTTATTCCCATTTGAATTCTGTGTTTGAACTGTTTCTTTGTGTGTTCATTTTAGGTCATCTACTAAACAATACCCTGGTACTGCCTAAAAGAGCATATATACCTGTAAAAATAATCGTTAAAGAACCAACTCGTGTGAAGCAGGTTTCTTCTTTTGGGTACAATTGGCAGCCCGAAGCCAGATGCGTGGGTATCGAACTGATGACCTTGAAACCCGTGAAGTGACCCACTGGTCAGATGAGGTCTTGCTTGTTGTGCATCTTTAGGTCAAGTTGAACATAGATGAACACACACTATTCGTGTTCAAGTCGGTTACGGTCATAGACACGAATAGTAACTAGCTGCGAATGAGCCGAACCAAGTTCGATCTACGAGCAGCTCAGTTCATTTACCGGCTCTTTTTGCAAGTTTCTTTTTCTTTTCTGTGAAGTTCATATAAAGAAGAGAGGCTGGGTTTTCTTTGATATGAAGTTCATGCAATCTGTTTGACCGCTTTCAATAATTAATTACTATAAACTCATATTGGAGAAAAGAAGAAGAAATGCAATGCTTTGTGGGGCTGCGGTGCTGTGAGGTTCGGCAATTTTTTCATCGGAAAATAAATCAAAATCAAGGAAGGTCTCCATCAATGTCTGCCTGTCAAAC